>CM032063.1:11316270-11916270 GCA_018831715.1 Matsumurasca onukii
ATATTTGTTGAAAAGCTTACAATGTTGGATTAAATCTTTGTTTCTGTGTCAGGTTTCCACGCTCCGACCATGTCGTGGCCGGTCGCCGGAACTCTCATGATTGAACCGACGGAGTCTGAGGACAAGAAAGAGTTGGACAGGTTCTGTGAAGCTCTCATGGGTAAGTTCACTTTATAAGATCTTGGTAAATCAATAGTCTTATAACGACCAGCTGTAAAAAGCCAAATAGTGGCGCTCCTGCTGACGTCATTGGTGAAATAACTGAAACATGACAGTTAGATGCAAACTGATTGAATCAATTAGCAATTAGCGCAAATGTGAAGAAGTAAAAAATTCATGCATCCTTTAGCATAGAGAGCTCCTCAGCCAGAGATAAAGTTATTGCCAGTAGTAAGTTGCGTGGTTAAGTGGTAGAGAGGACTATAAAGTCCTAACTTAACCACGTAAATAAAGACTCTTTTCATTTCATTTAAGTTGCAGCCTTTCAGGTGCCATGCTTTTGTCACAAAAGCGGGGTGACATAATATGGGAGCAAAAGCAGGTATATGTAATCTGCTTGTATTATGACGGAAATATACATATGGACAAATACATACAGTACTAGTTTGGAGTATTTTGAGAACAGCTTTATAAACAGGTAAAGCCCAAGCACCAATTTGGAGGCAGAGACAATGGTGGTCCTGGTTTTATGCATTGAAACCAGAGAAGAGAGAGAAGATACGATTGAGTTGGTCATTCAAATCAGCTGATTGTCAGCTCTCTCCCACTCACATGCTCTGTCTACCTCAGAACTATTGTAGAGGCAGCTGGAGGTTGACATGAGGTAGTCAGTCAGCTGTTTGGCTAACTTCACCATTACACTCTGAGGACTGAAGATTGTGTTTGCAGTGATCAGAGAGGAAATACGGGACATAGAGGAGGGGCGGATGGACACTAGACTGAACCCGCTGAAGTTGTCCCCTCACACACAAGCTCAAGTGACGAGCGCAGAGTGGGATCGTCCTTACACGCGGGAACAAGCCGTCTTCCCAGCGGTGAGATTTACTCTTTGTATCCAACATTGACGTGCTATGTGGTCCAAGAGATTAATTTTGAGGTATCGGTAGTGTTAGTACGGGGATTTAGAGAGTAAAGAATGAATATGCACCTCAAAGACATGGAAGTGTAAGTATATAAATAAAATCTATAATGCATCCCTTCCTTAGCGATTTGAAATGGTGACTCCAAGATTAAATCTTTACAATGGTTTGGTTAGTCAATTTTTAATCAGATAAAATATTTTGCTCATCAGAACTTACCCTACTTTCACCTGTAATTTAAACAAAGTTACGATGTGGAATTATGTAGGTATGATGTGAACTTCAGAAGGAAAAGAGTTTGTAACAATGCAAACCGGAATTAAAACTATCTTCGTGGTTCCAATAATTTTGGCAACAGAAAAATATAAAACTAGTATTGAACAACCAATGCTCAAGTACCTTGATAGTCATGTTACCTTTTTTTGGAAAATAGATAAAAGTTTCTGTTTGATGATGTAAACTAATCAATCAGCCATCAATCAACATTGTTTGCTTTCTCATCAAACCTCAGACTACCAATCAGATTATATTCACCAATGAAATTGTTAATAGCTGCAACATTGACATTGATATTGTTTCAGCCGTTTGTACGAGCAGACACCAAGATCTGGCCTACAGTCGGCCGCATCGATGACATCTATGGAGACAAGCATCTCGTATGCACCTGCCCACCAATCCTCGAGTATTTCTAATCTACACCACACTTTTATAAATAAATTTGTAATTTTTCGTACCTAAATTGTTTTGACACCTGGTTTTTCTATTATTTATTGAAGCTGTTACACGCACACAGCACAAGCTTGAGCTGAGTATTACATAAAAAACCAAGTACAAGTAGTAACTAGAACCTACTGTATCTAATAAGTAATTAATAATTATTAAACATAATTATATCTAATTTTTCAATATCGATTTTAACTCGTGATACGTTTGGTTCTAGGAATATGGTCCAAAATTGCAAATCTTAGCTTGATAACCCCGCTTTTTCATGTAGTAGAAGTCAACAAAGAATGAGAAAGCCACATTGTATAAGAACGTTTTAATAAAAACAATGATTTGTCTTACAAATAACTTAAATATAGTACAAGTGTTTTTCTTAAGGCTAAAACTATCAACATCTTAGTTTGATACCTTACAATATAGAGAGTCTCAGCATTTTGTGATGGTTGTAATTAATTAAATAAAACTCTCGTACTGACTGTTTTATAAAGTTACGGAAAAGTTATTATTGTCAAGAAATGAGAGTTGGTGTATGAGGTCACATCTAATGTGGCACAAAGCACAAATATGGTGTGCTCTAGTTTTTTGCACTATTTGCAATCCATTGTCACTAAGTATTAACAACTCACTCAAGTCGTTGCTATTTGAGACTTTTAAAATTGTCACCTATCAAATATTATTTTGTAAACAATTGAACAATTTTACAACTACTCATCAAAAAATAATTAAAGTTTTCCATACTTTAAAATAAATTTTTAAAATGATTTTCACATAAACAAAATTAAAACTTCCCCATCTAACATTATGTTTCTCGTGGGAACTCGACTCATTTGAAGCGTACGTGACTGCCCGTGATCACGGCGTGACCAAGACGTCCACGGGGGTGTGCTTCAACAGCTGGTTCACTACTCTCTTGATCACCGCTGCCATCTTTACCTTCAACTGAGGCATCATCACGTCCAACACCTCGTGCCCGTTCTCCTGCAGGAACAAGTTCGTCGCCTCAGCTGCAAGAAAAGATCAACTGTTAAGGATTGAAAATTATGAATTTTTGTAACTAAGGACACATTTAAGGATGGAGGGGCTCTATGAAATTGCAAGAATGGTAAGTGAGGAACAATATGAATTTGGAGTTTTATTCATACATAATAAACATTTTGATTTTCATACTCTTAAATTAAACATGAAATAGGTCAGAACCAAATTAAATATAAAATTTAAAAAACTCTTAGATGCTCTCTGCATTTTGAGGTTTTTTTCATGAAAGAAAATTTGGGTTTTCTGAATTAAAGTTCTACTCACTGAGTATCCTGTTGTTGTTGAAGACCTTCTCTACTTTCATGCGGATATCTTTGATGTTCAAGGCAATGTCAAGTTTGTCAGCTTTCAAATATTCTTTTCCTTTCTTGGTGGACGACGTGATGTACCCCTTGATTGTTGCTGCCACATTTCCTGAAACACATTTGAAATGCACTTATTTGCCCGAAGAAAAGAACATTCATTCTAAATTTGTTAATTATTACTCTACTAAATAACTTATTTAATACCTGAATAAAATGTATTGTAGTTGTAGTGTGTTATTTTGTACAAAAACTCTTCATGATTATTGTAAAGTTTTAAAGATGTATGATTATTATTCAACAAAAAGTATCCTAACTTGTTCAGTAGATTTAAAGGTTTGACATTAGATTGAAAACCTGTTTTTAATAAATATAACAGCTGCTACCACATACATAACAATTTCCCGGGAATGTGCAGTAAATGAACAATTCCTCACTTGGTAATCATCACCATCACCACAAAGCAGGAAACAGAAGTAAGTGGGCAGCTTTGTGTACAAACCTCGCCGCCACTGTGTGGGATCTCTTCTACATTGTAGAATCATACTGTGGCCTTCTAGTCAATCACCTTCTTCAAAGAGAAGTACATTTTTGTTGAGTATATTTTTGGATTGGGGTAGCAAAAATGTTAAGGTATTATTTGTTTTTGAAATGATGGGTCACTTAAAAATTGTCCACCAAACCCTGACAGCCCATATGAGTACTATAAAAGAAGCAGAAAACCCTTACCTAAGTAAAAAACATTAGGAATATGCAACTACAGTGAATCGATTGAACGCTTCTAACCAGTTTGGGAAAAGAGATTTTGACAAAATTTCATATAAGTGTAAATTGAAATTTCCTAATTCAAACAGTTAAAAAGTAAAACCTCCTAAATCTCCTTGTCACAGTTAAGAGAACCTCAATTACATCAATCAGACAACATCTTTCCAAAAACAAGTTATGGTTGATACATTCATATTTTATGGATGAAAAACTGTTTTTACTAAGATTTTAAATATTTCAAATATACATTACTAAGCTAGAAAGCTGATATTTAGTGGAATCATGCTGTAAAACTAACTTGCTCTCTTGTGGAGCTCTGACAATTTTGTCTGTCATGGGGTACGCCGGGGATGGTATGGCATTATAAGCATACTCACCCAGGTTGGCGTGGAAGGTTCCGCCTCCACTTGCCGGCAACACTATCAGCACTCCACTGCTCGTGTAGTTGGCGTCAATCTTCATCTCGGGGATGTGCACTTTGGCTTCAAACGGCTGTCCGTCGTGGCTCAGCCTGAACATTTTATTTTCAATTAGACTAATTAGATGAGCGAATAAAATGAGTTTTTTCCGGTGGCAGGTAGAATCTTTTTGTTTTTTATATAATATAATGTCTGTATTTAATTAAAAACTAACTAGCCCTCAGTCGATTGTAAATTTTAGACAGATAAGTCCAGTAGTATTACTTCAGAACAACTCAAAGTTAAATTATTTTTCTTATGAGGGCTAGAAGATTACCAAGTGGCAGTGTCTTAAATCATATTACTTCAATGAGTAATTCTAACTTCAAACCACCTTTCCATCCCTCACACTTTGGCCACTGAATTTGACCCACCATAACTAACTATTGTTCTTACTACAGTGTATTCTTGGCTTTGTGGCCTTGGTATTCACCTAATATTACAAATCTCTTCCACAGCATTTCACTAGAGCATTACCAATGTATGTTTTCCTTCGCCTTTTAGCTTTGATGTTTCACTTCTTAAAGTTACAGTATATTTTTCTTTAAATATAATAAATACCAAACAATATGCATATTTAAAATAATAAGAAAATTTTATCTATTTACTTGAAAATCTTTTAAGGTAGACGGTGTATACAAGTTGCTTATCCCTGAGGTAACCGTACATGTGGATGTCTCTGAGCGTCTTGGAATGTAGTTGCTTGTATGTCCTGAGCGTAATCTTGTATCCCTTCTCTCCGCCGGTGAGTGCCAGGGACAGTGAGTCCAGGATGAATGGTTCCACACTGGGCATCTCTATCTCAGGGATACCTGAGTGCAGGAAACACACTTTTAGGTTTCATGGAATATTTGCTTATAATTGTCTTGTATATAATGTTGTTTGTAGGCGAAAAATAAAAGTAATATATTTTATAAATTTTCTAGAACTTTCGCTTGCGGCGCTCATTGGTGGAGGGACATAGGCGTAAACTAGGGGAGAGGTACAGGGGGCAGCTGTAGTTTTTTAACCAGCAATAAATTAACACAAATGTGATTGGTCTGCATTAGCAATTTACTTACTAAAGTAATAATAGCAGCAATATCGCGGAAAACACCTTAGAACTCTATATTTAACGCCAACTAATCAATAAAACATAGGAGTTTCAAATAATTATCAAATTTGAAATACATTAATCAAATTCGACTCTATGTTATCAAGGATATTTTTAAAAAGAACACTTTTCTATGTATATAAACGTTGTAAAAATAAGAATTTAATACTTAATTTGACATGAAATTAAACATTTTGTTGTTCCATTGATTTAATTTGTATTCTAGTTTCTATAATGACACTGGTAGTAGTTTATACATATTTTAAAATAAACAACTGTATAGTATAAGTTTTCAAAATTGTATCAAATGCTGTCTAAAAACGCAAACAGGTGCTGTTTTTAGTACTCTAATATTTTCAAAGTTTTCGGGGAACGTCCCATGGAGCCCCTTCTGCCCTATTCCATACCTCATCCCCCACCGGTGCTCCCCCCTCATGTAAAGCTTGAATTTACGTATATGGGTCATTATTGTGGTCTTGCTGCGTTCAGCCTGAGTTGGGAAAATATTACGAACTTATTATTGACATTATTAATATTAGATGCAGAACATTTGACACGTTCAGTAACGTTAAGAAGCGTTGAAAGTTGTGGGGAATATATGACAGCCCGTAAATGTTTGTTCTTATCGCTTAGTTAATGGTTTCTCCAGGAAAACCCTGGACATTAAAGTCGTGTTATGAGCATGAGTTGCATGAAATCAACTGAAGGCCTAATGACTAAGCCAAACGAGCAAGACGAAGTAGTGATGTTCTTTGTAATAATTACACACTGCAGTCAGATGTCCCACACTTGGTAAGCTAATGTCCCTATCCTAGTGAGTAATGGCCCAAAGTGGGACATACAAAGGCGACGCTTCAATGCAGGGGTAAACGGCGGCCCGTTTTTCAACTTAAAAATAATTTTGACATATATATTTGGAAACTAGAGGAGTTTTCCAACACGTGTTTGGAGTGTTTTTTTCTCAAAATTACGCGTTTTAAGTGTTATCAACGGAGTTGAAAAACACTAAAACTTGAACGATTTCAAAGTTTATTTGTGAAACTATTAAAAACTTATGCGAAATCGGGCACGGGAAAATTTTTCTAGTTTCAAAATACATAATGGTTATTAATGTAAAAATTATTTTTAAAGGTGAAAAACGGGCCGCCGTAGACCCTTACAAGCGCTTGGTTTGACAGTTAGGCAGAATGTGCAAATTTAGTTTTGTGATAAACTAGAAAACAACGCCAAACAACTGTAAAATAATTGTAATACTGTATCCAACCTAAATCCCTAGGGAACTGCATAATGCACTTAAACAGTGTACAAGTTTCCATCCACATCGGTTCTGCCATTTTTGAGTGAAAGCATTACAAAAACTGCCTCTCTAATGCACACATCAGACGGGTTTCAAATCTCACTAGCTTTATTCAATTATAAACTATGTACGGAAAAAACTATGGATAGATAGACAGATAATGATGATTACTCTTTGTTTCTGCACAACAATCAGCTGAGCTGAGGGCGTTGACATTGACCTCTAGACTCAGCATGCTCTGTGGTTTCTCCAAGGCCAGCTGTTTCAGTAATAGCTTTAGGAAGACGTTATAAGCCAGAAATTGCTCGCGAAATTATCAAGAACGATCGCGCTGCCTACGCAAGCTTGATTCGCAAGTTCTGGCTAGCTTGTGCCAGGGGAGGTGCCTATTAGTTGAAATGGACCAATGACTATGCATTGTTCTACTAGCAATAATACACACCTTTGAATGCCTGGATACAATACGTCAATAAATATGAATTATTCATGGGTCCTGTTCATACACCCTTCTATCATTTTGCACAAAATTATTCAAAGAGCCTTCGTGTGATGTTTTCTTATGTCTTCTTCAGAGGATTACGTATAGGTATACGGTAGACACAAAAGCAAGTGAATGACGAAATCGTAACTCCTATTTCGAAAATTGTCGGTTAGGATCTTAAAATATATATCTATAGACCAGATGTGTCTTCCCTAGTAATCAATTTTTATTCCTGAGGTGAAGCAAAAAAGGACAAGTCTTAACTTGATCAATGAGGCCACAACAAATCTGAAAAAAACTTAATACAGAATAAAGGTTGTAATTTGTGTGTTTTTATTGCATGTATTTATCGAATAATAAAATGAAAATTAACCAGCGAAGTTAGAAAACCCCTATATATAATCTCTTACAAATAAATGTGTAAGAGTCAAAATCAATTATGCTACCGACGTTGGTGGGCTCCGATACCACCGAGGAGCCGCTCAAGGTCGTGGTGCCATTAGCGCAAGATCAGGATTCGCAACGCCAAAAAAGAAACAAACTAAACCAGGAAAATCGGTATTAGCACTCAGGAAATTTATATTCAATCGCAGATGGTCAGTAAAGATTAATGTACTGGGGTGGATGCTGTCTGACTAAAAGCTACGTACCTTTGACGAGGTAAGGCTTGAGGTGGTGTAGGGCGGTGACCAGGCAGTCTTGTAGCTTGGGGCTGCTCATCTGACATTGGTGAATATATTCAGCTGAAAAGTAACACACACATCAGTCAGTTTCAACAGGCACAGATCAGTTTCACTGTTATATAGTGATTGGATTATTTTAGTTGATTGGGTGACTAGTATATTTTAAAAGGTCAACTTCTAACAAAAGACTCGTTGATTATTCAGCTCAAAATTTGCGCCTTCAAGGTTATTCCACTTACAAAGGTTCTAGCCAATCTGCACTTTATAGTAATAGTAACAGCCCTTTTGTTAAACCATAATCGGGCACTGCAGATTGAAAATATACCAACAACTTGCTCTCAACTTGTTCAGGTCCAGATGAAATTCAGAGCAGGCAAAACATAGGTACATGAACGACAAAAAAAGATCGTCCAATGTTTTCATACTAACTGTAAAACCGGCAGTGTGAAATTAACTCCAATCTGTACAAAAAGAATTAGTTCCTACTCGTCTTTCTTTCCCTAGTATAAACTTTGTTTTTAGCATGTCTTTAGCCTAAAGTTTTTAGAAGAAAGCTTATTGCGTTTACTATGTAGTCACACGCATGACTAGACTAGATTTGTTTCAGGGACCCGTCCAAGGCAGCTAGCGCTGAGGCAGTGCCCCCATCAAAGATGTCCGGAAGATGCCCTCTCTCCCTCTCATCTAGTTCAATCTTTCAGTGTGAAAACTTTAAAATAATTTATTTTTCAAGGTTTGCCTATATTTTTGTGGTTTGTGGCCCATAACCCCCTCCTCAAACTCCACGAAAAAAGCATGGTCGTCTTCATACTTTTTCCACATGGCCCTAACCTTGTAGTCACGGCCCTAGATCCGTCGAGTCAAAGTCTTGATTCCAAAAGCTAAAATAGTCAGACGTATTCATAAAATAGTTATGCCACCGAATGAAAATCGTGAGTTTTTCCGTTTTTCATCACGGCTATAACTGGAAGAAGCTTTAGAGAATTATCATTGCACACTTTTTTCGGAGAGGTCGATGGCCACACAACTTCATCATCGCGGTTTGTAAACACGAGATTTAATTAGCGTTTCTCCGAGAGCCCGGCAATGTTACAAACACGCCACTTGACATTAAGCGGACCGGACGAGTCACGATATTGCAACAAAGTGCAATGGACTACACACAAACACAGGTCTAACAACTGTAAGTGTAGAAAGTGTTGTTGACTTGTGTTATGTCATAGCAGTTGCATTGCGTGACTTCTGTGAACGGATGAACTCGATCGAGGCTGCAGGACTACTCGAGTACTACCGTTCACAGTTGACAAGACTGTATGTCACTGCAGCTGCATTGCGTTACTTCTGAGAATGGATGGACTCGAGGCTGCAGGACTGCTCGAATTCGTCTACCGGCTTTAGACCTTTCGTTCACAGTTGACAAGACTGTAATCAAGGCGGGAATTCACTATTTTGCTGGTCCTTTCTACTGCGGATCACATGTTACCCAGCATGAGACTGTGTTCTTCTCTACCGACTAGTTTTATTTTCAAAAACAAAACAAAAAATATATATTTTACATGTGTTTCATAGCTTTATAATATTACACAGACTGTAATAACACTCCTTAGTTACTTATTTCTGTTGCTCTGACCACCAGGGAAATCTTCTTTATTTCAACAGGTACTGAAGAACCTATTTTTAAAGTATCATGATGATAGGCTGATCGGAGAAGTAGAAGAGTTTATACTACCAGGGAATATTCCAACCTATTATTGAACGTCGAGTCGATAGTAAAGTTACGAGTCTTCTGATATAATAAATTGACAACGTTATAATAGTTGATCGAATACTTAAGGTAGAGTACATTTGTGACGTTTGTTAACATCTGAACAGGCAGAAGCGGTCAGCTTGCGAAGTTACGCCCAGTCAGCATGCTGCAGAATTTAATAAATTGCCAACAACGGGTTCATTCGGAAGTCACGTTAAGTCGTTGGTCCATTCCATTGGTAGTAGGGATATTAATTAATGACTCAATCAGGGGAACAGTCGGTCCTAGTTTGTAACAAGACCACACCTCATCGTCCATCAAAAACACTCAACACACCCTTCATCCCATATTCACCTTAAAATATCCTCTAGGAGTAAAAGGTAAAAGGTAAAGTTTGTCTTGTTTAACGATGTGAAGTTAGGACTACACAGTCCTCTCTACCACTCAACCTCGATCTTAACCTAGCGTCACCGTATTAGTTACATTACAAATTGTAAGTGGTGACTGCGGGGATCGAACCCGCGCCACTGGAGTGATGAGCTCCGGAGTCACGCGCGATACCAATCCACCACGGATCCGCTAAATCCACATGGAGTGGTCGGTGTCTCAAATCAAAGTATCTTATCCTATGGGTGGGGTTTACGCAGAAGAATGAGACGATAATTTATGGAAATGGATACGGCTGGAAGAGTCTGATCTTATCTAAAGCCTCCAGGCTGCTTGCAGATTCGTGTACTCGTTTAGAGCACGATTTATAAACACCCCAAAAGAATTCCTCGACTCTAATTTCTTAGCAGGGGTTTAAGTTATGAAAAGGAATTGTCAATAGACTTATGCAAGATGGATGAAGGGAATTCCCATTCATATGGTTAGAAGGTGCGGTGCCAGTGACAAGGCTTGAGTCAGGTTTTGTTGTGGCAGATCACAAAGAACATCCCGGCCATGACCTTAGCAATGTAGTAGAGTTCATTAGCAAGGCTCTGTTAAGCCGAGGTGTTTAAACATTTGTCAGTTTCATGCTTACAGCCTTGCAACGACGTGCTTAACATAAATCGCATGATACTTTTGATACTTTGATTTGAGACACCGACCACTCCTAGAGGGTATTTAAGGTGAATATGGGATGAAGGGTGAGTGTGAAGAGTGTTGTTGATGGATGATGAAGTGTAGTCTTGTTACAAACTAGGGCCGACTGTTCCCAGATTGGGTCATTAATTAATAGCCCAACAACCAATGGAATGGACCAACGGCTTAACGTGGCCTCCGAACCACGGGGAATGGCCATCGTGAAAAGTTACCACTGCGCCCGGGAGTCGAACAAGGACGACTTGCAAGCCCGTTATTTACTAATAAGTAACAATCTGAGATTAATTATTATTAAATGAATAATTCAAAATATAATTCTATATTTAGCTGTAACATTAGCACCGAAATCTGTCAAAACCGATCTAAATTACCACTAATGGAGGTATTGCGTAATTAAGTAATCCCAGTAGTAAACAACGTTGAGTAAGAAGGCAGCTGATTTTTAGTGTGTTATTCGATTGCTCGGTGCTGTTGCTACTTTCAAAATGAGATAAAGTAATAGTTTGTTGTTATCATAATGTAAATCAAGTTAAGAGCCTTCTTCAAACAAAAACTTAATACGTAATATAGACAAAACCTCAATCTCGCTAACAAATTGTGAATTTCTGCTGGAAATTAAGAGCACAGAACAGAAATCAGGAGCAAAACGAATTTGTTTACTTATAAAAAGACTAGTCTTATAACATTTAAGTCACAACGGTTTGCTCTAGCTTTTTGAGCGCAGAACACTATTATAAATTATGTTTATATGTTGTGTAAAAAAGCAATAAAAATGTGATTCTTAGAAGTTTGTGCCATTTAAAACAATTGGACTCGCGACGGTGGCCATTGAATAATTGAAGTTGTAGGTAAGTGAACATAAGTAGGTAAGGAAAATCCATGTCACTTAGCGAGTCGTTTAACGAACCGGAACCTGCAAGTGTTAATCGACACGACAAAGTAAACAGCACAGCTGTAAAGTTTGCATGTAGGATTAGCTAGGTCATGGTGTGTAACCCTCCTTCCAGGAGACACTTTCAATTGTAGGCAAATTTAAAGTCTGCATAGTGCTACTTTCTTAGGCTGCGTAGTACACAAAAAGTGACCTTGCGTAGGTCCGCAGTTTTGAAACGGCGTCGTTGTCAGACGTTTAATCAAAGATAATGTTATGGTAAGTAGATGGCGCATGGATATAGAATTGGTGAGGTAAGGAAATCATCACGGTTGCGGCAGCCCAGCTCATATAGCGCTATGAGGGAACGCTTTTAAGAGTCTCTAGATTCAAGTCGATCCACTGACGCACGTGCAAGTTCGTAATCGAGATATGACAAAGTCGAGCGTATGGAGCCGAAGGGGAGATAGACGGCGAGATAATGCAGCGCCTCAGCGCTTTCTGTGCTTGGGATGCCGAACTATGTTGATTTTGCTGGCTCAACCATGTGTCATCTATGCGCAATATACTTACCATAAAATTATCTTTGGTTCAATTTAAGGTGTGAAAGTCTTAAGAAATGAAAGATTATTATATTCTATAAACGCATCTAGAAGCAGGTATGCTCTTAAAAAAAGTAAAAATACAATCCTTTTAAAGCTTCAATAAAAACATTCAATTGCCGGCTTCCAAGCAAATCAAGATTGACTCTTCTACATTTAAAAAGAATTTCTCCACATGACTGCTTGGTCACTGCAGGCACGTGTACTAAGTTGACGCGAGGGCTCAAAGTTTTTAGCAGCTCGAAAACCAAAAAATTATTTTTGCCCGAGAGTGGACTACATTGATTGGTCAGAACTCATCGTTTAGGCCTACTGCGCACTCTTGAAAGTGTACAGGCGTCAAAACGACGATGTATTCTAACCGTTGATTTTGGTCTATGGCTGTGTTTTCTAGCATAGTTTTGTACAAGCGCCTTTAAAGGGTTTGCAAAAAACAAAAACGCTGCTTTTATCTGATGACTTTTAGTTTTTAGATAATGTCAAAAGGATTACGTAGGGTGGATTAGAGCCAAATTTTTATATTGCACTGTTAAATCGAGATTTCAATGTTCCCTAAAAGTACTGTACTTTCACTATTTTTAAATATAGTTTTTTTTTTAAAGTTACAATAAGGAAAATAAACTTACAATGCAAATCAGTTTGTTTATTAACCACACTTTGTGAAATTTTTAAGTACTTAAAGCTGTAGACAAAACAACGTGTAAATCAATAACCTGTATTTAAAAACTGTTTAGTCTAAAGCTCAATATTTATAACTTTAAGATATAGAAATGAATTTAAAGACAGTAGGCCAATATAATAATTTTTACTAGTAAAATTAATATATTGGCCTACTGTCTTTAAATTTATTTCTATCAATTGCCAATATCTCCAGAAGAATAATCATTTAAGATATCTGTTTGAACTTTCAAATAAGTCAAATTGAGTTGTTCAAGCTTTTACAAAATTTGATTTTTAGCCTCTTTTTGTAATTGAAGGTATTTTTTGGGATTGTTAATAATAATTTTACAGTAGACACCTCTAAAGACTTATCTATTGATAAATACTCGTTTTAACACAGTCGTGTGAAGAAGGGCACAACAAGTATTCACAATAAATCAAAGTTGTTAATTGTAAAAAAAATGGTGTGTTTAAGTTCCTTTACATTGAATAGAGCACAATGAACTTACGGACAGACTGAAGGGAGGCGACGCTGAGGTACATCAGCACGAGGCAGCAGGAACGTAGACTCAGCATGGCGTCAGCAGTGGAATCAGCGTCTATCTGTCTCGGCGAGCTGCTGCGGGGTACGGGATATACTGACCACATCAGAGCTGCGAGCTCAACGCCCGGTATCGACACTGCTGTCGACTCTCGATACTCGCTACTCGCTTTAGTCGATCATAGCAGGTCGTGATGTGATACATATTCACAGTGATGGAGGTAAAGCCAAGGCTATACCCATGAATAAATTCCAGGGGGTTAGTGGTACTTGGAGGGTTTACCTAGAGTCTGGTGAGAATGGAATCCCCTTCCCCCCAGGGGCAACAGGGGTCTGGGGGAAAACTATTAAGTTTAATTTCAATTCCTCTTCTGAAGTTCTCCTCAAATTTTACCATTTGTTGAGTTTGGTTATATTCAGTCCTTATCCTGTGCATTCTAATATCATTGTGTTACTGTATTACCCACCCCACATGTCGTTCCATGTCTTAAAATTTCTGAAATTGAACCTATGTTGAATCAAACTACCCATTTTTAAATGTTACCCACTGCACTTCTTTCTGCATACAAAACATACTATTAAATTTTTAAATCATAAAAAAATTTAAAATATATCATAACAAATAGTTGAAGAAAACACATATTTTGCATTGGGCTTATTAGTCTAGTTGCTTCGAAAATAAAAATTCATTGTTTGCCCTTGGATATCAATTTGACTTAAAATAAGTTTTTGGTTACCTCCGTCAATATCCAAAAAAGTTGTATTGAAGGTTGTTACATCCCCGGGACGTTTAGATGTGAAGACATCATCGTCATACCTTGTGAAAAACCTTTAATAACGAAGCCAACAGGCGGATTTTCTACAAGACTGCACGTCTGACGATGATGTCTTCACATCGAAACGTCTCGGGGTCCGGGGATGTAACAACCCTCAACACAACTTTTTTGGATATTGACGGAGGTAACCAAAAACCTATTTTAAGTGCTTCGAAAACGTTCTAGCTTTCCACTAACGCTAAATAACAAATCTTTAAACTATTTTTGTTCAGTCATGTTGGACTGGTTTAACTGAATTTGTTGCGTTGTTTTTGGTCGAGTTTTTGGGTACGGTACCACAAATGTCAAGTTCACCCAAATCTGTTCATTAATAAAGTTTTCATAGCTTAAACCCTCATTTTCCCTCCCCTTCAGGAAACTTCCTTTGTAAATTATACACCGTTTTAGGAAGTTCGCTAAGAATCACATGAGCGCTGCCAACTACGTTTCGATATTGTTTGGTAGCTGCGATGATCGAAACAGTCGAACTGTCTTTACAGAACTTCCCACTATGATAAGAAGCAAAACGTGCAAAATAACGTGACTATCTAAGTTCGGTGCATCATAATAACGATGATTAATTAAGGCCGTGGCTGAAGAAGTAGATGGATATGGTCATCAATTGTGAAATAATTGCAATGACATTCAATTGCATGACGATGCTATCTATGTACGACTGACTTGACTTATACTTGTACACCTGTGGTACAACTGATTATATTTATTACTCAAAATCTTCAAGCCTTCTAAAATTGGTCAACTGTCCAACAGTTTTAGCTTTTGAGATTCGGTGATATCAGAAATCAAAGGTGTGAAATTTTGATCAATGATTACACCAGTGATTACATTCTTGAGCTGCATGGACTGCATTGGTTTTAACACCAAATTTCGCAGGTTTAAGAAAACATTTTAAATGAAACTACACAAATGTTTTAAGACTGTCAACTGTTGAAACTTTGTAGACAAAAAGCCCTGTTTCTATTTTTAATCTAAGAGGTTTGTTGTTAGTCAAACTTACGACAGTTAGCGCTTCTGCCGTACCCGATTAGCATATTGCAATCAACTCGTATTTTATTAACACTTTTGATTTACATATTTATAACCATAAAGTTGATAACAATGGACAAATATGCTGAGCTTGCCCATTCCCATGAAAAAGGAAGACAACTTACATCTCTATGAGGAAAAGTTGATGTTAGAATTGCAAATCACGGCCATAACCAATGTGATAATGTGCTAGATTCACGCGAATCAAGTGTATTAAAACAATTAATATTTCCTGTAATTAACGCCATTTTATCTTTATGATAACTCGACAGTTTGCAACTTGGCATTGGAGTTCACAGCACAAGCCATGTCAAATACGCAGGGTGTTTCATACTTTGGCATGTGCAGTAATGTAGAAAATATTTTGGCATACTTTGGGATTTATAAATGTGTTAAACGGGAAACTTTAAAATTTAAATGTAAACACCATCGTGTGGCAAAGCATGATACAGGGCAAAATAATACAAAACCAATGATGACTCCTATGCTTTATTTAACCGGAATGAACATGTTTGAAGTTTACCTCAGTAAAATGACTGCCAATGCTTCGTTTTTTGCCGTTCGATAATACCTGGCACTCATCAACATTACCGAAAAAAAATATAATGCATAGTTTGAGATCTTTAAGTACGTCATGTATTATGTTATTAGCTTTTTGATATCTTGAAAACAAAAGCGTCGGTAGCAATATTCTAAGCTAAATGCATACATGTTTTGGGCCACCATTTTGTTTCACTACATCAGAGCAATTTTGTAAATGCATAATTGGAATCTTTTCATTACCTAAAAAGGGACGTATTCCATGGTGGGGTTTGAATTTTAAACTTTTAGTTTATTCCCTCACAAACTTTATTACTGTCCGCGAGCGGCGAGTCTTAAGAAGAAAGAAGAGACCAGACCACGATGCAGTTGTTCTTTAATGCGCTCTTGCCTCTTGGCCTATTGCATAATATTAAAACAGCCTAAATACACATTTAGGCATGTACCTTATAGTAAATCTCAAAAGCCATTTAGAAGTTAGATGAGCCAAGGGTGTTGGTAATGTGTAGCTTCAAACCCCCAAAACATTTAAAAAATACTTCAGAGTTCAGACTACACTTACTATGTTCTGAAACAATTTTCAACCGTTTACAAGTTAAGAAGGAGACATGGGCTATATAGTTATGGGACATTCACTACCATAGAGACGTAAGCCTACGGTTCTTTGGTTGGAATTCTCTTCTTTAATGCCATTAGACTTTCCAAGCTCAAATAACTACTAACGCAATAATTATATTCTTGTTACAGTTTATGAATCTGGGATATTATTAGCGAATATCCATATAGTTTTATTTTGTTTACAACTTTAATCTTCTAAAGTAAAGTTTTGCCGTGTAGAGAGGATTTTACTTAGTGAAGTAAATACATTGTATGTATTTCGTAGAATCCACTGTTTATATTTTTAATTTAATTATAATAAACGAATGTCTTGCAAGAATATACTTTAAAAAATTCGAATCTAGACCTAACTAGCTCCCTCTCTTTATCAACAAAATATTAAAAAAGACGAATTTATGACCATGAGTTGGATTCAACTTGTCGCTGCACGTCTTGGCTTACAAAGGTCCTTCAACATGCGGAACCTAGGCTTGAGACATGGTCCAAGTTATCAACTCTCTTGGTGTGTTTGTGTGTGTTGTCTACTTGTGTTTTGTCAGTGTGTGTGTTAATGCAAGTGCTGCACAAATGACAAGGCCAAGGCTAGACGTGTGTCGGACTCTCATCTCCTCTCCCAATATAGCTCTAAGCTGTGGTTCCTTATCGATAATCGTTCTTTAGTTATTATCAGTCGAATTAATCGATATCGGTATTCCAAACAACTAGAACACATTGCGCCTAAATTAGTTTGTATTTTATTAATAATTTGTGCCTCAAAGTATCTAATAAAGTTTAGATGTTAACTTAGATATAACTAAATCACTATTAGAGATACCGACCACTCTCATGAGGGTATTTTAAGGCAAATATGTGGTGAAGGAAGAACGTGATGAGTAATAACTTATAAATATACTTATAAAGTATGTATCTTTTTTAAATTTATTTGTTAAATTAAAATAAAAAATTAAACTTTATTTTTATATTTGTTTGAATCAAAATAATTTAGTATCATTTTTTATAAATATACTGATGTTGATTTGGTTACCCCTTCCCCTCCAGCCAGATGACACTTTCAACCTGCTTAACCCTGGGTAGTAATGAGTTATGAGGTGTAGTCTTGTTACAAACTAAGACCGATTCTTCCTTAGAATGGATCATTAATTAATAGCCCAGTGACCAATTGAAATACAAGGACCAACGGCTTAAAGTGACTTCCGAACCACGCAGGTGATGGTCTGATATGTCTAAACTATGGTGGGAGTTGATGCGGGTATCATCAGATGATCACTGAGACTATATGAGCCGCTTTAGACCTATATCATCCTCAAAACCTGACCTCCATGAAGCTGGATTACAGGACCACGCCACGAGTCCCAGTCTGTCCCTGATAGACTGTCATTTTGTTAGAAACCATCTTATGTTTTGAGTGTTCCTGGTTAAACAATAATATATTTCATCACTAGGTCCTAAAGTGACACGAGGTCAAGTTCATCTTGTAAAACAATCTCATTAAACTCGATGAATCAGCTGAGGTCCATGTCATATAATTTTTGTCATTCTGCTTTGAAAATAGCTGCTTTAGAGACATGTGTTGCTGATTGTTTTGATGATTTTTATTTCCTCCTTAGGGGATGGGATATAATACTTCATTTTAATAATGCTTTGAATTAACATCTAAGTAAAAATACATAGAAGTACGAGTACTTTTAAAACATTTTATTTGCCCTTAAATAAGCATCCTTAATCTTTTTAAGAACACTTCTGTGTCTTTTCACTAATTTAACATTTGAAGTGGCTCTAACTAAACAAGCAGTTTTACAGTAAGTAATATTGACGATTCTTTCCTAAAATCTGTCTAACTTTCTTCCCACTTGTACAGTTGTACATTATGTTTGCAAGTTGCATTTCACCATTGTACTACGTTTCTCAGCATGCTTTGTTTGTTTATTTACATAATCACAACGGAACAACTTAACAAGACCTCGACTCTGAAGGAATCCCTCTCTTGTAAGAAAACAATGACTTGTATTACTATGATGTTTTGACGTAGTGTGCACTGGAAGAACTAGGTTAAAACTTTTCGAAGTTCACGAAAGCTTCAATCGATGTAGGTTTTACTTGGCTGGGACAACGAAAACTCCGTACTTACTATGACTTTGTATAAAGTTATCACAGCTTTTAAAGAAAATTAAATTCAATTGCACACAACTTTGTTAATGATGTTGCATAACTATTGAATTTTCATTGTTTCCAGTTGAAGGTGGAATTTTGGATCTAAAAGTGGAGGTCAGGTAAGATGATATAGAAAGCCTTATAGTGATCCTGAATATCAACTCACACCATAACATATCTGAACTTGTTAATTGGTCATTGGGCTAGACCCATTCTAAGGAAAATCGGCCTTAGTTTGTAACCTACTGAGGATACGACTTATAACTCTGCCAGTCACGCTCTATGACGCAACTGAACATTTGGATTGTTTTTGTTGGTTGCAATTCAGAAACATTACTAATAATGGGCTCCCATTATTTTTATTTTCGATACCTACTGATGTTATCTACTCGTAGCGTATGGCCTGAGACTAACCACCCGCGCTAGAAAGAGGATCTTATCTTTGATGGGTCGTAGGAAGTAATATCCCTCTTTCTATTTTGGGTGTCTACAGAGAGCCACGTTGTTGTGTATCAGTTTACGTCGGTCAAACTAAGAGAATGGTGGCTACCAGATTAAAAGAACACATTCGTCACACAAAATATGAAAGTACTTCCAAATCGGCTATTGCTGAACATAGCTTTTCTTCTAAACACACAATAGATTTGTTTAAACGCTCAAACTATCGCAAAGAAAAAACTATTTCCCCGAATAATTAAAAACGCCATAGAGATTAAGAAACATCCAAACAATTTTAATCTTCGTGACGAAACTTTTAAATTACCAGTAGCTTGGGGCCCCCTTTTTACATGTATGAACCAGCTTTATTCTTTCATCAAAGCCAACAATATGAAATCACTGGAACAAAAGCATTGTCTCAGGGATATATTGATAAGTCTCCTGGTATCGTCACCACTGAGGCGGACCCTTAATAACGAAGATGGACTCCGGTCCTGTCTGTGCAAGTACACTGGAGTCCATGAGAAGACACTTGCTGTTAGACCATTTCCTCAAATGTTATGACCCTAACTTGGGCTAAGAAACGAAAAAGCTCAATTTCACCACTGGTTTTGATTTACCCAGTCTGAAAAAGAATACGGAAGGTTTGCAACAAAGAAAAGAAAGAAAATAGGCCTTCGTTGTATTAAAAGTGACCCTGTTTCCTTAGGTACATTAAAAAAAACTTTCTTCCTTCAAAACTTTTTCGTACTCTTTTTACAAGGGTTCATGTTCTGCATGAACATTAGTTTGCATGAACATTTAAATATTTTACTATAATAATTAAGGTAAATAAAATTACAAATAGGGCAATTAGTATTTATTGACTTGTACAGATTGGTCCTTTTCCCCAAAAGTTGTCGAGATGACCCAGTTGAAAGTCCTCTGTTGAAATCTCCTCCAAATTACAACCTGGAACAGCGAGTAGCTCGTTAAAGGTATTCCAAAAATCATCACAGCGTTGTATTAAAAAAAAAGTCAACTTGTTAAAAATTTTAAAATTACGTCAACAACTACAATATAACTTTACCTTGATGTCACAAAATCATGTTCTGCAGCGGCAAGTTGAAATACTTCTTTATTGTCAAGTGCAGCTCTTGTAGAAATTCTTCAACTTGTAGGAGGTTTAGTAGAAATTCTCTCGTCATCACCAGTTCCAAGATCATGAAACATACAAGCCACAAGTATTAGAGAATTGAACAGTAAAGTCAAACTAATATTAACACTATCAAAGCTGAAAACGTGTGCTGCCATCCTGCGGCGCACCTGCTAACTCTCTCTAGCTGGTTGGCAGCAGAATTATTTTGAAGTTATTCCGTAAAGCACAAGGTTTAATTAATTGTATAGTTATATAATGTGTCCAACTCATATTTGAACGGACTTATTCTTGAATTGTTTTAGGAAAAGTTGGGAAAATCCCGTTAACACTGTTCTTGGCAGTTTTTATTTAACCTTATGCATTTATATTCTCAAAGTTAATGTTGAGTTTTGTGCTTTACATAAATCAAAATTATATTCACTCATTGTAATACACTGGACCCCATAATGGGCAAATATTCCACCGATCTGTAGCCAGTACGGGTTCACCTGTACTTCAAGGCTAAGGTCATAATGCGAACCTTTAGGCATCACGAGTCGTTATTGGTGTTAACTAATAAATTTAATAATTACATCCACACAAATTGCGTAGTAATAATTATTGTTGTCAAATTACTATTTACAAGATAATCGGAAGGTTTCTCGTAGTACCGCGTAGGAGTCAGACCGTAAAACGAAATTGAAGAATGAAACAAAATGAATAAATTATTTACAAACGCTGAATAGTATTGTACTGTTGAATTCAATGACCTTCGACACCCGTACTGGCTTTTCTGTATAATTAAAAATATACTAAACATACTATTTATATATTTAACGAAAACAAAGACTTACTGATTGAAGATCCCAATTTGAAGAAAATAGTCCCGGCAAGCACGTTTTAAGTGAGCGTGTTATCCGTCAAAAAATTATTTTTAAATAGACCATTAAGTTTCCTAGGCAACAATATTAAAACACTTAGAGTAAAATTAATTGATTATTTTTGATCAGGTGATAGGCATTTATTTCTCGTCTAATTCGGCTGTTTCCATGGGGATGACTTCGGTAAACTTAAACAAAAGTTAAGGTGGAGGGGCATTCAAAACTCACCGGATGTAATATTTATAAAGAAAAATACTTCAAGAACAAGACCCCAGATACTGTATATCAGGTTTTGCTATTTGATTTAGTAAATGTTGGGAGCTCAAACTGCTGTTATTTTTTACGACGTTTCGTTCTATATGGCGGTTGAAATAAATAACTATTTTTCACAGAAATCCACTAAATCTAACTTTAAGTGTTGACAATGCTTGGAATTCGTTTATCCGTATCTTCTATGCACTACTGTATGCACATTATTCAAAGAACCAAATAACCAATAGAGGTGTTCCTGCCAAAGTTAGACGCAACACAGTGTACTCAGTCGTGTAGAAACAAGCGTGAGTTTAGTGAAGGCTCTTTTCAGTACAAACACGATCAGTTGGCCATCAATACGATTTTAAGAACATGTTACAGCCACTTTGCTCTCATTCGTTTCTATATTTCGTCCATATTTTAATAACTGCTCGATAAAATCATCAAAAAGGTATACTAGTTCGGTTACATATTTTAGTCTTAACTCTTAGGCTTTCGCGGCCGGTGTCATCACTAAGATCTAAGGCTTCCGGTTTACACCACGTCACAGTTGAAATATAATTACTGCTAAACGTTTCGACCTCGCTGTGGAGAGTCATCCTCAGTAGCTTGTTGCATGGTGTAATAAGTACTTATTACACCATGAAGTGCAGCCAGTGGTGTGGTGCTTGTAGTCTCAACCAGTCAACAAGCTACTGAGGATGACTCTCCACAGCGAGGTCGAAACGTTAAGCAGTAATTATATTTCAACTGTGACGCGGTGTAAACCGGAAGCCTTAGATCTTAGTACATATTTTAGGTTTGTCGTTAAAAGTTAAAGGGCCAGCTAGAAGGCGAAGTCCGTTGATCATCTCCTGATCAGCTATGAAACAACTAGTACTAGTATTGCTACTAGTGGATGATATTGTAGGATTATCTCAAACACCGAATTCCACTTTACATCTCGACGTAGTGATTGATGAGGTTCACTTGGCGGTATAGCCTCACATGCTGATTCCATAAATGTGAAGGTGCCTGGTAATCAACAAACAAGACTGTTACAAAAGGTACAGTATTGTGTTTTTTGCTTATTACACACTTTTTGAGAGTGTCATGAGATATATGATCCAGTAGTAGGGTGGCTCTTCAATATACAATCTTGAAGTTAGTTTTACAGAAGAGAGCTCATATAGGATCATGTCTGGGCTGGAAGACAGAGGAATTGCTGGAAGACAGAGGGAGCAGTGCAAATGGAAATATCAATTAGCCTGTCATAAAATAAACGTACATGATCACTTGGTCACAACACCACATTAGCTCACAACTACAACCTTCATCGCACAAAGTTCTTCGAGAAATAGCCATCTTACCTTGGAGTGAGGTTTAAAGGATCAGTTACGTTATCATAGCAATTTTATGTTAGGGGATCTAAACTTATAGAATTAATTTAGAGCCTCAGTCACGATGTAGTGAACTTACCCATATGAGCTTAAGCCACAATCGCATTAAATTAATTACAAAAGTCATTACAAGTTAATTGTAAAGGTGTGTAAGAGTTGGTCCACTCTAGAATACTTTAATGCGAAAGGAATGCAATAAAACAAGCACAAGCTAAGTAAACTTCAACTTTAATTATACTTATACTAGCTTTATTGATCACACAGCTATTTAGGGAACATAGAGTCTAAACTGTATCTGTTGAACAGCTTGGAAGCAATGTCCTTTATCAGCTCCTGGACTGTTTCATCGATGACAGGCTTCAGTTCCACGAACACCACCTCGAAGTTGTCAGTCATCAGTTTGTTCATGGCGTCTCCTAAACATATAAAGTTTAGATCTTACATATAACATCGATATTGTACGAAATTATATAGATATGAACTACCATAATATATTAAACATATACTTGTGATACTTTTGCTTTGAAACACCGATCACTCTTGAGGGTTTTTAAGGTGAATATGGAATGGTGGTGAGTGTGATGAGTGTTTTGAGGGATGATGAGATGTAGTCTTGTTACAAACTAGGGCTGACTGTTCCCCAAGTTGGGTCATTAATTAAGAGCCCAACGATCACTCAATCCAATGGAAAGGACTAACGGCTTAACGTGACTTCCGAACTACTGCTATACTTGTACCAGCAGTCGGTAGGTGGCTGTGGTGACACCGGCCGTGTTGAGTTTCTCTGGTTGCTGGTTGTTTTTTACATTTTAAGGATGTTATTTTGTTTTCCAGACTTGTTTTTAGATTTGATTTTGTTTACTTTAACAGCTACAAAGTTAGTTACAAAGTTGGTTGTGTTTGACTGGTCAGCGTGATTACTTCAGGGCAGTTTATTTTTTAAGGGTTTGTGTTATGGTTTAGGAGGGCTGTTTGTGTTTTGGATTCTTTTCGCCTAGTAAACGTTGTGTTCTTCCTGTTTTCTAACAATTAAAAATGTCCGCAATAATATTTTAAACTCAAAAATTTCTCATCGTCAACTTCAAACGAAGGTTATTTTTAGGTTGACCAGTAGAAGGTGTCTTCCATAAGACCAGCCCAACTGAGAGTGAAAAAGGGCGTAGACTAGAACACTGAGGATGTAAACTTTGATTTAGTGACAACTCTGCCAATAATGGCGTGCTTTAAAATTTAACGCCAAAACTTTGATAGCCTAACAAATGCAGTTTTGATACAAGCAGATTTTAGTTTCAATACTTTGCTGAGAAATCGGCTCTTACAATATCACCGATGAATTGCAAAAAATTGACCCCTAATCACTGTTTGGTTGACCTTTACATACGCATAGTAGACTGCGATGAAGAGGAAGATGCACGTGGAATTGCTCTAAGACGTATGTGTGTAGAATCTGCATGATTGCATGCTAACTAGCATGTTTATGTGTGTAGTCAGTGCGTCAGCACAAAGTTATAACAGACAAACACAATACTGTACCAGTGAATGCATTGTCCCTTGGTAACCACATGACGCATGGACAATCAATGTATTTTGTTTAATAACTAAACTTGTGAATATTACAGAACCACTCGATGTAACGTGATAACGTTTTTGTTTTGGAAGCGCTGTATATAATCAAAATTATTTATTTTTAGAAAGTGTTCAATACATACCGTCAATTTGTATTGAGCGTAGTTGACTTTTATACATTGTTAAATCTCCACGTATGTGGTCGTTTTGCTAAAAGAGAATTGTCACTATGAAGGTCCTAGTTATTCGAGTTATGTGCCTAACCGGGTTTCTCGATGAAAACATAAAAGTCTGTAAATAATACTAAAATCATCTAACGTGTTACTGTGGCTGTTTCCTCTTAAGTCGACTATCAAAAGAGAGCTAATTGACGCACTACTCCAAAGTCGAAGACTGAATAATATGAAACACTATAACGAGTTCTAGGGTAAACGTACCTAAATATCCAAATTTTGCAAAATTAGAAATAGTGTAACAGATGTTAAGCACCTACTGATAGTGGGCCACTTCTCAGGGGTCCTTCTACTGAAAATAGTGATCAAGTTTACTACGGTAAGTTTACTGTTTACCTAGTTGTTGGTTGCCATTGAACAGGTTGTCCATGTGGATGGTTCCCTTCTTCACTTGCATGTCAAACTTGACCCTGTCCAAGCTGAAGTACTCTTCATTGTTCCTGAGCACCGGGTGACCCTTCAGAGTCGCCTTCCCACTCACCTCCGCTGTAATATGGTGCATCATTCGAGGATTAGTTATCAATAGATCTCCACAGATGATGGGATATACAACTCTGGAAGCTAACGTCCAAGAAGTCAAAAGAGACGGTTCAATTTTAATTCAGTTTATCTCAACAGGTTACTTTTTTACACTCAATTTGCGACCAAAGGGAACTAGTCTCTTCAAAAGATCTGAGTTCGCTTCTGTGGAGAAGATCATAATCTATTTAAGAACAGTGTGAAGGGTTATAATGGAACGTTGAAAGAATTTGTGGCATTCAATTCTACCATAAAAGCCAATTTGATGTACAACACATGTGAACTTTTGACTGACTCCTAATACTGTTTACTTATAAAGAATTGCTTACTGTAGTTGCTCCAGCCCGTGCCATTGCCCTGGATGGGCAGCACCAACACTCTGCCTGAGATCTGACTCTTGCCCTCCACGTACAGGAAGGGTAGATACACACTGAACTGCATCTGGTACTGTTGCAAGTCCACACTGCAAGCATACATAGTGTTGCGGTCTGTTGTCATGTTGTAATGGAACCAAAATCAGAAGAAACTTCTAGGATTTCAAGGCTAAAGCATCAAAATACTCGTATTAGTCGAAATATTAAACTAATAACTATTGTTGTTGAATAAACCGATTTGTTGATATGCTGCAAAAATGTTGCATGCTACATTGAAAGGCGAATGTAGGGAGGCTAGCGTTTTGTTGATTCACAAAATAAGTAAAATGGTGATTACCTACTTTGCTGAGGTGATGTTATAGTTGGAGATGCCACGGAATAGTTGGTCTGTAGCGATCAGGTCTAAGGAAACTGGACCATTTCCCTGCTTCAGTTTGATCTGAGGCACTAGAAGTGGGTCTAGAGAACCTATCTTCAATTGGGGAAACCCTAAGAAACAACGGTGGATAAAAAAGCCACAGGTAAAAACACTTATAAAGAAAGCTTTGTCAAAGTGTAGGTTTTGCTGAGGACCTTTACGAATAATATTATATACTACGGACTCAGTTTGGAACATTTATAATAACATGTTTTCAGATAAACCTTTGAAAACAACGAGGTAGGTCTCAAACAACAAGAGAGCGCAAAACGCCATCGTTAAATTAAGGAAATAAAAAACATCAATAAATCATCAGATTTTTATAACCAAAATAAATGGACAATATGAGTCGTTTTCCCTGAATTAACTGAAAGTTCCTGTTTACTAAGTGGTTTTTGATAACGACTACACTATTTCGGATTACCATAAAACCATTTTGAGGTGTCTGAAGAAATGTTTCCTAAACGGATACTATGTACCATTAAAATTAATTACACTGTACATAGGTTGTTAAAGGTTCAATAATAATAAAGGTGTTCTGAAATATTGTCCTAAGACTTGCTGGTTTACCGTAATACAGGGAGCTTATCTTTGGTTTTACTTTACCTTTTTTCACCGCCTGGTTGAACGAATTGATTTGTATTTGCACACAGTTGTTAAAATCTGGCCTTGTTCTTTTACATCCTAAAACAAAAATAACATACATGCTGTATGTTTGTAGTATAAAATATCTTCCAAACTTGGTGACAGTCTCAATGTATTTTATTTTAGCTATGGTGTTTAAAAATACGTAAAAATGGTTTACCTGTGTTATCTTTTCCCACGCATATTGATGTTAGAGTCACAAGTAGAAACACCGTCAGCACATTCGAGAGGTCCATTTTCTGGAGGAAACTTGTTAAACTTTTCTAGCGTTGGAGTTACTGTAAACAAATTGATTTTTGTCACTACACCATGAAAGCTGGAGTTTATCATTCCATGTATCGAACTGGGGCAGATCACCACTACCTAGAGTAATGAGTACCGTAGGCATTAGTTGCCTAGTTATAACAGCTGCATAATGCACACTGTAAACACAATGCCCACAATGCATTATGCACTATGCACCTTTCGTGAGAGTGTTCTCTGAGAGTTTTCAACAACATGCAATACTTCGTGCTGAGAAATCACCCTTTCCTGGTTCGTGGTTGAGAATAAAATAGAGTCTAGAGAAGATGGAAGTACGAAGACCATGATAAGCCAAAAGATGCCAAACGAAACAACAACATAGACGACGCGTGGCCTAAACGCTAACGTGAATCCCAGTGAATTCCCTATAACGTGTATAATTTACACCGGAAATGACCTTTGGCCCCCCCCAAAGTAGGGTTTGTGCTATAACACTGTATTTACTATCAGATTTTGATTAAACTTGGTATGAACAATAATGAGACCGTGCACCTGACATGTGGAACACAATGAACAAAATCAAATCAGCCAGACCAAGATGGTAGCGAAAACGCTTTTCCACTGTCGTCTTGGTCTGGCTGGATGGATTTTGGCTCCGTCGAAGGTTCGAAAGAACCAAAATAAGTAACTTGTTTGTGTTTCTAGTTTAAAATTGCAAACAGTTTTTTCAACGACGTTTCGTTTTATATTGTAATAGAAATAAATTTTCTTTTCTCTATGAAAATGTACTAACAAATTGAAAAATACAAAAGCGTTAGGTTGTCAAATTAACCCGTGAACTATAGAAAAATACATGAAAACTTAGTGGTGTGGTTAACGATGTACCCGATTGGTTAAATTATTAACTCTTGATTCTTGACTCTTGCTAAGAAACATCCATGATGAAAGAAATGTCTTAGCTCAAGACTTATCAAAGCAAAAGATACTCGTATTGAACGTCAAAGATATATTGTAATTCTCAACTCAAAATTAACTTCCATGTAAAAAAATCAAACTTCTCAATCGTGTAAAATATGGATCTGTTGTCGAAATGTTAATACAAGTTTTCACTTACCTACCTCCTGAAACAATGAGTTTTACCGCCAAACCTTGAGGAAAAGAAGGAGAAGAAGCAGATGACGAAGGGAAACTGAACAGCTGTGAGTTTGGACTTCAGCTGAAGTCAAGGTCAACCAGTCAGTGCTGTGCTGTGGTTGTTTTGTTGGTCAGTGGGTTAACAGATAGGCCAAGCCTAGAGTCTAGCTAGGAGTAGATTTATTTTCAGTCAGGTCATCCTCATGACGGAGCGCACGTAAACAGCATCGTTAAAAGATACTACAAAATGGCAAATAGCATTTATTTTCGCTTGCATTTACGGCTTGCCTATAGGAGTACTTTCTGCACTCCTGTACTCTTTACTTACATTTGTTCCCATGAATTTGGGTAAAGGTTCGATCTCACGTCGTACTGGGCGACGAATGAGGAGTAGCACGACGTTAGTTAGTTCTCCCACATGTACAGGACTCTAAATTGAGACATTCTTTATTTGTTTGGGTGTCAGCAGACTTGGGTTGATTATATACTTAGCTCCTTGATTATACACTATTTAGAGACTGAAATGTTTTGCAGTGTTCATGACTCAGTTCTGTCAAAAACTGCCCTTTCCCCACCTAAAGAAAATGGTCTTTAATTTCCTAACTTTGAAGAAACTTTTAATTTTCTCTTCAACGTGAGCTGTCTCTCAAACCAATTGAAGAAACCCCATAGACAAATGCAAATGAATAACCTAAGGTATCTAGTTTCAAGAGTAAAAGTATTGTTTACCACCAAAATCTTAAAGCACACGTCAAATTATGAACTCAATATTTTCAAATTAGTAAAGAATTTATAGAAGGGTCGTCAAGGCAATGATGTCACTAAAGCACTCCCTACTTTGCGTACCCACCGCAGTGTTTGGACCTAACCCTCCCTTTGTCCTGACTGCACCATCGACCCGATAAACAACTTGCTTCACATACCAACCACCTACTCTGCCAATATTATGACCGTACCAGATCATTACACATTTTTTAGTAATAGCCGACATAACTAATAATAGTAATCATTCCTATCCTTCGCTAAAACCTATCCCCCTGTCTACTTTCCCATTCACCTTGGCTCTTGTTAATCCCCACTCTCTCTTATACCACCTGTTTCAGCCAACAGAGCTTCTCATTCTTCAGCTGTAGTATCCTATCACCCTTCATTTAGTAATCGACATAACTTCTCTTGGCTGTTCTGTTTTCTTCCCATATTATGTTAACAGGTCGTTGCTCCAGTGATGAACTCAGTTCGAAGGCCGTCGACGGGTTGAATTTGGCAGAACTGTGTAAAAACACGCTCACCTATACCAGGGACTGGTTGTGTATGAAGTAACACCGGCACAGGCAACTGGTTATGTGTCTTGAGTGAAAGTGTCTACTGACCACTTCCTTCAGTCTTCTCGCAGTTGGCAAAATATAGACCTGGCTGTGGATTATCTCTGCTTAACCTGAGTAGTAAAGGTTATCACAGAAAAATCTTAGATACGGGGATACTACATCTCTCTTCCTCCTGCGGCTTTTGTCTCGTTCAAGTCACATCAGTTTGTAAGCAAGCATCAAACTGCAAGTTGCAAGTTTGTCGATGAGCAGTTTTCAGGGCACAATTGCCCCGATACCCACTGATTGATCTGCAATATTCAAAAGTGTTGACGCTCAACTCTCAAAACCAACCTTTAGTCTTCGTAGCTTTCCCTACATCACCCATAATGCTCGTTAGTTTGCAAGCAGGTCAAATAGTTTGTTCAATATTAAATTTGCTAAATTTGAATAAAGATCCATTACATAGTTCTGTCCAATGAGAGGGCATTTACTTTACTGGACTCTCAAAATATTAGTTTAGGATTGTACGATACGTGGCTGATGTCCCACGGAGGCTCAGGAAGTCAGGATATAGATTTGAAGCCTAAAATAGGAAAACCGAATGAAATTACCTTTAATTTAATGAATGTGGTTCAAAATATTTATATGCCCGATGCCTACTTATCAAACACCCTGTACCGATGAATAACTTCAAATTTGGTACGAAAGGAAACCTTCATATTGAAGTGAGAAATAGACTTAGGTTTCATAGCATAACAACTTATGTAGCAACATTAAGCATTTTAGCTATAGTTAAAACGGAAATGTATTTTATGTAACTAAAGGATAGTCAAGTTGTCTTGTTCATATTAATTAACTTAAAACGACAGTTGTAGTAATATCATGGATAAATGAGCAATTATTTGAGATTAGTTCTTACTCCCCACTACAAAATGAACGTGTCCAGCAAATCAAATGTTTTTAAACACTTTAAAACGTTGCCTAAACGAATCACGTGTTTATAAGTGTGGCAATAGCTCCAATAAAACTAAGCAGTTGTGTCGAAACCTTTACTGCATATCACAACCCGTCCGACCAGGGCCGCCTACCAGGAGACAAGTAAAGATCATTGACTCTCTTGCTCAGCGACTTAATCAATTTGTATTGAACTAAACGTTTGTTTTACACGTTGAAACTCCTATAATCTTAAAACGATAGAATGATGGAATCCACTTTATTATTAAACCAATTTTCTGTTGTCTTTTATTCGTAATATAATTGTGAGCACACATTTAGGGTGCTTTGAGATACTTAAAACTGCTTTAGAAGAGTAGTTCTGCGTAAATTAGAACTGGAAACGCTTATTTTACCGTTGACAAACTCAAATAATCACCATTTTATACTCTAATACATTTCCTCCAAATCAAAATGGTCTTTTGAACTGTAAGCAGTCTCTAAAGAAGCAAAACGTTCTTTAGATGATGCACGTTCGACATTACACATTACCAATTTAACGTGACTGGTTTATTGGTATGTATAAATTGATTTTCTAACACCAAAATACTATCGCACATTTGATTGGTCCGGCAATGCCATCAGGAGCGGCTCCATGGATGACATACATTTTCGGGGGTTGCACACCGAGGGTTCTATAAAGATTATCCCTCTCCCATTTGAAAAAAAGATGACAATGGACTTTCCAAAGTAAAGCTCTTTATAAGCGTTGCTCAACGCATATTTGGTGTAGACCATAATTCCCGTTCTCAGCCCGGTTAGTAGGGATATCGTGGTTTTGAATTTTAACACTTAGAGTTTCTGGGAAATCTTTTCTCGGTTGATTATAAAATGAAACCATAAAATCTTAGGCCGTAAAATGAGACATTATTTAATAATAAGAAAGTCCGTATCCAAGAGGATCCCTCTCCTTCCTCTTGGGTACGGCTTTTCTTGTCGGCAGGTCATCCGCGACAAATCTAAACACAAATCTAACAAAATGTAAGTCACTGGGTGAAATTTGACGTAACCTTTAACATTTCCACTTGAAAATTACTAAACTACTTCACTCCAACACAATATTTACCCTTACAAGTTAAAAGTCCTTTTTAATTTGGCTTAAATGTTCAATAAACATTTAAAGACTGACCAAACAACAAAATTTTTTTCGTGAAATGGGACGTGCTATGGCCCTGGCCTTGTTGGGTGAGACATGACGCAACTCTGCGGCGCGGCGCAGCACAGCTGAGAGTGTGCGCAGTGCGCTGAACTCTCTGTGGACATGCGCCTCGCCTCCGCCGCTCTACTCTGCGCATGCGTCGTCTCTGCAGCAGCGCAGGACAACCACATACAGGACTTCGGTAAGTTTAGCTTACTAGTTTTGCAAATAACTAAGGGTGCGCAGTAAAAATACTCGAATTTTCAGTTTCAAAACTGTGTTGTTATCAAACGTTTAACTTGCAGGTTGAAAGTGTTAAATTGTCAGTATACTAGCATAGACTCGATTGGAGGCAGATTTTCTAGCTTTAATTTTAAGTGCTGCAATTAAAGATCTAAAATTACCATATTTTACATTTCTAAGTTCATATTACTAAAAATTAAAATTAATGTGTGCAGTGGGCTTATAAGCGCCTTTATGGACTTTAGTGACCTTTCACTTCAAGCTTAAAGTTGAAAGTTTGATAACGACACCGTTTCGAAACTTGCGAACCATCTGTATTGCCACTTTTCGCTTGTACTTCGCAGTCTTAAAGCCATCATGTTTGGTCAAACCTCAAAACCTTTTGTGAAAGTACAAAACAAAATTAGTTATCGCAATATTAATGACTTAAAAAGCATTAATGTATAGCACTCAAAAATAACAAATATGGCATCTTTATTTCACATAAAATTGTGTAAATTAAATCATATTTAAAAAACTGAGCTTAGTTAAAATCTTACAACAGCTACCACGTTTGGAGAATAATTATCGAATTCCCTTTGGAAAAATGAGATATTCATGCTGTCACCAAGGTAAGACTATGAAAATACCTGGGACCGTGAAATGACCACCAATCCTGACCCTCAGAATACGTTTTGAGCATTTTTTCAACACTTTATATACATACGTATATATGTGTGTACTTTCTACAGGTGTTGTCCAATTTGTATAAAATGTTTTGTTTATAAATATCTCGGTCAAGTTCGTTAACCAGCAAAATCGGGCTAATGGAACCATTCTTATGGGGAGGAGTTTTGGTTAAAAAAGGGGGTTAACGATCTAAGCACAGTTAATTTCATCCGATTTTGATGAAATTTGAAATAAATATGTATTTTTAAAGTATACACTAATGTGCCAAAATTATGAAAATTCTTTGAGATGTTTCAAAATGGCGATTGTTTACTATAACAGCTTTATTAGTAGTCCGATTTGAATACTGTACTATTTTAAATACGTTTCACGATATACGTTAACGATATCTTATAAAACTTGCAGTACAAGAATACGTAAGTCTGTGGCCGAAGGCCGAAGCGATGCTGTGAACGGAGCGAATAAGAGTAACAAAATGCGAAAGAAATTCGATTCACTCATGAAAGCGGCGATTTAGCGCTTAGCCGCGTGACGGCCTGGTTTTAAAATTAATTTATTATAAATAAACTTTAATTTTTATTATTTCGAGTTATACAAAAATAAAATAATAAAATCACAGCAGTTTATTTTAAATAACAGTAATTCCCAAACCACGTTAATATTTTTATGCACGCCTTAATTTACAACACTAATGTGAGTATAAGTAATAGTGATTAACTGTGCGTGAACAATGTACTGAGTTAGCATTTTGAAATAGAAAATAGCATTAACAATATCAAGAGTAATAAGTTACGAGTAATTTGTTAGTCACAACTACTACACGGCTTTACAAGGAATAAAGTAACTGTCGACGAATAAATTAGCTGTTTCTCACTTTACATTATGTCTTCCCACCTAAACGTGAATCCTTTCCTTCCATAGCGTTGTAAACCCCCAAAAATACGATATCACGTTTAACAGTTTAAAAAGCCAACGGAGTGCTTTCGAAATAGCAATATTACAACCAAGAATAAATTATTATAAATTTAACTTAAAACCCACGGAGTTTTATAACACAACTGTTTGAATCTAATAAATAAATGTTAATCTTTTAAGAATTAATCAAATAATTCAAGGTGTTGTACCCAGGGACATAACCAGGATTTCAGTGGTGGGGTCCAAACTGAAGGGGGGGGGGGATTGCAGATACCTAAATTGAAATGAAAACGATTTTCCAGCGTTTTGTCTTTATGAAGGCTGCAATTCCTATGAATTAACTTTTATTTATACCAACTTTTTGAATAATGCATTTTCACGAGAATAGAATCTTTTGAGATTTTCTGATGTAACCGACACATATTTAGCTGCGAATATGTAAGGGTTTGTCTCTTATCTGTACCGTTCAATGTGCAACAAAACCTAGACACTTTACAACGTAATTTGTTACATTTTAGAAGTGTCGGTTTTTAAGATGTTTTGAAAGACATCTTGGCTACCCATGAAATAAAATAGCTATCAATTTGCATTGAGTTTAACGCAGTTTTCATCAAATAAATATTACGTAACGTACATAAATATGAATTGTTTTTTAGCTAAGCTACATTTATTTTTCCAATAAATTCTAAGGGGTGTCCGGACCGATTGTACGAATAAGTATATTTCCAAAGAGAAGTCCTAATGCAGCCTATCAATCAATAATACCATACTGTAAACAACAGAGAAGAAGTCATTAGGTTACCAGGAAGAGCAAATCCACCGTAAACCTCCATCTTGATACAGTAGTTAAAACTTAAGTACCTTTAGTTAGACTGTTACTGAAAGTTACGGCCTATGATATGACTCTCTAAGCCTTAAAATCACATATTCTACTGCCTAGTTTCTACTGATTTAGCGAGGTCGCTGATTTAACGGGACTTTAAAGTTCATTGTATCGTTAACATCTGGACCTATAAACGTACCATTTTGTAAAACTAGGAAACCCTGTATATTTTTCCTTATTTGCTTGTACACGCTTTTATTATTAACATTTTCACGTATTATTCACGTATATACGTATCCACGTATTAGTATTATTCACGTATACGTTCATTCGGACGACGCAAATTACGTTAACACCGTCCTGAAAAGATTACTTTTTTTGTGCTCAGACTTGCTTCAGCTTTTCGGAACGAGCTCTTTTTTTCGTCGTCAGTTCAGTCTACTCCTTCCCGACGAACGTCTCTCCAATCAAACACTTTTGTCTAAATATTTGTCTATCATATTTGTTACCTCACGCTTTTAACTGCAACTAAAAACTGTGAATATTTCTTTAATTGTTTCTACTTTTAACCAATAATACAGTATATAGTATTTTGTAAATCTTTCGAAACCCAAACAAAATTGGAACCAGCTATCGTTTTTAATTAAATTTAAGATGGCATTTGAAGGGAAACAGTTGTGATATGCAGTTTTGAATCTTAATCAATTGATAGCATTGAAATAGTTAAAACTATTTTAAAACTTCATTTTCATCCTTGAGTAGTTAACACTTTAATAATTTCGGTTGTCGTTTACAAACGTTTACATAAATAACCAAATAAAAATATAACTTTTAACTCGGTAAAGTATTTCAATGTATAAAGTATTCCTTTTTAGATAAGATACTCGTAGAATTTACAGCATTAGACTTTTGTTAGTTTGAAAGTTCATAATAGTGGCGGAGAGCAATTTGGTAAAAAGAAGAAACGGACTTTTCCAGCCACTTCTGGAGAAAAACTACTCCTAATGATTCGGACAGCTTAAAACTCCACCCGTCTTCAGACGACTACACTAATATAGAAAGTACATTTAATTGGTATTTAATAATTATTGTTTGGTAAAGTCTTAGGTTGGATCTTAAGTTAAGATATATAATTAAATGTATTTCCAATATTAGTGCAGTCCTCTGAAGACGGATGGAGTTTTTAACTGCCTGAAACGTTAGGAGTGGTTTTTCTCCAGACGTGGCTGCAAAAGTCCGTTTCTTCTTTTTACTAAATTTCACTTTAATTTCCAATCCACTCTACTGAGCTCTTGAGAACAAATTGATAACAGAAGCTTACGTGTGTTTTGGATAAATTATTACTAGTTTACACGAGGCCACGAGCCATATTGAATTCATGCGAGGAGACAAAGAAAAAAATTAAACGAAACATGTCTCTATTCAGGTGAAGTTATTAATAGCAGATCATCTCTTATACTTAACCTGAAAGACCTAGAAGGAAAAGAATGTGTGTGCGTTTCTAGGCTAGTGACGGTTTTCTGTAAAAAATAACACAATTAGCCACAACGTGTCTACTCAGCTGGTATGCTTGATTGCATCAATGCAGTTTCTGGTTTGTGGTTTCTATGTCACAAACCCAAGGCTCATCTGCATATTTTGACACGTTCACTTTCTCTTTTGTCTTTATATTGCTTCACTAAACACAAGGTTCTCCGCAAAGAGCAAAGTTTTGTCACTGTCATAACCTGCTGAATTGGTTAATTTATCAGAACTCATGTAGGAGCTAGCAGTAAAACACTCTTTTACACAAAAAATTAAAATAGCCTAATTAGTGTTTCGTCGAATTTGTTAGTTTTTGTTCAATTGATTTAACAGTTTCTTTCGTATAGTGTAAAAGATCGACGAAGCCCCTTTCGTAAGTCTATTCCTTTTAGGGATTACAGTTTGATTTTTTAAATCTTGCGTCTTTAAGCTAGCCCTGATCGAGTCCCTGATGGTTTAACTTGAAGTTAACGTGTTTCTTTTATCAGTTTGATGAGTATACAAATAACCTCTCAATCTACCCTAAGAGTTTTTTCCCCAAAGAATCTTTGTGAGATCCCTTATCCTTAATAACTGCACCGTCACACAGTTATTTTAAAATCTGTATCCATGATAAGTATAAACTGTTCAGCAAGAAAATAACGTTTTCAAAATGCCAAAAACACAAAAATAGTTCATTATTTCATTTTAGGTAGAACTTTAATCTCATGTTTTGGATTGTACACGTGGGGTAGGATGGTGTGGTTTTGCTAACCCAGACCTCACGTCACTTAGATGACATATCTCTCAACAGGTCTGGCAAGTGTCTCTGTTATCAATGTTATCATCACGCCCTGCAGTAGCTGACAGCACAGCGCGGTAGCTCTGGGAGCTATGCCCTACTTGCGTCACCTGGTTGTGTCTGTGTGCTGTCTCATCGCACGAGTTGTGTTATGTAAGCCAGTGTGTTCTACCGGCGAGGCAGTTGCTCTTTCTTAATTAACACCTGTAATCACTCACAGGGCACGTGTAATTTACAACTTCTGCCGTGAAACTTTGCGTGTAAATGGGCATGTTGATGGTTCTCCAAAAGTCATTTTCTAAAATAAAGTTGGAAATTGTGCAAGGACACAATTTTTGCGTATAGTAGGCTTCTAGAGATATACATCTTCTGTAGTTTCTAAATTTAAAGGTATAAGGCAAAGTTTGTCTTGTTTATCCGGGTGAAGTTTGGACTTTGACGTTCTCTCTACCACTCAACCATGACCTTTACCTAATGTTACCTCAAAGTCTCTTAACAAATTGTCAGTGGTAACTGCTGGGATCGAACCCGCGCCACCGGAGGGATAAGCTACGAGTCAAGTGCGATACCAACCCGCTACGAGTCCGCTAAACATCCCACTGGATTCAAACGACTAATTAAAAACTACCTGACTGTCGTTCATTGTATGAAAAAAAACAAAACCAACCAGTAAACTCTTAGTAGAGCTTGATATTCAGAAAGAAATCCCGAGCAAAGATATTTAAAAATATATTTTCTTCAGTATTTTCCTTAGGCGTATTTTTAGTGACTGGATTCGTGTGTCTGTTTCAGCTTCCCACTTCTCAGAATGCAAGCGAGGTGAGCCGGGCTTCGACGAATGTATCAAGAATGCACTCAATGCTGTCAGGCCGTTCTTCAAAGCAGGTAAAACGTCAACCCCACCATCATTCGATCATAACATTTTGAGCATTAATACAACAGTATTTCAAAAACACACTGTATTGTAGTAAACATTACAGTACTCGGTAAGACACCGATCATTTTTAGAAGCTGAATGTGGAATGAATGGTAAAGGTGATGATTGTTTTGATGTATGAAGAGGTCCTGTTACAAACTAGGGCCGGCTGCTCTCCAGATTGGGTTATTAAATAATAGCCTGACGACCAATGGAAATGAACAAACGATTTGACGTGACTTCAGTAATGCAGTAAACGTTAAACTGCAAAAAAACTATTGAAATGTATACCACTTCAGCCGTGAGGAAGGCTGGTTGAACAGTCAAACTTTTATTATGTATATTACAAGCGCTATCTAGAGGATACCTTGAAAATTAATATTACTGCCGTGTTTGTTTTGCACGAACGTGTAATACTGTAATATCCTTGGTGCTGAACAGGGATGCCCGAGCTTGGGATCCTGCCGTTCGACCCGTTCTTCGCCAAGGAGGTGGTGCAGCAGCGAGGAGGCCGCGCTGTCAACTACAAACTCATCCTGAGGAACGTACAGGAGAGTGGCTGGACTCAGTCAGAAGTCACGAACTTCAGGTAACACTGAGGGGTTAAAATGAGGGGTGATGTTTTACTTTATTGGTGTTTGTTATTTGTCACCTGGATAGGTCAGAATCTGTTGCTTTGAGCTGTGAGGTTATGGCTCAGGAGCCTACCTGAAAGACTTATCCGGAAGATGAACGATAAGGGTCAAATCTGATCTGGTTGATGATAAACGCAGAGTAAAGGACATAGATCTTGAGTGTAGTTTTAATAGAAAACGCGTTAAAGGTTCCTTTAGCTAAGTTCAACAGCATGGAGAATCGGAATTTTCCATGGAGCTCGGTTCAACAGCAAATTCCGGCTTATTGCTAAAATGTGGGACCAGTGTTCCTATTTTGGACCCTATATTGACGACAGTCGCAATATCAATTGGCTTTCGAGGAAAGAGGCCCTATATCTTTAAAGCGCAAGCCCGTCGGGTACCCTAACATACTCGTATATAAGTTGGAGTAATATCTCAGACGTGTAGTCTTAGATAAATTTGGTAACGGACTCCAGTCAATAACAAGCCCGTTACCCATTCTGATACTCTATCGGTGTTGTTGGTTGCTGACCTATCAAGAATGTGCATGATGCTTCAGCTTTACTGACGGTGCGCGCCGATGAGCATAAAAGGGGTCACAGTAAGTTCATAACAGAAGTCTACACGAATGATGACTCACAAGTCAAACATTGCTCGACCAGAAACTAAATAAATTATTGTGAGGCTCGAGAGTATAGAAAATTAGAATTTTCGTTATTATTTTATGCCTGAAAGTTATGACAACTACATGATATTGATGATAGACATACTTGTATTGGTCAGCGATTCTAACTCACAATTCAATGTGATTATTGTGTACAGGAGTGACCCGGTTCTGAACCTGGTGCAGTACACACAGTTCTTCCCTGAGAAGTACCTGGAGGGCGAGTACGAGGGCAAGAGTCAAGTGTTGGTCACACCTCCAGACAACCGCGGCGTCTGGAACCTGACCCTCTGTAAGTCAACAAAGAGTAATCATTTCCACGACGTGTTTTGCTTCATAAAACTGGCTCTCAACAAGAGGCATTCGTCATACAAACGTTCGATAAGACGTCGTATAGTGAGCTCATCGTGTTGATATTCAAAATGCTTATTAAATCCAACTTCTTTGAAGACATTGATCGTTGTCAGAACTATTCATAACCTAGTAAAAATAAAGGTTTTCACTGCTGTTAATATGTACTACTCCTTTTCCTTCTTCACTGCTGGCATCAGTCTGGACAGTACTTGCTCAGTTTACCTTATTCTGGGCCACAGCAAAAAGAAAAACTGTTCAAGATTTCCGGAGCGCCGGGCAGCTTTGTAGCATTGTCCGTTCCCCATCACTCCCCCAAGGGAGGTTAGATAAAATGTCAATGTAGGGGTCTCTCAAGTAACATTTTACATGTCTGGGCTATGTGTATATCCCCTGCCCACAGACATGACCATGGCGTTGGCGTAACCTCTCATAATATTGGGGGTAAATGTGTCTAGAGTGTCGCTTTTCCTGTCGCTTTCTCTAGTGCAGTTAGTTTGATGGTTGAATCTAGTCCCATTACTCTCCTTTCGTCCTGGTTGCAGCGAATTAAGCGAAACCACACGTGACTACAGACGTGCATACGGGTCTAACCAATCCCTGACCCACTGACCTTCTGAACCTAAAAACTATATGTACTTTCCTTACGTCCGTCAACTTTGGAATTCCAATGCCAAGCATGTCCCAATGACGCGGGCCGTTGAAAATATCTTGTGAATAAACAAGCAAGAAGAGCCATTTTAAAGTATCGTAAATTTTAACACCCATATTATTTTTCGCCTATCTCTAGGAAGGTTTCTAATATCATGTATGAAACTTTGTGTCGACGTACGTTGTGTGTTTCAGACAACTACGTGCAAACCACGACAATCAGCCGGGTGAAGGACTCGGACAGGCTGAAGGTGCGGATAGAAGTGCAGAAGATCGGCAACCTAGACCTGCACATCAGCAACCTCCTGCGAGGCAGAGTGCTCATGGGTAATGTGTTCACGATAGCCACTCCCCGTAGTTTGGTAGTTACATTAAGCCATTGGTCCTTGGGCTTATTAATTAATTATTTAATCTGAGGAACAGTCAGGCCTAGTTTTTAACAAGACCACAAGTACCTAAACATCAATCAAAGCACATTTTTGTTACAGTAAACCTTTTAAGGTCGAGTTTGTGGTATTGCTCTCTATTAACTATGGGCTTTAATTTGATGTTAATCTCAAGTCTCAACCTAGACCTATCCAACACCGTTACTGACCCCCATCCCCAACGATTTGGATTAAGCTGTTGGATGAGACCGGGTTGAGTTTTAGTAACAATGATGTTGCAAACATGGCCTCAAAAGTTGACTAATGAAAATGGCAGTGTTTCTTAGTTTTAAACTCGATCCTAATATTTTAACTTCCGCAAATTTTGGATGGATTCACAAGTTGAAGTTCATTTTGCGGCATTTTACATGGTCGTATCGTTAAAGATTTTATCTGGCTTCCTGGAGACCGCTCCTTGAGTGACTTCCGAAATCCTAAGTTAATTTTCTAAAACCATAAGTACAGTTCATTTTTTTTAGTAATAATATGCCAAATTGGGAATATCTACAAATTACCATTGAAACCCCAACGGTTCCGGGACAGGCCCAGCCGTTTTGAAACAAAGTCCATTCTCAGGGAGTTTTTTGAATGTGTGATAGCTTCTAGACAATCTGCTGATTTGATTTTAACCCTATTTTAGGATGACAACCTCGTGTGTTAATGGTTTGTGATGTTTCAGAGAATATCCTAGACCGAATCATCAACGCCAGCTGGCGCATGGGCTTCCCCGTACTAAAACCCCTCATCAATGATCTAGTCAGCACCGCCTTCACAGAGATCTTCAACAACGCCTTCAGCAAACTGGACTTGAATAAAATACTACCTTCTTACGCTTGTGTTGTCTATCGATTTTATAATTCCACAACATAGCAAAATATATTTCTTAGTAGCAATTACTAAAAACTTAGATGGAGCAGAACCAGTAATACATGAGTGTTTGTTCATTTTGGATGGTATCATATTAATGTACAAAAGGAAACAACTAATACCGATGTGCTGCATCAGAAAACAATGTTGCGTACACTATGGAACTAAAAATAATGTAAAATTATCACAGTGTTAATTACTTGAATTGTAACGGTAAATACAGGGGCAGCACTAGCATATTATTTTAAACATGCTTTTAAGAACAATGCTGGATACAGGTAAACATGCATATGGAACTGTACTATACTGCCAGTCTTTGTTACGGCGCGAAGTCCGTTCACTGGCTTGTCCTCCTGGTAGCACTCCGGTCGGAAGTCCCACAAGCGAAGATATGTACAATGACACGAAAAAGATGATTCACAGATTTTCACCACGGGCACACTGATAGTCTAATACTGAGACTATTCACGCCCTAGGGATCATTACCCCTGTATGGCCCTGTGTGTTCTTACAGCACTTACACTATCACGATGGGTGTGCGGCCCTTTTACACACACTCCAACCGTAACATACGGCTGTAAATCTGTCAGCTCGACGGCAGAACGTTTGTGCCGCCGGCTAGTTTAGTTACTCAGCCAACGCACTAGGCGGTGCCACTGGCCTTCCGTATTGTACTTACAGCCATCACACAATGTATTTTGGTCTTGGGGACCTTGTTGTATTACAGTTACTTTCTCTTTCCTAGTAAAAATAACATTAGGTAATCTACGGTGCAGGTCATGTGCTCTGTGGATGGTGCTTGTGGTAGTCAGTTATAGCGCGAGTACACTGTAGGCTCTTCATTGAAACCTCCTACACACACGCGCAAGCTCTCATCGTTGACCAGTCCACTTTTCATTTCCATGATCTTGTGTTGATATAAAATGGACGAACAATTAAAAATATTAACAGATTCAATAGTCAAATATTTCCGGATCAATTAAATAGAACAATTAAATACTACTTTATCAACCCTTAGAGCCGTACACTTTATGGTACGAATCTATTGTATAATATTATCTATTGTATAATATTTAATAAGGGGGGCGGATCGTAATATTGTGCGTTATAAATGGGATGAGGAATGGAGTGTCACAAAAACCAGTATTAATCCACAGTCAAAGATGATACCTATATAAATTGTCTTCGCTACAGTACAACTTTCTTTCGGCGCTTTTATTGAAATTTAACTCTTTGTCGAAGGTGGATCAAGAAATGATAAGGGGTTCTTATAAAAGGGTAAAATCAAAATTTAAGGCAGGTCCACAATAAAAAAATCGGAAAACCTTTTCCTTTATTACTATGAAGGCTAAGATATTTTCATATAGTGTGATATTGGAACACTCGAGAACTTTTTGACAGTTACCTTTAAAGCGGCAGCTGCTGGCTTTTTTCGAATGATTCAGTAGTTCGTTGGACGCTTCTCATTGGTCCGAGCAATTTGTCGTGGTGAAGTTTCATTGGCTAAAATCTCTTCAATAGACGGCTGCACGTACAACTTTTGACGGACGCTTTTGAAGATTTGTGCATGTCTGTCATTATCGCCTAGCAGGTTAATTTTAACCGGCGATTAGGGTATTTAATTCTAGTCTAGTGTTTGTTCTATACTGACCTCTAGTGCGTGTACAACAATGGGAACGAAAACAACATTTTTATGTTTTATAGCGTTATCATTATGTATAGGTAAGTGTGCGTAAGTTTTAGTAGATTATACGTAGGATAGGCTGGCTAATTTTCCGGTATCGTTTCGTTTGACTAGTCATGCTCTAGAGTTGAGTCTATCAAACAAACCATGTACGTAATAGCTGAACGTTATAGGATAAACTGTTTCAGAACAAGTTGAGTACATACGTTGGCCTACACTGAAACTCTTATTAGGCCTAACTATTGTTGGTTTAAATGTTACTGGATGAAGAACATTAGAATTTTATTGGTCGGTAGGTTTACTTCAAGGATGAGTCTTTTGCAATTACGGATTTGGAAAAAACTTGAGGATAAACTTCCGTGTTAGGAGGGAATTAATACCGTGCAGCTAATAGGGAAGTTCCAAGGCAGCATCAAATTGCAAAATGCTTACAGGGTGTAAAATAAATCCATGACAGAAAATGTTATCCACTGTAGTTTGACTTCCTCAAGGGGGAGGGGCAATAACTTCAATCTGCCACTGTTCTGAGGTGATTGGTTATTGTGGGCTATTACAACATCATTGGTTCTGAAAGGCAACGTTAAATCACAAGTTCAGGGTTTAAACTAGAATCAAGGTTGTACTCCGAGAGATTTTATTAGTTAAAAATAATCAGAGAATATCTGTAAGGTTAAGAAAAAGTCGAGCAAACTTTTGCCTGTTCAGTTGAACTCGGCATCAATCAGCTTTGCAATATTTAACAAGCTGGGCTAAGAGTTAAAGCTCTTAGGGGCTAAACAATTTTTGGCTGCAGTGTCACCACTACTCAAAAAATGTGGATGGAATGCTTAACCCTTCTAGCATTGCGATGTGGCACTGTTGCCATGGCAACGCCCCTACAGAACAGATTTTAAATCTGTTGTTTCGTATAGTTAAATCAAACGTTACACGACGAGGATTGTATTTTTCGAGCAAATCTGACTTCTGAGGTTTGAAAGATTACATTGTTAGACATTAAAATGGGACATCAATTATTTTATACGTAAATATTATTTAACTGTCAAAATTTACAAGTAAGCTCGGCTGCACTTGCTGCACCTGATTGGTCATCACTGATTCAAATCTATTTCACAGGTTTATGCAAGGGAGAGGATTTGTTGATGGAAGAATCTACGGTAGAAGGGGATATTGGTGCAAGTAGGGAAGGATCCAGAACAGGTATGTGGAAATTATTATCAGAAAATCCTGTCCAAATAGATAGTTCTCAGTTGTCAGTTTTAAAACTGTCCTATCTTTACCAATTAACCAAGCTTTGCTTCAAAATTAGGCGAGTTAAAACTAGGTTACCACAACCACAACATTTTTTTCATCTGTATAAATTTGCAATTAGCCTATTTTGCTTTTGAAATGTTCCTGAGAAAAAAGTATGTAAAAGGTTTTAATTTTTTTAACTTGATACAGATGATGAAGTGGTGAAGAGAGAGGAAGAGATGATAAAGCTGGACGGGTTGAATGTGGCTCAGATCAAGGAGATGAGGGAAAAGGCGGAGAAGTTCACGTTCCAGGCTGAAGTGAATCGGATGATGAAACTCATCATCAACTCCCTTTACAGAAACAAGGAGGTAATCATTTCATTAAAAGCAAATAATTTTGACCACTATTTATTTACAAGGGGTTTTCCATATTTTATTAGTTTTACTAATTGTTGAAAATTCACTATACCAGTGTTGATAAACGTAGAAATCGATGGACGAAAGCAAATATTGTAGCGCAATGTTTTCGGAATGGCTTTTTTTACTTATTCATACTTACATTATATTTATGGTATTATAGTTTAGGCAGTAGTGGTGACACAATATTTTTACGTTATTGATTAGTTTGAAATCAACTATTAGAATGATTGCCCAGTTGAAATTTAGACAATCCTGTTGAAATGCTACTAACTGGTATCTTACTTACTTACTGGAAGGTATTATGTTCATTACCTGGCCTTGTTAACTCATGCATTGTAGTCTTTAATCATGTACATTGACAAATAAATGTCAAAATTTATGAATTTCTTATTGTTTAAGTCGAATCTTGTTATTAAAGGAAAATATTGTTTACAGATATTCTTGAGAGAGTTGATATCCAACGCGTCCGATGCTTTGGACAAGATCCGAGTCCTGTCTCTGACTAATCCCAGCGTGTTGTCAGCCACGCCTGAACTTTCCATCAAAATCAAGGTATGTTTCACAGTAGGATGGATCTTAGAAAACAATTAACTTTTCTTCAGGTATAGGAGACCTACTGTAATTATTTATTCTGGTCTGATTTAAGGATTCAACTTTGCCACAGGTAACAATTTTGATTGAGGAAATTAATAACTCAACTGCAGATATTTCAATATTATCGAATCAACACTACCGCCATGGAGAGCACCAGATAGAAATCAAGGCTAAAAAGACTAAATTTTGTAGGTTTGGATTTAAGACAGTTTGAACCTTAGTAGAAAGACAAGACAGAGGTAAAATTGACCAGAATGCTCAGGAGGGTTTTGTAATATCAAAATAAAATATAATTTGGAATGAATAAAACATTTGTTTTAGTATCCTCATAAAAGCAAATCGATAGCTAGCAGTGCAAATTTACAAATAATTTGCTTCTCGACTGCCAACTCTTGCAGCACACACACTCTAATAATAATAATCTTAGGTAAGGTAGTTACATAATTAATTTGAGTTTTAAAAATATTGCTTATCAGGTAAATTTCAGTTACTCAATGTTGAGCCTAGTTAATCGGGCAATATGACGAGCACGTACGTACACTTGCTTGCAGGCTGACAAGGAAGGCAGGATGTTGCACATCACGGACACAGGTATCGGTATGACTCACAAGGACTTGGTCAACAATCTCGGCACCATTGCCAAGTCCGGTACAGCCGAGTTCCTCAGCAAGATGCAGGAGTCCGGCGCCCAGTCCGACATGAACGACATGATCGGTCAATTTGGAGTTGGGTTCTACTCTGCATTTTTGGGTGAGTTTTCAAACTTGCTTATTTTCTTCAAGTGTACATTGATGTTTATAAACTTAAGGACAAACCACTTAAATTAAACTTTAAAGATCTTTGAACCACGCAAGTCTAATTCAATTTGCCTGTTTAAATAGACAAATTCTCTAGGTATTTCTGGCCAAGTTGCGAGAAAATCTAAGCTCTCGGTTGAGAAGCTATTGCATACAACTTTACAAGATAATCAATCAATCTGTACATTTCGATCCCTTAACATAAAGCATGTTTGACTGTTTGTGCTAAATCCCCTGATGTTCAAGCGTCACTACGTCTGCAGACAATCTGTAAAAAAGTAGCATTTGATTAAAGTAGCGGCAAAGGATTGCTTGTTACACAAATATTCTAGAATTCCAACTTTTCAGTGATCATTATTCTATTAGTGGCTATTAATTCACTACTCTATTAATTATAAATCTATTAGCCTAAAAAAGTGTAAACGATGTTTTCTAAATTAAATTTTAAACATCTACCACCCAGACTATTTGTTAATTATTGGTTCATTTGGAAGTTATAAATTTCAAGTTGACTGACTTGGATCATTTTTCCAGTGGCGGACAGGGTGATTGTGACCACCAAGAACAATGATGACACTCAGCTGGTCTGGGAGTCTGACGCCAGCAGCTTCCAGATCGTGACAGACCCACGAGGTGACACCCTCAAGCGCGGAACTCAGATCAGGTCAGCTTTATAAACATAACCTCACTCACGTACAGGGAATATTAACGTGTTCAAAAAAACATTCTTGGGGTTTGGGAGAGATGGACAAGTCAACAGTTTTTAGGTCAATGTTAGACAATAAGTTGAATAAATCAAAAAGTCTAAGTTCATCCTGCAGTTCTTAAACTTCCTAGGCTGTTTGTTGGTTATAAAAACAATTTATTTGGCCCCTTCCAACCCTAGTGTTTTTAACTCAGCACCGTACGTTTTTCACCATCATCTACAAATTTTGTCAATCAATGTAACATTTGTCAATAGAACTGTTTGGAGTCAAATAATTAAATATGGATTAACTTTACAGTCTCCAGCTGAAGGAGGAAGCTTCGGACTACTTGGAGATTGATACATTGAAGAACTTGGTCAGGAAATACTCACAGTTCATCACCTTCCCCATCTACCTGTGGTCCAGCAAGGTAAGTCTTACACCATCACTAGCCTATTCAAGTTGTCTAGGTAAAGTAGATTTCTTTGTTGGTCATGTACATTGTACTGTTCAGGTTAGATAATGGTAGTGCCATGTTACTGTCAAATTTACAGCCACTATGCCGGCTATGTCTTTACTACACATGAACATATTACTACAGTCTTGCTTGTGGGAAGTTATTGTTATAGAGCAGAAAGAGCTCAGTCCGATTCCAAATCTTGAGGGTCAGGGGCCCAAATCTTATTTTGGACCCAGATTTTATTTTTATACTTTTTAAGATTAGAATAATATGAAGTAGAGTGTTTTAAATAGTGTTAAGCATGACTTTTTAAACATCTAGGACATTTAATTCATTTGAAATGTTCGTAACAGACCATCACTGAAGAGGAGCCGATAGATGAAGCAGATGAGGAGAAGCCTGCTGAAGAAGACAAGCCCAAGGACGAAGAGGCTGATGTGGAGGAGGCAGAGGAGAAGAAGGAGGAAGAGAAACCCAAGACGAAGAAGGTGGAGAAAACTGTCTGGGACTGGGAGAAAGTCAATGAAAACAAACCTATCTGGACAAGAAAGTAAGATTTTCAAGTAATTTCTCAAGGTTTACTTTTTAAACAAAGCTCAAGTGAACATACTGGCAGATGAAACTTGGCAAAGTTTTTGGATAAGTTGAAGCAAAATAATGTTCACCCATTTTTTTAACTAGCCACTCTATTTCTACAATACCAGCAAGTTTCTTAAGAGTCCAGAAAGGAAGATATATTCTTAGTGCAATATTAAGCCATCTTGCAAAATATTTCAACTTCAAGCTTAATTATTTTGTTGATCTGATGACTCTTTCATTGTACTTTGGTCTCATGAAAAGTAGCAAGTTTTTTTTCTTATTTTATTAGCTTATTTTTGTATGTTTCTTTAACCCCAGCAACAAAAACAAGTCAAACAAGTAATTAATCTTAAAACGTGCTTGATAGCACTAGAAATAAAAACTGTCCTAAATATTTGAGAATAACTGTAAAATGTGTTTTTCAGGCCGGCAGAGATTGAAGATAGTGAGTACAACGAGTTCTACAAGTCACTGACAAAGGACAAGCAGGAGCCGCTGGGCAAGGTCCACTTCGTAGCCGAGGGTGAAGTCACGTTCAAGTCTCTGCTGTTTGTACCACAGGCTCAACCCAGTGATTCTTTCAACAAATACGGCACCGTCACAGACAACATCAAGGTAAAATATCTTTATCTAAGGCAGGGTTTTCTACTGGGTACGTGACAGTATTGCAGGAGGTAAATTCTTAGCGGTATCACACCAAATTTTGTGAATAAAGTAACCTATACAGGTTGTTTCAAAAGTCCCTGTTCTGCTAAGGTGTTGTTAGTTAATAGGTGCTTAAAGGTTATATAGGCTAACCTCCAGTGAGAGTGACTACAACTCTTATGAGGAAGCTGGAAATATGTTTATTTTGAAACACCTTTTCCAACTTAGGTTTGAAAGGAAGAGCCTTATGGCTAAACTAGGTGAATTTTACAAGGAGAGAAAGGATAGTAGCTAGCTTACCTAAGAAAAAAGTTTAGGGGCCAACCCTGAAGGAAGAGTGGATAATGATAAAGCAATGGGTGGAGGCATATGAAATATCAGTTTCGGGTTGGTATTGTGTTGTTGACATTGATGCTAAAGCTATCAAAAGCTGGATTTGGACAAAAGAAATCCTCCCTTCTATGTTAAAAATATCCTTGTCTCTGGCTTAAAATAAATCAGTGCTAACTAAATCTCTGTTATTTGATTCACAGCTGTATGTGCGTCGAGTGTTCATCACAGACGAGTTCAATGACCTGTTGCCCAAGTACCTGAGTTTCATCCAGGGTGTGGTAGACTCAGATGATCTCCCTCTCAATGTTTCCCGTGAGACACTCCAGCAACACAAGTTGCTCAAGGTGATCCGCAAGAAACTGATCCGTAAGGCTCTCGACATGATCAAGAAATTGAACAAGGAGGAGATGGACAAGTTCTGGAAGGAGTACTCTACCAAGTAAGCAATTTGTTACGTTAGTTTCAGTGTAGAAACATAATGAGGGGTAGAGCTTGAGTGAATACCTCAAGAGTGAGCTGGGTGAAAGGTTCTAGAAGAAAATTGAAAGTTTCGAAAGAGAGCTGAAACACAAAAGTATGAAAAAGCAAGGAAATTGACTCTACATTTAGGTGGAAGCGAGTAGAAACCACAATATTTTTAGTATCCTGGCATCCTGCATCTTGCTTCTCACTGCGAACGCTCATATCACAGAACAAATTTTAGTTCCAATTCAGAAAGCTACAACTTCTCCTGAAGCATCCTGATAAATCTTCTCTTTCCTTTAGACCCTACTAATTTTTATTTCAAAAATAAATGTTTTATTAAGCTTAAATTTTAAGAACAGCTTTCAATTTACAAATTTAAAATAAGAAAATTGTGAACTTTCATAATAATTGAAGTGATTTGAGAAATCAACGAAGCTGAGCCATTTTGTGAAACCAAAAAATATTATATCGGAATGGGAAATAAAATCAAACGTGTCTTTATTTAGGCAAGAAAGACCCAGTTAAGGAATGTGACTTTTCTTAATTCGTTTGCTAATAATTGGGTTTTTATTAATTTGAAGAGCTCTTGATTGAATCAAATGATTTGTTTGTAGCATCAAGCTGGGACTGATCGAAGACACCACAAACCGAGTGAGGTTGGCCAAGATTCTCCGGTTCCAGTCATCCAAGATGGAGGGCACCACTTCACTGGCCGAGTACGTAGCCCGCATGAAGCCCAAGCAGGACCATATCTACTATGTCGCCGGCTCTTCCAGGAAGGAGGTAAGTTCATGTTTGCAATTTACTGCTACAACTTGATTCTCTACAATTTTGAGGAAACACTTATAGTTGGCATTTTGTCAGATTTTCATAAAACTTGGTATAAAAGTTCCTTTTGTAAATCTCTAGGTTAATTCTTGTGCAAATGCCCCATGGTACTTCACTGGATGGTTTGTCATTTATAGTAAGATTCCTTGAGCTAACATTTTTTATTGTGGATTGGATTTATTATTATACCTTGGAGCTTGGCACCATGGGTCAGGCCAAAACCAAATAACTGAAGTGTAAAGAAGCTTTTTGAATAGAATTTTTCCTGATTTGCATCAATTAGTTTTCTGTAATAGTGCCCACTCCATTAAACATTTCTGTTGGCCTGACCTAGAATTTCCAGTCCCTCACAGACTCCTACATATCAGGTTTGATGAATTCTGTTATTTGAACAGGTTGAGAGCAGCCCATTTGTAGAACGTTTGAACAAGAAGGGCTACGAGGTGTTGTACCTAGTGGAGGCTGTGGACGAGTACTGTCTGTCCTCTCTGCCTGAGTTTGAAGGCAAGAAGTTCCAGAACGTAGCCAAGGAAGGGTTCACTCTGGATGAAGACAAGAAGAAGCTGGAAGATCTGCAAGTGAGGTTCGAAGACTTGACCAAGTGGCTGGGAGATGTTGCACTCAAGGATAAGGTAGGAATACACTTTCATTTTGTAAATTGTTATTCTAAAACAAAAATGGCTGGATTTTTCACTGTTACCAAATTGACTCCTTACTTTGAAAACCACTGTTGAATCTCTTCTGTAACATTCGTAACGATGAATACTGCTTGACAGATCTCCAAGGCAACAGTGTCTGAGCGTCTGACAGAGTCACCGTGTGCGCTGGTTGCCAGCATGTTCGGCTGGACCGGCAACATGGAGAGGCTGGCCGTGAGCAATGCACACCAGAAGGCAGATGACCCGCAGAGGTCGTACTACCTGAGTCAGCGCAAGACCCTGGAGATCAATCCCCGGCACCCTCTCATCAAGGAGCTGCAGAACAGGATTGCTGACAATCCAGAAGATCCAATTGCCAAGAACATCGCTGTCATGATGTTCAGAACTGGTAAGCTGCTCAGGATATCTAGTTATTGGCAAACTTAATTGGGGGGGACTGCCACCAAAGTTTATCTTTAAACTTGGTCCATAGTTATGAGTTCTAAATTTTTAAAACTGTCTGAACATGTTGGCTGATAATAATATGTTCAGTGCTTCAATTAGTGGAAGTGAAAAACATTTGTTTCAGGCCATGAGAAATTGAAAGTTTCAATAGTAAATATCATTTAAATAGACTAATAAGTTATCAGGTCTAATGATTGTGTGTGTTTTTTCCAGCAACACTCAGATCTGGCTACATGCTCCAAGACTCGGCAGAATTCGCTCTGACTGTTGAAGAATTGATGAGGGATACACTGGGCATCCCTAAGGACCTTGGGGTGAGTTTTCTGCTACTTAAGTCAAAACATTCATCTTAGTTCATTACATCACTGACTGTAAGCCTATCTGATAACTATATTTTACAGTTGTGGTTACATTTTTAACGTTATTTTCATATTATACAATGATAACACAATTACAATGCTTCTCTACGGATAGTGTATCTTTCCAATAATAATATGCCCAACAATTTCTTGAAGGTTTTAAGAGGGTGTTGAAGGTGTTTCTGATTTATTCCTCTGTAGTCTCCCAAGACTATACCAAAATTTCAGTAGTGTTAACCCTTTGCGCTCTAATTTATTTTTTAAATTTTCAAAAAACCCTCCGTATGGGTTTCCCAGTCCCCTGTAAGCAAAATTTCAGCAAAATATTACCAATCATTGAATCACTCCTTTAAGCTGGGATTGGCCTCCCTAAGCTCAAAAAGTGCCACTCTCCGCCTCACTGGATTTGATGAGCCATTTTCTCTTCAGTGATCCTCAGCGGGTCATTGTGGCCCCCGCACCCGGAATGATCCAATGCTCAGCATTGCACCGTACAGAGCACCGGTGGGATTGAACCCCTGTGACAGACAGGGGCCAGCTGTCCGTCACTATAACCACTAAACCACCGGGCTGTTTGTTGGGCTGTCAAACTTCGCCGCGAGTTGGCGTCAGGGGAGGGAGTGGTAGTGTCCGTGTTGTCTGCTAGGCGCCGTTAGTGTAGTGTAGTCCTAGCCTATCGTTTGCCCTATATGCAATAAACGATGGGTCGGACTAGACTATTTTGCCAAAAGGTTAATAATCTGGCCATAAGTTAATAATAATCATCCCTTGCTTTTCGCTATACAGGTGGACGAGGAGGAGGAAGATGAGACTGAAGATGCGGAAGAGAAGGCCGAGGAAGTAGGAGCTGACGAGGAAGCGGAACATGACGAACTGTGAAACTGAGGATCTCAAGACTGCTTACCTCCGGACTCAAGTGCACCAGTGACTGTGAATGTTGTGTACAAGTGTCAGCCAGTTGAGTATTTTATATGTGATTGCATACTGAGTATGTTTATAGGAACACACGAACACAGTGATTTTGTATTGACAAGTCTTTTGTTCATAGCTTTTCTATCTGTTTACTTTAATTTAAGATTATTTCCCCTTGTGTGTTTTGTTAATAAAAATGTATATTTATATAACTTGCCTGTTGTTTATCTCCTGTCGTGTTGTAATATAATTATTTATAAACATACTATTTTTTGCTGAACAATTACCTATTTTGTGGTTTGGCCTTTCTATCCCTCGACTTTATTATATGTGAATATAAAATAAATATCCTGGAAGTAGGAAAGACGCTGGGAAAAAAACCACAAGGTCTACAAAAGTATTTGTATTTAATCAACAAGGTAAAAGGCGGAAGTTCAATGAAAATCCTCTGTTATCGATATCTGTTGCTGTTGAAGTGGTGGAAGCGGCAGCGTTTCGCACATACAGAACATAAGGCATTGACGGAGCTGAAACCAAGTATTGTAATCATTAGGATTGTATCATTATTCGGAAGTACGATTCGGTGCTCCTAGAAAAGCCTAGAAAGCATTCTGCCCTCTAAGACAAAAATTTAGGGGGGAAATTAAATCAATATTCTGTTTACTAAGGAGTTTGTTTTCTTTAATTCCTGTTCTTCTTAATTTCACTCTTTGAGGATAAAAATTTCTTATTCTACAGTGGAACTAGTTGACCTTCCATTTACTGTTTAGTGTTTAGTAATTCAAAGTAATGCCAACTTTAGAACAAAACTCAATGTCAGTAGTACAAAGCGTTTCTTGATACACAATCCGATAAATTTGAATCTAATTTTTGTTAAAAACATTTAAATACTATGATTTTTAACATCAAAATTAAAGTAAGATTCTCTCTTGGAGGTTGCACATGTTATCAAGAAGCCATGGTACCGAACAGATAAAATTCATTTGAATCTTCTATCAATGGTAAAATTAAAATTAGATTGAGTGACAAAGCCTCTCACAATGCTATTTGAAATTCTCTACTTCAAAGCAAGTCAAGCAAGAATGTAGTGTTGATTATCATATACCTTGTTATTACCAAGCAGCATTCTTTGACCAGGAAGTCTGGATAGAAGTTGTCAATTTAAAACACAAATCATATATTGCACAGTACTCACAGGTGGTGGTGATGAAGCCGTTGCCGCAGAATCTGTCGTAAGGTACTGCGACCCCGGCTTGTGAGGGGTTGGGGATCACTACGAAGTTGGTGGTACAGTTCGACCCAGTTACCTCAGCTGTGGCTGTGCCTGAGTGACAAAACACACATTCTCACTACCTTCCAGTGAAATTTGGCTATGTTTCCGTTCCCTCAAAATGAAACCTATTCTTGTTGTTTTATTAATTTAGTTTCTAATCTAATTTTAAAGATAATCAGTCCTTAGCAGACCTAATTGAAATTATATAATACAATTGGGGTGCAGTATGAGATGTTTGCCACAATCTTGGAGAGTGAGGTCGCCCAAGTGTTTTATCATGACCTTTTTATTAAAGTCCCCTGAGTATTAGTCAGTGGTCTTACCATCTTTCACTCATGATAGTATGATCAGCTGATCAAAGCCTGATTCCGTTGGTAGCCTAACTAGACCATGAGGGTGACCAATCCTTGGCCCGCTACCTTTTCAATCCGGGCCTAGTCAAAATAAAATACCTATCAATCTACTAAATTTAAATAGAACCTGCTGTCTTTTGTCTCGGCATGTTAAACATTACACTTCCTTGTAGGTTCAGTTACCTAAGACAGTAGTGTCAAGCACAGAGGTGTCTCCTGACATTGTGAAGGTGTAAAGACTGTCAGTGGCTGCAGACCACTCCACACTGCAGTAGCCGGTCAGTGGACGAATACACACTCCGTAGTTGAGTCCAGCAATCTGCCTGTTCCCGGGAGAACCTGATGAGCACCACCACAATCATATATGCATCTGATACCCATTCTTAACCTCAGTTTGGCTAATTTTGGTTTGCTTTATTGAATTTTTGAGAACGAACGAACATTACACGTGCATCAATGGCTCTACTTGAGACTCTTGAAAAATTCCCTCACAGTGCTATCTGTGTTTGGGCTGCCAAATTCAACTATGTTGATTTTCCTGTCTCAGCCATTCAGCATCTATGCGCAATCTACTTACCATAACATTATCTTTGGTTTGTTCTACTTACAAGTTGTTCCTTATGCTTAAGCTATTTTTTAGTTGGAAGCCACTTAGCAACTGATAAATATCTAAAAAAAGAATTGACATTTTAAGAGCTTAAACAGTTACAAAGAAGAAAGGCAAATGATCCAGAGGGCATCCAAGGTCAGGTAAAGGGATGTAGCATGCCCCTTTTATTGTGGTAGCTTATGGTGCTTATGATCGTAGATAAGATAACTTTATTGCCAGACAAAATAAATTGCATTAGGCATCACAAAATGCATAAAATAAAATGACAACCAGAAATAAAAGTAACAAACATTGAAGTAAATACTACATAAGATTTATCTTCCCTTACTTATCCAATATTCATCCATACTGTAGAACTTGTTCTTCAATAAAAATTTTGTCAGGCTTCTCTTAAAAGTTTTAATGTTTTCTTCTTTTTTAATTCTTCAGGCAAATAATTGTAAATTTTCACTAAATTATAATTTGTATGATATTGCAGAGGTGGGGAATCTGCACAAGCCATGGTGTGCAAACGTTCTTTAATGTCTTTTCAACCCTGGCCCTTGCATATTGTTGTATACTAAATTATATAGCGATAAAAGGCACTTTTGCTGCCACAAAATTATGAATGGACATTAAAAGATTTTAATAACCTTAAGATTTAACTTGCGATTTCTACAATTAAGTGAAAGAAAAGAGTACATTGAGATTATGAGCTACAACATCCCAAACATTAATTAAAATTTTATTTTAATTTTGTAATGAAAGTTTTTATAAACTTCCATAGAAAACATCGGAAATATTCAAAGATCTTTAATTTCCTTATTTGATTAAAAAAGCCCACAACATTTTACAGCACTTGAACTTTTAGTGACCAATTTAAAAACCTTTTACTGAAAAAAAGTTCAGAAGTCTATTTTGAACAAAGCTAGCTCTAGCGCTTGAAATGAGGCTCTTTAAAAACCTTTGTTGGACAGACTTAATAATTTATTCAATATTTTCCCAACACAGTACACACTTTTTTTGAATATGTTGTAATCTAAATGTAAAACCACCTTATTTTTGAAATATCAACCACAAACGTGTGAGATGATGTTATTACTAACCATCGACACTGAGGGAAGTTGAGGAGGTGGCGGCATAGTTGAAACTGGACACAGAACCTGAAGTTGTGTTGAAGTACTGAGTACACCCAGCTGGTACTGGAAACACCAAGCGATCATCAATAAACATGCACCAATGTGCGTAACACTGCTTTGGCAAATATTTGGTTTTATCAAGTACATTCTTGTATAAAACCAAATTTGATTCAAACTTTGTATTAACAAAATGTTTACGCACTGTTAAAATTTATCTTTGTTTTTATTTTAAAATGTTAATCTGTGTTTTATTTTAATAATACAGTAGTATTAATCAGCTGTTTTATTCAATAATGAGAGTAGACTTTGTTTTGGTTGTCATTAAGCCTAATTTAGTACCGTGTTTTTAAACATTTTTTAAAACGTATTAAATGTAAATTTGTTGATTTATTCATTAGAAAAGAAAGCAAGATATTATCAATTTATCTATCAAGTCCTACCAATCAGAATTCTAGTTGAGTATATAATATCTGTCTATCCTTCTATCAAACATGGACCTTCTCAGTTCTCAAATTATACTTATGACTTGTTAAGTATTTGGCTCTCAATCTTGAATGACATTAATAGCGCACCGAGAAAACAATTAAGACTTACCTGCCGATGAGCATGGTATTTGTATTATTTCTATATTCCAACTTCGACCGAATGATGAGGTGGTGCTTGTGTCTATAGACAGAGTAAAGGTGCTTGCCATGCTGAAATCAATGTACACTGAAACAAGAAAATTAAATGATTCAGTAAACAATACAAGTTCAAATAGTTCATATTTTGCAGAACAAAAGTTAAAGTCCAGTGAATTTATCCAAGATTGAAAAATGAAAATGCTCTCTGTTACCTGTACTGGAGGAATACTTGAGGGAGCCAAATTATAGTCTGGTTATAGGACTAAAAAGCTACGAGAATAATCTTAATTCACTTTATTTCTTTTTAATAGAAAATATTTCCAAATCTCCAAATAATTCCACACCTCACTATCCATCATAACACTCTTCATATTCACTTTAAAATACCCTCTTAAGAGTGATTGGTGCCTAAGTCGAGAAATTAAGATGAATAATTAGTGTCAAAACTCTCATCCAGTTACCGTATTTTCTAATACCGGTAGGTAAATATGACTACTCTTCAAAGGTAAATAATTTAATTTAGGATAAATATTTCCTAGAAAACTAAACACCCAATAACAGGACTACAACCTGTACGCATCTCTTCGGTTTTACTGTATAAAAAAAATTGCCGCCTAACATGTATACTCTTCAAATGCAAAACTTACAGATTTTTTTACAAATTTGCCATGGATAATTCAAATTGTGTATTGTTTTCTTGTCTGCTGTAGGGAAATGCTCAAAGGTGTAACTGAAGTAATCTTTGCTGCTATAGCCAAATGTTACGTTCAGCCGCACAGTACTTACAGTGCTGACCCTGGTTCTCGCCACAGAGCCGGATGGTGCTGCCGGTGAATGACATGAAGTCGTCAGTGCAGACTCCACCAGCCGTAGGAGGGGCCAGGGAGGACACCAACATGTTGATTCTCATCTAGAACAGGCAAGACATTACAACTGAAGGCAAAAGCCAGCAATTTTTATCTTAGTTTTTCGGTTTTGGACATATCAAGGCAGAGTAGACAATTTGTTAAACAATTATTGTTTGTGATTTTCTATTGATAGTGTTTGGGTTTGACTTATCAGTAAGACACCAGTAATTTGGACTTTTGATTCTTGTGGCAAAAAGGTATTTTTACTTCTAAATCTTTTTATTAAGGATTCAAAGAATTCATTACTTAACACATTCACTGCAATAATCATGTTAAAACATGAAAATCACTTTTGATTCTGTGTAATAGTTTTGAGTACCAGTACACCTGACGCAGTGGATGCGTTAATCAACTTGGTCTGCAGTACAAACGTACATTTGAAATGTCACAAAATTCAGAATCAGTACAAGTGAGTTTACTCAGTTTTCTACTTAAACAACTGATTAGTTCTGACTTCTCCTGCCAGACGGTAGCCTGTTTGAAGTCCATGTTTTTAGCCCAAACATAAAATAACAGTTTGACATCCTTTGGTTAAAATACTCAAACATTACTCAGCCACGCAAAAGGTTAAATAGACCTCTGAAATAAAATCCAATTTCTATACATGAAAACCGTAGTAGTTTCTTGGTTGTTCAAAATAAAATAGAGTGAATCTAAACAATTATTAAATCTTCTAAATAGTAAATATATTCTTCTTAAAAACGTAAATACTAACTTCCTATAACAGAACTGCACTTGTATTCTAGAAAGGAGAATTGACGCACCTGGCAGATGGAGTAGTTGGCCTTGGTCACGGTGATGGTACACCTGGAGCCCCCGGCGTACGTGGCCGGGTAGCCCGGGCTGGTGAAGTAGGTGTAGTTCTGTGCAGTGGACACACCTCCACATGAATACTGGACTAAACATACAAACTTTCATGTCACGTTAGTCTGTTTTCATGTGTTTATCCTATTGTTTTGTAGAACTTGTATGAGAACTCCAATTTTTCCAGTTGTAAGAGGTTCTAGACCTAGAATATTTAAACGTTTTTTTGGTAGCCTCCAGATTCTATGATGTAGTGATACTTGCAAATGAATATATATTTTGGTAGGGCTAGGTTCAAATCTTTAACGTTCTACCTTTGCTGTTTATAATCCTGTAAATTCAAAACTAAGGTACATTTTATTTAGTTGAAAATATAACATAATATTATTTGCTGCTTAGCCCTACAACTATTCTGTTCGGCTGTTGGATACTTACACACACAGCAGACGCCACGTCCGCTAGCACAGGTGCCACTGGCCACACCTCCAGCCAGTCCACACTGGTACGCTGTGTAGCAGACTCCCACCTGACTCTGAGCTGTGCCAGCCAAGCATGCTCGGCGCCGGAACGGAGTGAACAGAGGGAACAGGAAGAACACTAAACACAACAACAGCTAGGTGAGAATAAACCAGACCACAAATATAAGAATGAGTTGTGTGTAAATCTCCTCGCATTCAACATGAGGGAAGCCTGCAGGCATACATATACGAGGCCCCCTTGCTACTTCGGTACTTCCACATGCAGTCAGCTGTTCACTAGGACAATGATTTGGAGTTTGATCAGCGTACTTCTTCTCTTTGCTGATGATACCTCTCCCAAATTACCGTGGGTCATGCCTAGGAAGCAAGCCATTCATGAGTCCGAAATTTTGATGAGATGGGCCAAAAAATTGGTTTCTGGAAAATAAATTAAGGTAGGAATGAACTAAAGGCACAGACTTTAATTTGTAGTTTATCAAGAACTTTGACCGCTGTTGCCAATGCAGACATAGCTTTGGGATTTTACCTGGACTCAAGTTAAATTGGGACGCCATATAACTATATGTTTGTGAAGTAACAGAGTAATCTGCAACAACAAAACTAAAAATAAAGTCACTCAGGTCTTCTAAATGTTTACTATTCATTGTTCCATAGTCATGTCCTGTATGGCCCTCTGGGGTCCTCTAGCTCCCTGCTACAAATGGCGATACTGCAAAAGAGCTGTAAAATTATAAATCTTCAGGCCGTTTGAACACTGGGCCTGGTTTTACAACTCAGCAGGAGTTATGACTGTCTATGGACAGTATGTCTACAATACTCTGGCGTACATCAGGGAAGAACCTTCAGGACTTTGACACCAAGAAATTCAGTACCTGGTAACACAAGAGAAGCAAACAATTAAAAAAATAAATAGAATATAAATGTACCAAAGAATGCAGGCTTGGCGGAACCACAATCATGTTTTCCAAGCAATAAAAATTCACGTAAGCTTTACTTGGGATCATACAAGAATTTATAGCATTACTCAGTTTAAATCTACTTTTAAAACCAAGCTAACAAGCAGACAATCTACAGCGAAGTTTGATGCACCGCTGTTTTAAGTAAAATGAACAAACTGACGCCAATCAATCCGGAATCCAAAATATCATAGATGAAGAACATCTAAATCATCAGAAATACTTAAGTATCACATGCAGTCAGCTGTTCACTAGGTTGATACTCATGAGTGGTTACCTGAGAGGCAACGAATCTAGGATGGGAGGACTGCAGTAAAAGCCGTATGGCAATGTAGCAGAAAGGAGAGGTAGCCAAGCTTAACCCGAATATATTGAAGTACAGAAGTATTTTTTAATTCGAGTTTTGAGTGCATGGTTAATTCTATAATAATGTTTTATTGTCGAAACAAACAAAAGGTTGCATAGACAAGTACAAAACAAATACTTATAAACGTTTACAACTAAAATTTTGAGATTTTAAGTCCGATGTTGATGCTATAGAATCCTCAAAAGTACAGTATAGAATTGATATTATATTTTTATGAAGTATATTTTATCATCTGTAATCAAACAAATTATTAAACGAACAAAAGTGATTAAAACAAGCTTTAAAACTCCTAAGCTTTATAATTATTTGCTACTGGCTACTACAAATAAAAACATAGCCTCTGCAGAACTCCTTTTAACATTTTTAAATAATTGGTTGCTAACAATAGAAAGATATAGAAGTTTATTTGGATATACCTAATAAAATAACTGTTACCTAAAACCATAACATATAGTTCTACTTGTAGTCTGTAAATAAGTAGTGAATTTTTTAAATTATTCTCAATTATTATATAAAATATGGCGTGGATCGTTTTACTTTATAAACTACTTTTTAACAACCTGAGAAAATGTTTCTCCTAAAAACGATCTACCAACACCATAGGAACCTTACTTACCTCTAGACTGCCGAGTAGAGGGTGAGCTGAGCTGCTGAACATCAGTAGAGTTCTGGGTGAAGCAGCTTGAGCAGACACAGCAGCAGCACTAGAGTGAACATGATGTCACAGTCAAGTGCGACCACTGGACACTGGAGTCAACGTCCACTCTGACTCGAGTCTCACGACACACAAGTGCTAATTGAGACACATAACTGTCCGGTTGTTAGCACCTTGTTTGCATCCATTCACGAGTGCTCTTTGGAATTGAAATCTTGATACTTGCACAGAGTGATTCTCAAGTTCTTGAACTCTGGTATTTAAACGACATTATAAGAAGGCGAATGATTATAAATAAAATAATAATACATGATCCTGACAAACAAATTTGATTGAACATCTGAGCTTGTTGTGTTAGCCATGAAACTGTGTAGTAGGCATTATCGTGAAAGTTTACCTCGTCCGCAGTTTCAAATGTCCCATGGAAGTGTTCCACTATTTGCTTTCGGATACCGGACCATCTTCAGGTTTATTACAAAACATAAATAGCATTCAGAAACTGATGATAGCTCCAGCTGGGATTGTTGAAAATGATGAGCGTTACAAAAGTACATGGTGACAAATATGACACAAAACAAATTAACTGTACAAGTACAGTTAAGTTAAGTTTTTGTTTGAATTTTGTGTAATACATTATTAGTAATATCACCATTTGTACGATGTTTCATCGTCTCGAATAAGACTCTGCCCTATATGCATCAGTGAGTAAACTTTGCTTACAGGTGGTTTCAAACGTACTCAAAATACACCTGACAGTTCCTATAATCCTCAAGCTGTTCGCCACTGACATCGGCCCAATCTACGTTGTGGATAATTTACCACTTATATTGTTTTCAACAGCTGTTGCTTGTGTAAAGCTGAGGACAATTATTCTAAGGCATGTCAGTGATCAGTTTTGCCCAAACCAAGGTCCCAGAAGTGTTTCTGGAAGCACATTTGCTACACCTCGTTCAATTCCATGTAGCTTCTTACTTCAATTAAGTGTTACTTTTAAGACAAAGTTTTCCAAAGTAATCTAAGACACCTTTAAGATTATAAAATTAATATCAAAAGGGTCATAGAAATATTGCCACCCGTAATAAGACTAACCTCTTCCCACTTATCCAAGCAGGTAAACTTTTGCTTACAGGTGGTAATTTCAAACGTACTAAAAAATAATTTGGTTTAAAATGTTGTATAATTATCACTCTGTAAGATTATGCTTACAGCCTAGTAAATTGTACGGTGATGAGCTGATCTTTTCAAAAGTTCTTATAGGAGCTTCCAGAAACGTTATTCCTAAGTTTGGGGCGAAACCCATTCTTGGCACACCATAAGAATATAAACCCTTGCACATGCAGAAGCAACCAATTTTTGATAGAACTATGTCAAAAGGAACAAACCATTAATGTATTTCAGTTCAAATTTTTATTTATAATTATCTGCCCACTTTTAATCAATTAAAATACAAGAGTCCAAGGACTTTTGAATGAATCCATATGAAAGGGCTTAAATAACACTCATGAAAAGTATCTAATGCTAAATTTATTACTTACTAACATCAACACAACATCTTACAACAATCATATAAATCTGTAAAATAAAACACACAATTAATGCTTCTAACAAGAGTATTAAAATGGCCGATCATTTACAACAAATAAATCTGTAAAATAAAACACACAACTAATTATTCTAACAAAAGTATTAAAATACAACACCATTTACAACCAATTGGCTAACCATTTACAACAAAATATAGCACAAGAAAAATAGAACACTTGGTTGATTTAAGGTATTACCAGATATAATTATCTCGAAGGTCAAGCCGCATGCCAATCAAGATGCACCCATAAATTTCCCCTGAATATATGGTAAAAAACTCTACACCCCCGTATAAGACGCACCCCCGTTTTTTAAAATGTCAACCTGATGATTTGTCACGCCCCTGACCCCTCCTTAGCAACCAGTGACGTAATTGCCAGCTGTAGCTGTCAAGAGGTAAAAGCAGAACAAAGAATGCATCACGATTGCCTTCCCTCTCCCATCCCAAACCCCGCCCTGCTAGGTCCACCACTACGCCCCTCCCACAACACAAAAACTGTTGTAAACAAGGTTCAGTAGTGAGGAGATAAGGAAAGCAGGTAGAGAGATAAAAGACCACCTGGTGGCTGGGGTCTGGCAAGGGACTATTTTTTGTAGTCAGTTAGTTTATGTTTTTGCCACTGGTGATTCACCCATATTTCCAAGCGCTAGTGTTTGATTTGCAATAGATGTGCATCTCCCTCTTATATGCTACTTCATCCCTTCTCTTCTTTCTTCTCCTCCACCAACCTACAGGCAAGAGGGGTGGTGGAGAAGGAAGGAGAACACGAATGCAATAAGAAGCAATTCTGAGTCCCCTCTAGTCACTTTCTCTGTTTTTCAACTATTCCTCCACTCCACTCTTCAAAGGCAGGCATACACAACTGTTGTGGTTCCTGTGTTTCCTACCTCTCACGTGGCCTATCTGAATGTTTTGAGTGTTTTTGTAACTCTTCAAAAATATTCAATATTTTCATCCTATTGTGCGAAGTTTAAGGCGCACCCGCATATAAGACCACCCTTATTTTAGAGCCTAAAATATGGTAAATAAAGTGTGACTTAGATTGGAGTATATACGGTATATACTAAAAAGCTCTAGGCTGTAGAACAAAATACACATATGATTGTCTGATAATAAAATTATGTTGCAATTACATTTTTTTTGTAAAAAGGTTTCATCCTAACTATATTAAAAGAAATACTGTGGTTGGCATCAGGTATAAGTTGTTGTCTGTTACAGTTACTAGCTTAAAACTACAATAGTGTATGGCAAAGATGGCACTTGACTCCAGTCTTGTCATCTTGCTGCAGGTCCCGGGTACAAGTAACGCCGTACGCTCTCTCCGAATGTTTGGAACAGTCCTTTGATAGTCCGCAGATAGTTCTGAAAATAAGTTACAACTTAGAATTCAGCAGTTGTTGAAGCGACAACAAAATTTGAAAATTGAACTAAACTCTGGTTTTAGTTCTTTCCTAAGAAGTAAAATAGTAAGAAGTCTTGAAAAGTAGAAGTAACTACGCCTCTTTGAAGGTGCCAATTAGTCTTGTCTTGATTTTGAGTTATAAATCTTAGAGAGAAATGACACAATCTCTTCTCGATCTCAGGCCTCCCTCCCCTTTAAATATTTGGCACGCAGTTAGCTACTCCCAGAAAAATGTTGCAGATTTTCTGGTATTGGGTTTCAAAACTATTTAGGTTCAAATCTGTAAATATCCTGATAGCATCTGTAGTATTCTAAATCATGACTTCCATGTTGTTTGCGACAATATCTAGACTTTAGTTAGCATCGGCGACAATATCACAACTTTGGTTACTCTTTACAATGATCCCTAGACTGCCAATAGCCTACGCAGCGGAATCACAGCTTTTGTTGCCATGTGGGACAATCATTGTACTGCTAGAGCGTCCGGGGTTAAATTAAAACTTATGTGAACACCCTTCTCGAAACTTCCCAGTTAAGGAACAAAACTCCCTGACCTCTCCCCATACATAAAAATTCCTGTATAATTCCCAGATTTTCCGTATGATGGACACCTTGTTTAATTACCTGATTATTTGTTGCAACTGCAGGTACATGGCCCTCTATGGCATTTTCTTTACCCTGAAACATTCATCAAAATGCTAATAGTTATTATTGTAAATACTAACCTTACTAAACCTTACCTGGTGATACAATATTGATGCTAAAATCACATTTAAAAACTGAAGAATAAAAACACTTATTTGCAAAGAATCTAGGCAACATTGATTAAAAGGCTTAGACTCTTAATTCTCTACAAACTACCGTATTTGTACCGTATATCTAAAATAAGAGTAGTCTATTTTCGTTACCAGATTTTAGCCATTTTAACTACTTGTAATAAAACACAATCTAACCTGTGAGCTTGAAAACTCAGTTTTAGCTTTCTTCACAGGCATCTCTTCTTCTTTAGCTTGCTCAGGCTCCTGTCAAAACAAAATAATCACCAAGGTTTTAACCACAACAATCAAACCATTAATCATTGATAAAATAATGTTTTAAGATGTTTTCTAAACATACTAAACAATTTTAATTCATTTATGCATTACTCGATTAAATTGGTAGTTGGGCTATTAATTAATGAGACAATCTGTGGAACAGTCGGCCCAAGTTTGTAACAAAACTATACATAATCATCCATACAAAATCAACAAAAACTCACTATACTCACACTTTTCAAGGTTGAGTGGTAGAGAGGACTTCGTAGTCCTAACTTCGCCTCGTTAAACAAGACAAACTTTACCTTTTTTACCTTTACTTTATCCTTACTTTTATAGGTACTTTATTCACCTTTAAATACCCTCTAAGAGTGGTCGGTGTCTCAAGTAAAAGTTAAGTATCAAACTAATCACAGTCAAATTGCACTTGAACTCAATCGGCAATAGCGTCATTGATCCATACTATTAAATATGTATAATTTCACAAAGAAATTTGTGTTGCCATAGATGCTGGCCGTTGCTAACCAATAGGCCTCGTGTATTAGTTTTTGAAAGTTTTGGCTTCAAGTATTTTGGCTTTTGTGTCTTATTTTACCAAACTGTCAATCTAATCTGTACTGTATTATAAACCATCTATTATTGTCTTTCAACAGAATCTGTTCTATTTAAATTAATACATTAGGCTAGGATTGTATTGAAAGGCAGTAACAAAATGTTGATTATAAAACCACCTAGATTCAAATATTGATACATATAAATTCTTACTTTGTTGAGCTTTCTTTTTCTGTTCAGGTGTAACGGGTGACGGCTGCTGCTCTTTTTCCGTAATGTCTTCAAATTGTCTTGATACTGAAAAATAACAAAATTGCCTTAATGATCGTTATATTTCATGTCCCTAATCCAAAATAGTTCCTGCATTGCCTGGACAAATTTTGCTCAATTCTCATTTGTGGTGATCCCTAGACCACCTTAGCGTCCGCGACAACATGCCGACCTGTGTTACCATTGGCGACAATTTCTATACTCTCTTTAATGTCGGCAACCAAATCTTGACTCTGTTGCCATTCGGGACGATCCTTAGACTGCCGACAGTGTCCGTAAAGAAATCACAGCTTCTGTTAAGGTTCACGACTATCTCTGGACTCCCGTAAGCATCCCTTATGAAATAATGTCTTTTGTGACCATCCTTCTCAAAACTTCCCTACCATTAACGCTGAATATCATCTCACCTGTCTCACGGCAGACTTGATCTCTTCCACCCACTGTAGAGCATCGTCCCTGTGCTGAGAGAAGAGGATGTAAGTCTCACTGCGACAGGTCAGGTTAAACACTCCGCCGTGACCCAACACTGAGTCTACCACACACTTGCTGATTGGCAGTTCACAGCAACACTGCAGTGACCCTGGTTCCACGGGTAGACTCTCCTTGTCCCTGGCCATCAACTTGCAGTAGAGTAGACTGTCTGACAGCAGGATGAAGTAGCGCCTCTGTGCTCGCTGCCCATTGGCGCTCATCTAGGAAATTAACAAGATGTTTTGTAAGTAAAGACACTCTTAACAGCAGAACAACAAAAGACAGTGTGACATTGTCACAGAACGAGCAATAACCCTGCAGAAAGACCCTGAGTACGGTTTTGGCTACCTTGCAAGTCATAGTTACTCCTGCCGGTCCTATTTAGGGTTTGAAATTGTCAATTTAACCCTCCCAGCGCATTAATCTATAGATCTGCCGCGTAGTGAGCGGTCTCCGCAGCAAACCCTTGTGACAGAGAGATGATATCCGAGTACTATGCGATACTGCACGTTAGATTCTGCAAAAATAATATAAATATACAGGCCAATGCAAGACCAAGACAGTTGTATAAAAAAAGGTAAACAAAATGTTATATAGTGGTCAAGACAGATAGTGGAGTGTTTTAAATGTATTAATCGTAAAACTGTTACGAAAATAATTGTTTGATTATGTCAATCAATATTGAACTCTCTTGGCATGTAATTGATGTGACCTCAGCTGATATTTGACAGTCGCGGCACGCAAGTACGATTTCATCATCATAGTTAAAGGTAAAAAAAGGTAAAGTTTGTCTTGTTTAACGAGGCGAAGTTAGGACTACAAAGTCCTCTCTACCACTCAACCTCGACCTTTACCTAGCGTCACCATATAGTCACATTACAAAATGTAAGTGGTGACTGCGGGATCGAACCACGCCACCGAGTGATGAGTGAGTCGCTACATACCAATCCGCCACGGATCCGCTAAATAGTTAACAGACCTTCCACAATTACAGAAGTTGGATCAGATATGGTTTTAGCAACACTAGGTTAATTATATTCTCACAACTAAACCGTGAAGATTGTGACGTTTCAAGTGACCATTAAACTTACTTTCATGAGCACGCCTTCCTTGAGCAGTCGCTTGTTGGGGCCGATGATGGCAGGTTTCTGGGTCACCAGGCACTTCTGTAGTGTCACTTGCCGAGCGTGCAACTCATGTTCCGACACCAGACTCTCAATGTGAGCAGTCGCTTTCTCCACTTCTCGCACCGCCTCTGTAATATTCCCACTTACAGTTATTTATGTGAACTTCAAAAATTCAGTTGGGACTCATATGTACCTATTTTCTTGTAGCGATTACTACAAGTCAAAGGTAAAAGCTAAAGAATTACTTTTACATTTTTTCCACTTTACAATTTTACTCCCTTGATACGTTAAAAAGCACTGATACTTTTACTACCGCGATGCAATGGTTTCAGAGTACCATTTTACTCCTGCACTGGGGTTGCAGGAATCATTTCCCACCATCAATATGTTCTGAGTGCCGTATTACTCTCACAAAACCTGTTGTGTTACTACTTTTAAAACACCTTCCAAAAATTGTTCTCAGCATACTTAAGCTGGTGGGAGTAAACAAGACAATTAAATACTAGCTATTCGAATTTAGAATTTTTCTAAATAAGGTCTACACACATAGTGTACAAAAATGTCTTGGTTTTTCATATATTCCCAGTGTGTTGCCACCCAGGCCTACCGGCTAGCGATACTAACCTACAAGTGTATCGTGATGAGGGTGGGGCTTGGGAGTGAGACTCAGAAGCTGTCTCAGCAGTAGCCGATACCGAGGCAGGCGCTGGATGGGAGCTATCAGCAGAGCACTCAGCTTGGAGCTGACCTCAGGCCTTGTCTCCTGGCCCTTCATCCAAACGCTCAGCTTAGAGTTACTCTTTGACAAGTCCTGGCAACATCGAAATAACAAGGAAAGTGTTTTAAATCATAAAAATTATAACAAGTAATCTTGAAATTAAATAGCCTATCATAAAGTTGTTGGATTCTATTGGCATACCAACACTACAAAATCCAACATACCTCAAGTAAAGTCAAGGCGTTCTTGTACTCGTAAGCGTACATCGAGTAGAGTTTGAAGTACGGAGCCAAATTGAGGAACACTCTGCCGATGTCATCCTTCTGAGTCTTCAGCTGACTGGCGAGTTCACTGTTGACTTGGTAGATTGACTCTACGTTCCCGAACAGAGTCTTCTGTGCTGCTGGGAGAACTAGGTCAGACAACTCCAAGGGTTCTTTAAAATACTGAAAAATTGATCCATGAAATCAACATTGAGTTAAAACCGGGTGTTTACTCACACCTTAAAACTTGCAGTTTTTACAAACTAAATGAGACTAAAAGTTATGAATTACTACAGTAATGCCTAGCCTGCTTTTAAAACAAATATAGTTTCACAAGGTTTGGCTTAAGAAATGCAAGTTACCTCCACACTTTTTTCAAATATCTTGGATAAGTTTTGAGTCATAGTTAATGACGAATTTGATTAAGATAATATTTTGCGCATTAAATGTTTATCTTTACATGCGAAAGATAAACATTACAAAAATGGAAAATATAATGAGTATGATCTATTAAAACCTATGTTAATTGGCTTCTGAGTATCAAAGACAAATATGACTAGATGTCAAAAGTTGAAAACTAATGTCATATTTTGATATAGTTTATGTATAAAGCAGGAGTGAAATCAGTTGTGATTTTCTGTACGATGAGAAGAAAGCCTAAGACTTGTTATGTTACCTTAATTATTTTTGTAGTACGCGACCAATGATCCTGGACACAATACATTCAAAACTTACTCTAAATTTGCTCTGGTTGGGTCGTAGAAAACCGAAAGCATCCTCGCTTGAAAACTACATAAACAGAATTATAACAAAGTGTATACAACAAGCTATACCTTAATGATGAGTTCCAATTGGTGGAGGTAAGATGATTCCGAGGAGTAGATCTCTTCAACAACTTTGCTTCTCAAGTCCGACTGTCGAACTTTCTTATTCTCTTCAATCTGTTTGTCAAGCGCGTTCAGAACTGTACATGATACAATGAACTTATTATTGAACTTTTGAGTAAATGCTATGTTTACATCCTAATTTATAGCATGTGAAGTTATTATAATGGATTTTTATATGTATTTTATTAACATTGAAATCTATGGACTTTTCTACCAGTTATTGTGTTTAAAACTACACAAAGTTTCGCAAGATATAAAACTCTGTTATAAAAGACAACATTGTTTTCAACAATTTGTAGTAGAATTATAGCAGATTGAAGTGCAACAATTTCTACAAAATAAATTATTATAAGACAAGTTGACATTTTGAGAACTTCTCATCTAAATCTAAACTGTTCATAATACAATTTCTCTGGTACAAATTCATTCAGATTGGTTAGACTACTAACATACTGTAATATGGTATTTTACAAATGGCTTAATGTTTTTAAAGCTCAAAGCTAGAATGGATCAGGATCTAAGGGATTAGAGGGCTTGGCTAAAGCCACTTACCGTTGCTCCTAAGTTACCAGCTACAACTTGTTACCACTGTACTTGCCTTTAGCCCTTGATTTTGCAGTCAAAATATTCCTTTGATTGATGAGACTTCGCAGTTCATAACTGAAGGTAGGTTGAGGAGTGCTGGTTCTAGAGTCCATCCTAGAAAATAAAATTATGCTACAAATAGTATTAATGGATTTTACAAATTTAGGGTTGAACTACACAAAGGGTTTCTCCATTGATTTTTTTTCATTTTTTGATGGATTTTCATACTGGTTCAATTGAGTATTGAAGACATTTAATAGTTCTTTGTATTCCTAAATTTCATTTATATAAAAATACACTTCCTTATTAAAAACTGTTATAGAAACACACCTTCTGTACAGGCCCGGATTAGCCAATATTTATGCCCTAGGCCAAAGTTCTATATTGCGCCCCCTTCTGTGTTCTGAGAGGTTTAAGTGTGTGGAATGTTTTGCTATATTTAACTGTAAATATGACGTTTCGGACGAGACTAGAGACAGGAGACTGCGATCAACATGTGCCTCGGTGTCTTCTGTATGTTCCCTGTCTCTGTCATGCGCGAACTAGCGCCAGTTCAAAGCTAGATGACAAATACATAGATCGTGGTCACCTGTCTCTGGTCTCTGTCTTCGGTCGTGACGAACGGCAAACCACCGCCTTAACACTCGTTCTAGAGCCTATTTTGGAACTAATTTAGCCATTTACACAATTGTAGTCATTTTAATTAATTAAATTACAATTTAAATGAATTAAACAATAACAGTGATTGACATTCCAAAAAGTGTAAAACAAAATACTTCATTTGTAAAAAACTTCATTTGCAATTTGTCGTACTTCGTATGTATTTTTCATTTTTCTCACGACTGCTTCCCCCAGCTGCTTAGCCATGGCCTAGGTTGGCCTTATGGGTAATCCGGGCCTGCTTCTGTAGAGGACTACCAAGTCAAACTTGATTGAAAGAGTTAATTAGAATAAGGTTTGATGATGCCTTCGCCTATATAAAATAAGTATCAGTTGCCTCAGAGAACAGTTTGAGAACCAATTGAGTTCTGTAATTAGATGGTTGAGGAAATAATATTCAAGGTTTGATGATAATAAGATAAGCTACAACAAAATTTGTTCAAATAAACGGCTACCAACGGTACGCCTATTATAGTGTAGCTTGATTCAAAGATTAGTAGGACTAGGCTATTCTAAAAACATTGAATTTATAAACATAATCAACAGGATTTCACTAACATCAAAATCTCGTCACTATACCCTAATTGATTCCTGAAAATGCTGAACGCCCAACACAATTTAAGTCATAGACATAACAAAGTAGAATTAATAGTTAAAATGTTATTATTCGTAACCACAACGTGATTTGAAAATAAACCAACAACAAATTTACAGATTGTCAAACAACCAAACAACTTCCTTGAATTTGAAAACGCCAGTCAACGAAAGAACAAAGCTGCCACCTTTTTTTACTGTTTTGAATTCAATCAAGAAAATACTAGCGAAAGATATCTTCTCACTGGTACAGTAACATTGATTTAAATATATCTAAGACAATGCTTAAAATTAGCGACCGTTAATATTACATAACAATAAATTACAGTATCATATTTGATAACAAGTTAAAATTATCCAAAATCAGCTAAATGAATAAAAATCGTTATACTTTACGACTTAAAACCAATAAAATATCTTGTATGAGAGATTCCTTCGCCCTGAAATTAATGTTCATCAAATCAACATTACAATCAAGACAATTATGAAAAATTACATAATTCTAAAACAACCTCTTGTATGCCAACAACAAACAGGAGTATCAGGACTACCCCCGGGCTCTTCTTCATAAAAACTATGTTTCACAGTATGAGGCCAACGGATCTTGATGCCCTCTGTCATCAATCAAGAGCCATTAACTGAAGTTTCTTCCTTTAACTCAGTTTCTCTTTGATTAACCAATAATAAGTTAGACTGTAGTCTACTATATGTGTTTTTCATACACTTTTGACTCACTCTGTCAAAAAACTTTCAAAGTGACACATTCGTAATGCAGTGCCAAAAGACTCCCATCATTTGATTGTCTACTATATATGAAAGCTTGTTGCAAGTGAGCGCGCTACACTAATCACGTTGACGTTGTCTCGTCTGAAGGAGCACGGAGACCCTCGCTTCGCGCTGATATGTTTGTGGGTGAGATAGACTGCCTATGCAGTACGCTTACATTTGACAGAGTATCTTCGCATTTGTGAGCTCGTCGATGCCCGCGCTGTTTTAGGGGCATCATTCACTCGAGTAAATAATGTAGTTTGATAAATTTTCGAATTTTCACTTACAAGTCAGTGACAAAGAGTTCTGCAGGGGATGTCTATAGCTCAGTAGTATAGTTGGTGCTTCTAAATTAAAGATAGACGATGGGGTTTCTAAAATTGATGGAAAGCCCGGGTATCCTTTGCGAATACAGATTTGCGAATCACAAATTATCTTTAGCAACAGAAGCTGTCATGAATACAATAAATGCATAAATCTGCAATTACAACAACAACGGCAGGCTTTAGATCGCTATTTCATAATCATATAGGGACTATATAGTGCATATGAGATATATACAGGTTTTATACTGTAAAGTACATGCTGTAATAGTGCTGTATAAAACGTTATAAATGTTAGTGCCTAGTGGGAAAAAGAGTGAGAGTTATAATTATTTGATTTATTTTCATTACAAACTATATTCTATATTTTATAAACCGTTAGATAATTTTTATTTCTTGATGTTGACAATCTGTGGTTGAAATTGTTGGAAAACAATAAGTTGCCTGAGCGTCATGTCAAAACAATAATAAAAATTGGCAAATTTAAGGTTATGGCTTATGCATAATTATTAATTTTAATTATTGTTATTTTTTCAATTTCATCGCCTATAGGACATCATTTAGTACTCCAGCAGTGCTAGGGTTATTTTGAGTTTTGATGTGCAATCGAATGTGTTTTAGTTCTTACTACTAGAGAACGTCTTTATTATAGGCCTAATGGTAACCAGTCACTTTTGAGATCTTAAACAATGGATGTTGATTTGCTTAGACCAGGAACGGTCCCTATATCTAAAGATACCATTTTGTGGTTCGAATTCTTATTGAAACCTGATATTTTGGAAGAACACCTGAAAAAGTCTAAACCAGGTAAGGTTAATAATAGGTTCTTCTTAACTTTTATTTATTTTCACTGTATTGGCCACTTTAGAATGTTTTTGTACAAAGTAAACTTATAAATTAATGATATTATACATACTATAAAATTGTGTGTTTACAGTGATTACTAATAATTACAAAACTAAATAACAAAATAAACTCACTAGGAGATAAAATTGATAAACTATCTAATTATAACAAAAACTTATGTACGCCATAGTGTAACAAAGTATATAATATTTCATTAATATTATGAATACACTAGAGTCCCGCTAATCCAAACTAATAGTACAGGATCTTACCATGTTCGGATTAGCAGAAATTTGAATAATCAGATTTTTGCCATATATTGATGTATTTATTATATATTGACCTTATAAGGTCATGTATTGACTTTGAGCGACTGATATGTTATGTTTAAATGTAGGAAATTATGTATTTTAATCCTTTAATACACTGCAATAATAAAGAAACATACACAGATATGACGGCAGTACACTGATGGCTGTAATGGTAGGGTACGAAATACAGCAGGACACTGACCTTAGCTCCCTAAACTAGGCTACACACAATACAGTATACCGCTCTAAAACAAATGATGACTCACCGTGTCGTACTGTCAGTGTATCGCCTGCTACCCCACCGAGTGGATGTGTTTTATTCATGAACCTATTATTTGTGCGCATACCTGCGTCTATACTAAGTGCCGGTTTGTTATTAAACACATACAGTATGACATAACTTGGAAAACTAGTTTTATTTATTTTACCAACTCAAAACTGATATAAATTTTTCCCCCTAACTGTGTTTGGATTAGTGGGACTCTAGTGTGATGAGTAATTAACAACGGATATATATACTCAGTAAAGTGAAAAAAGTGAGAACTATGAACTCCTTGATTAATTTTATAATATTTACACTACTGGTTTCAGAGATGACTCCATCTTCGGGGGTGTGTGTACAAATAGTGAATCCTTAACATTCTTTTATCCATACATATATCATAAGTTATTATCCCCAAAGCGTTTCAACACTGTTATGTCTTCAAGCATTAATTATTGTTGCATTTATACATTTATCTAATTTAAACGCCTTGGGGATCGACAAAAATAAAGCTTAACATGGTGAATAGATAATAAGTAATAACTTATGGTACACAATCAACTTTGAAAACAAAACTAACAACACGTATGAAGGAATTTGTAGGCGAGCTCGCTTTATCACTCTAGGCCCGTATGGGTCCCTAAACGTGTGCACAGAAGCACTACGCAGTCAAGATTAACTTTAAGGCTTGGGAATCATCATCAGTACCTATTACTATGGAAATTTACTACAGGTAAAAGCTTGGTAAGGTTCTGTTTCTTAATGGAGTTCTGAGGCACCATTACTAAGGCCTAAATTCTTTTTTACTTTGAAATTGTGATAACATTGTGTCTATTTTTTCAGACCCGTCACCTACTGAACTGATATCAAAGTTTTTGGGAATTAGTTTAGACTACAATGGGCTGAATGACAATCCAATTGTCCTTGACGCAGATTCTGATGGCTGAACCAAAACTTGTCCCTAAAAGGAGAAGTCAAGGCCTCAAAATATTAGCACTCAAAATAGCAGCTCATATGCTTTGGGATTTAGATGTCTTGGAAACCAAGTAAGTTCTACAATTTAAATGAATCTCCTACATCAAAAAAAAGTTATCAGATAGCTACTTAATATTGTGGGCTGGCATGAACAAGGCTGTTTTGTAGACTTCAAACAGACAATATAAATAATGTTTCCTTCAGCTAAATAAAACCTTGAACACAGATAAAAACTTAAATAAATACAAAATCATATTTTTAACACAACTTTCAGTGTATAGAAAGTTACTTAGATCTTTCACTAAAATGTTCAGGTTGCCGTTCTCCACGCAGTGGGTCCTGCTGCAGGATCTGCTGGGTCTGATCCACGAGGATGTTGTCAACGCTGATCTCACATCCAGTCCCGACTATGTACTGTTCATCGTCTCCCTGTACCACCGCTGGGCTCTTAGGACTGTTTATAACAGTGCTTTCCTCATCAAGACCAAGTATTCAATATTCACTTGTTCTTTTCTAGTTTTGTATTGTTAACAATCTATTTTATTTTTAAATTTTTGTAAAACCTATTTTATTATTTTGTTTAGTAATTTACCCCTGTAATCGCAAAATTTCAGCAAAACCGCTCCTTATTTAGGTAATGCATTACCAGTTCATTTGAACCACTGCCTATGGTTTTAAGCACCCCTCATACCCTTAGTCTGAATGGCTGCACGCCCATCCTCGTTTGCTTTTTCACTCCTTCATTTTCGCCATAACGGTGATATTGATGTAGCCATTTTTCATTCATAAAAAGTCGCTATTTGACCGAGTATGGGTCGTGGGGAAGGGTGGTCATGCTGGTATTGGCCAAAATAGCGCACTGACATGGCTACATGGGCGGCCCAATGTCGATTCTCCATATCGCAAATTTAGGTCTGGAGTGAGTTGAAATTAGCTAAACTACACACCCAGACAGCAAAGAAGCATTCCCAATGGTCCTCCGACGGTCTTCTTGCAATTTTGACGGTTTTTCTGAACTTTCACCAGTCCGAGAATGAGGGCCCAGGGTAGGCTTGTCTTCAATCTGCTAGGTGCATGTAGCCATCCTCGAATGAAAATATGTTTCAGAGAAAACATGTTTCTTTTTCAATAATTGCCGCTTCTGACGCTGTTTACCGAAAAAGCAAAACCTATAACTTTGTCACCATCCAAGAGTTCAAAAAAGAAAACACAGCTTTGTCACAGCCTCTCATAGACTCCACACCGAGTGCACCTCAAAGTTGTTATCCCCATCGTTATTTCACCGACCATTTATTTTGATATAAATTGTTTTTTTGAAGAAATCAAATTAAAACTTTTAAGAAATTGTATTCAAAATGTATTTTTATGCTACGTAAAAGTTATATGCTCAGTTTTATAAAAATTTTATTTTTGGAAAATAAGTAAAATAAAAAGTGTAAAACAAAACAAAAGGTTGTAGTTTAAGTATTGACTTCAAAGGGTTGGTGTATAGTTCAAAAACATTAATAAACAGAAACCAAATATAAATTAGTAAACAATCACTAATGAAAGGAGCCACAAAAAGGAAAGATTCTATTAAGAGGTGGTTATCTTTTCATTATGAGTCTTTTATTCATACTTTGATTTAGTAAACAAAAGAACTCTCACAAAACCTAGATAAAATTAACAAAATTTACTTCTAAGTTGAAACTTGAACTTCAGGATACACTGTGAACATGTTATAGGACTCCATCAACGCTGGACGTAGGTCAGCAGGACAGCCGGTTTGCTCGGCTGGACCAGGAGGCTGAGCAGAGTGTACAGATTCTACTGGACATTGTGAAGTTGCCTCTCGCACCGCAAGTGTTGATCCCCTCCGCAGACACGTTTGTTCCTCTGGTGGAGCATTCGTGCATGAGAAAACCCCCAATTGGGACATTGGGGTGCATATTTCATCATCACAATTTCTAGCTTTGGTATGTGCCTATCTGTTTAAGTTGTTTTAGTTGTGAATTACTTTGACTATGCTGCTGCCTCCTGAATTGTAGGAATATTTCAATTGAAAGTTTAATAGTTAACAGTTGTTAGTTGTTATTAAACTGTCTTATCCAGCCAGCAGGTAGCTTTCATTTTGAGAATTCAAGAAGATAAAAGCACTTTTTAGTTTAATTACTCTGACTGGACAAAACTCTAGTTAATTCGTTATTTTCACAAAATAATGTTCTTTTCATATTATGAACCAGTTTTAATAACAGCCTAAATACCGCATCGTAGTTGACTTTTATTGAGGCCTAAGCCTTAGTGTAGCGCAGTAAATTAGCTAGTGTATTAAGGTTTTAGCAAGCTCATCTACAATGTAGGCAATAGTAAATCTTTCTAATTCACTGCAACTACAAGAAAATTACATTAATCATTTTTCCTTTCTACAAATTACTCCGATCTTAACCCTTTACAAATCCTATTGCGGTACAGGTGATGGTGGACCTGGCCACGTACCTGTTCTACCGCGAGGACTACTCCTTGGCACTCGCTCAGTTCGAGAGGTGCCGTCTAGAGTACGAGCGCTGGCAGCAATATAGCAGACAAGAGCCTATGTACTGCAACACTCAGCTGGCTACCATCACCGGCTACATCACTGCGTGTCAAGTGCCGACTCTTTCTCCCCGGCTATCTCTCACTGACCGCTTCCTCATCTCCATCAACACGCACTATGAGGTAATTTGACACCTACAAGTTTGCAAATTTAGGCTTATTAATTTTTAGGTGGTCCAAAGCAGGTTTTTACTTGGTAGGGTCCATCTTAAGTCTTCCTATTTTACATTTACATATTCTGTTATAGATATTCCCGCCAGTATACTACACTTTTATGGGGCCAGTGTAGGTTCGGTTTTTGTAAGATGCAGGAGAAGAAAACCTGGTTCTCAAGTCTAAAATTGAGACTCACAACAGCTCCTACCAAGCTTATTGCTTGGTTTAAGTGTACTTTTAGATTTTCGTGGTTTCGATTAGAAGGACTCAAATGTGTTTTCTAAGGATGGGTCGGTTCTCGGTTATCGGTTCCACCGGTTCTTGCCTGAACTTGATACAGCAATATTCTTCCTCAGGGTATCTTAACCATTCTGGCGGAGGACAACTTGAAGAAAGAGATCCCGATAAGTCTGAGGGAGAGCTTGGAGCTGGACATCTCGGCCGCCATCTCATCCGGAGGTTTCACCGCGACGCGTGACCTCGTCTTCCAGATCCAGAGTCTAAACACTGTCTACAAGCGGGCTGCAGATGTGCCTGTGAACTACGACTACGTGGAGAAACTGGCCTCGGCACGTCGCGGAGTCGACATATTTGTCTGGGTAAGTATTGCTACCATCACTATACCCTGAATCCTCCCCTGCTCTGATGTTTTTAGACTACTAAGGCTTAGGTTTTAAATATTTGTATTAGATATTGTTTTTCTCATTTGCTACATATCAGATTTGTCTAAAAATGTCCAAGGACATGACAAAACCTTGAAGCAGTCTCAAGCAAGAAGGAAGCAAGCTGGGAAAGTTAACACAGCTGTATAACGAATTACTGACCTGGAATCAGCATCCACTTTCTGATTTAATCACTAAGGTAATAGGAGATGGGAAATTCCGTTCTCCTGACTGGAGGACTCCTAAAAAAAAGCATTCAAGATGAATTATGTTCTCTGCCTGTCACCCTGCCTTAGTATGTTGCCTGCAGTTTGCTCTGCATGATTTGTTGGCTGACTAAGTAGCCAGCTGGGTTCCTAAAACTGGGCTGAAATTGCATAATATTACACTTTCCACTTCAAAGCAAAGTGGTTAAAGCATACTTGCTCATCATTTATCCACCTGCATTAGGGGATTGATGAGTGCCCACTCATGCTATAGTGTTCACGACTAGCAATTGTCACTCGCTAGATCATTACCTAGAATTTGTGGCAATTAATGAATGTTTACCCGCTTCTCACCTCAGACTTGCAAGAGATGATTAAATTTTGTAGCCTACGATAACTAAGAAACCAGAGAAGTTTCACCTGAATAACTAAGCTCACTGATGGCTTGCAGGCCCTGAAGTCGAGCCTGAGTGAGACTCACCCGGAGGAGTACGCCCGGCTGGGCATCTTCGTGGCAGAGATGCTGGATTGTGCCGAGCCCACTCTGCGCACAGAGCTGAGCAGCCACGAGCTCATACGTCAGCTGACCAGTCACTTCCCTCCCACGTCAGTAGAGAACACACCTCCCGACATACAACCCTTCGTGCCTCCAGACTTTAGTGAGTACTATCTGTGAAATCCTAACCAGAATGATTCTTAAGAAAATGTGTTTGTTATTTAAATGATTCCAATATTCTTTAAGTTTTAAAATGTTTGTTTGCAATAGTTTTAATTTAGCAACTGCAAGGAATTAAAAGATTGAAGAGGTTTGTTTTGGGTTGGGATCAATGTGTTTCTTTACCGCCTAGTTTTAGCACATGTGTATTCTTACATACGAGGGCTATCTAGAAAGTAAAATCAATTGTTGACAGATCGAAGGGGAGTGACACTGTAGTTGCAAAATATACACTTTGAATAGCCCAACTGATTCCACATTTTGACAGTTTTATAACAAAAATTGATGTGCCATTTTTGCACTAAAAAAATCAAGTAAAAACAGCTCCTACATGTAGTATGTCCGCCACTCAAATTAATAACTCTTCGGTATGAAAACCACTTTTAATATCTCATTTTTGGTAAAAGCTGTCTAGGATCCTTGTTTTTCTTAAACAATTTCTTTGTTCTTGAATTTTACACAAAATATAAGAATCCTGCATTTTGCGCAAGCTAAAACCAATTGCTTCTGCTATTTATTTTGAACACTGGTAGCAAAATTCCACGAAGTAGTGTAGTAAATCGTGGTCTTGGTTTGAAAACTGCTTTAAATTTTAATCGTTAATATGTCGGAGTATAGTTAAAAGAATGTTCTTTAGTATGAGAGTAGCATAAGTTTCTCCCAGTGGTGTAAATCTTTTTACGCCACTGACGTTCCAAATAGCCCTCAATTATGAATAGGTTAAACTGGAGCCTAACACTGAGTGTCAATGTCCAGACAACATACAGTTGAAGAATGCAGAGCTGGAACACCAGCTGGTGTCCACGACTGAGCCAATGTACATCAAGGAGATCATCATCAAGCTATCGGAGGCCAACGCTGTGAGGCCCGTCTGGCAGATAGAGAATAAGGTGCGTCAAAACTCAAACAGCACTGTGGGTTGAACACTTTTAAGATTTTAGATCTTATAGGATAATTTTGGGTGTCATCACTTTTGTTGTGGGGCCAGGGAAAAAACCATGTAACAAAAGACCAGGTCATAAATGAAACATCTCAACTGAATACAAAGCTATTTGAACGTATGAGGTTTTTTTGTTTGTTATTAGTCCTGAATTACATCAATTCAAATAAAGACAAAATAATAACAAAAAATTTAGTATCAAAACTGGCTTTGTTTTAGAAAGAATTTGAAGTTAGGATCAAAATATATAGCAAATCAATCAAAACAACTCTACCATACGATTGAAAAAACAATCATAGCAGCTCACATTCTTAAGATAAAGAGATTTTAATCATGCAATGTTGTCATTAATGTTCTCCTGAATGTTGTTATTCTTCAGTAGCTACTTATGTTTATTATTTATAACACAATATGGAAAATTCTGTGTTGTCTTCAACTACATAGTGGGTGAATTCACCATTCCCTCGGAAGACGGATCGTTGACTAGTTTCCAACATGTTTCAGTGGGAGTTGGGCATTCCTCTGCACGGGATCGTGCTGAGCCTACCCAGTGGAGTACTCCAGCACTATCTGTATGTTCTACTGGGAAAGCCAAATACTTAGATAGCCTACAAGTATGTATCAGAAAATATGCCTAGATAAACTAATTTTAAAAAGTAGCCCACTAAACTAAAACTACATCTTACAAAGTTACCTTGCTGAAACTAAAACTGATTTTGTAGCTCTTTGGACAACTAAAACCCTAGTAAAAGTAGCAGGTTGCTTTCATGCTAGTTTTAAGCTAATTTTAGAACAGTTTTTTTAATTAAAGAGAGATGGTAACCTCAAACTTGCGGTGTTTTGCTGGCTTTAGCGCTAGGCTACGACAATGCTGCACTCGTTCTCCCATTTAGCACATCCTACAACGGCATGTTTTGTACACATGAGCAATGCATGTTTCATTTTTGACTATTTCAGCAATCAAAAGCAGGAGAAAGAATTATTAACATGATTAACGCTAGATAATGGCTCTGATTGTAAAAAGCTGTCACAAAATCTAATAGATAAGAAATAGTGCTGCTACTTCCTTGACTACATTAGAAGTTGTTTGCTAATGTAGCGCAGACTTAAATCACGCTACCACTCAACACCAATATTAAGCTGTTTCTGCTCAATATCAAGCTAAAAAAGTAAAACGTGGTTTGTATTGAGATAGAAAAGATTTATAAAGGAATGAATTTAGCATTAAATAGTTGAGACCAGGCCCACTCTTCCACAAGGCAATATTCAATTCACTTTATTTACGGTTTACACCATTTACAATGAGATTAAAGAAAATATACAATAATGATTTGCAATTAACTACTATGGATATTTTTTCCTTCAAATTCTGACCAGAACAAGGAATGATTAACGTTTGTGTTTGCTTGTGAGCAGAGGTACGATGTGGCCAAGCGGTTACTCATTGCTGAGGAGGCAGAAGCGACTCACCAGGGCGGCATGATGAAGCTGGCTCAGCTGATCTCCTGGGAGATACTGCTCGTAGAGTGTCACTCCTTGCACTCTGATTGGCCGAGCAAACCTGCTGGTAAACCTACCCTTCATTGTAGCATACAGTCTGTATTTACGCCAATTTCAGCAGCATATTTGGAAGGTTTGAAGATTATAGACATGCCATTGGCGCAATTACAATTTTTGAAGTTTTGTAAATAAAGATATGTGACTATGACATGGAATTAGGGAAATAATATGATTCTTCACTCCACATTTTCAAAACATTGAGACAGCTCTTTAAACTTAGCAAGTTTTGATGGTGTGCCCATTAACAATTTCAGACTGTTGATCAATATTATTGCTAAACTAATGTATAGCAGCATTAACTATGACTAGTCAAGGTAGCCAACACCCAATTACCTGAGGTTAAAATGTTATTTCGGATGTTTCCATCATTTTTGAGTGAGCAAAAAGTACACAACGTGTTTCGGGATCTGGGTCTTCAGGTGAAAAGCGGGGTGATGTATCACCTGAAGACGGGGTCAAATTCCATATCCCGAAATGTTGTGTACTTTTCGTTTACTTAAAAATTTCCTAATAATATTTTAACCTCAGAAATTATACCATCGTCAACAACAAACTTCTAACAAAAGACCCAATTATTTTCTCATATTGTTATTAATATATTTTTCTGCTTATTCTGCGATGTCTCGATAAATCCAGAGTATTTCCTATTTCTAGTCTCACAATTAAAGAAGTCTATCCTGTCAACCTTCACCTTTAAAAATATCAGTAGTCCTCAACATGATTTATGTTCTCCATGTTTACACATGCTGTCCTGTTTATCACAGGTGTGAGCTCGTTGGTGGGGAGGTGTCTGGATGTTTTGGAGCCTGCGGATGGCTCTGTACTGCCGAGAGTGGAGGTAAGCTTTGTACTGATTTATTATTGAAAATCTTGAGAAATACCTTATACTAAACTGTTGCAGCATAATGTGCTGATATACTGGTAGATTCAAGTAACCGGTTTATCTGTCTGTCCTGTCAGGTAGTCGAGCAGGCAGCCGTGACGCTACTGAACCTAGGGGAGTGGGCGGCGCTACTCACTGTTGCGCCTGGCAAACGCCTCATCCTATGTGATCTGTCGCAGCGCTTGCGCACGCTGCACAAGACATTGTCAAGTTCAATGCGAACAAGAAGATCTCTAGAGCTGCCTGGGATCTCAGTACGTATGACACAGTCGTGGTGCTAGTTTTGGGCTAAAGATGTCTTGTAGTTATAGTTGTTACTAAGTACAGAAGCTTTGGCTGGTCAATTTTTTTAATACTTTGTTCAAGGAGCCTTTTGCCTTTAGTTATCATAAGTTTGCAAACATAAACATTGTTAAAATTCAGAAAAAATAAAGGCCCAAGGACGGATCCCTGGGGAACTCCAATGTAACTGAATTATTTTTGCTTGTATTTCAGAACGTTTAAATTAGTCAATTTCTCAAGGCATGTTTTCACACATGCATTGTGTAACATTGAAGGCATCCTGCAACCACATCACTGCTTGTTGTGTCACAGTTGTGCCTGTGTTCGGCACGGGAGGGATGGGGAAGCGCAGTATGGCACACGAGTTGCCGATACAGCAAGCCGTGGTTCGACTGCTGAGTCTGCTGCGAGACTGGACAGTGCTCAGTGCTGCCATCTCTCTGCTTGCCAGACTTCACAACGTGCTGCGAGACGAAGTCAGCCTGGAGCTCATCTGTGACCACACTGCGCTCTGGCCTGGAGTCGACAGCAAGTTAGTGTCTCTTTGAAATTAATCATTAAAAAAGGATTCAGGATTAGCCTTCTGGAGTTTGTCTTGAATATGTAACAGGTTACGTACCTTTAAAACGTCGCATTTCCTTCAGTAAAACATAGTTGTTTAACTAGTTTCGACTATCAAGTAGTCATTATCAAAACATTAAGAACGTTTGTAATTAGGATCCTCTATCGATTTTTCAAAATTAATATAACACAATACATAAAACGAACACTTATAAAACATTGTGTCGGCCGGTACCTGTCACTGAACTGATTAGAAGTTGTCAAAGAGCCATTTGATCAGCTGTTCGCTTTGAGCATTTTTTCAAACCAGAGTTATAAATAGTAAAACTTTGTTGGAACCATAATCAAGTCTTCAGTATTTATAGATCTCTTTCTCAGAAAACCTTTGCTTGTTTGCAAAAAAGCTAATTGTCAGTTTACAAATAATTCAAAAATTTTTCAAAGTGTTCATGACAGACAAGCGCAACAACTTGTAGGTGCAGCTGAAAGTTACATAGGTTGATTGGTGGATATTAGAGCTTTTGGACTATAAACCGTTTCATGGTTTGTTTGAAGTTTTATAGAAGTGAAAAGTTAATTTTTCGGCAAAACATAATGTAGTCCACTGTTATATTCAACTGAAACAAATTTCTTACTTTCTGGCTTATTTTTTAATTTATTGTTGAGAAAATAATCAATAAATCACAGATTACAATAAATAAATCAATAGCAATCACAGACCCTGATTAACAGTTGTTAACATGCTTATTAACGCCAAATATCGGCAGTGCATACCCTTGTTTAAAATTGTAGTCTTGTCCCAAAAAATGTCACAAGATGGTAGTAAGCAATGTATTTTGACCCAGCTGTCAACTCAAAAAGCTATTTAAATTTAAAAAGTCTATCCCAACACCCAGCCATATATTATTAAGTAGAATGTATTCCAACCTTAAATGCAAGGATATCGTCCTGTTTTGACAAACATGTTAAATGGAGCACTTGCTTGTTTGTTGCAGCACCAACTCGTTCAACGTGCAGATGGTGAGTGAACACCTGTTGCAGCTGGTGGAGTCGGCTCTCGAGTTCTACCCCAAGAATGTGAGTCTGCACCGGCTCCTAGGCGACTACTACTACGGTCAGTCCACCAATTCAAAACACCGCCAGTTGTATTAAATAATTTAGGTCAATTAGGATAAATGAGGTTCTACTGTGCCATATTTGTTACGGAAAGCTTATCTGATCATTTGGGATTAGAAACATAATACTATAAAGAAATTGTAACTTCATTGCCAAGATTTCATCTTAAAATTAAAGTTTATTGAACTAAATTATATTTCAGTGGGAGGGCAGCACAGTGCTGCTATGAAGCAGTATCTATTGTCAGCAGTGATAGCTACGGACAGTTTCACTCGGCCACTGACTAAGGTTGCCGTGGACGATTACGTGTACAAACGCATGATCAAGTGTCTCAGCCAGCTCAACTGCCACACCCAGGTAACATTCAGGGCCAAGGCCTCTCTTCTTGTAAGGGCATCCATAGTTTTAAAGTGTGAAAAAGTAATCAAGGTTCTGCCTTCAGAATTTTCAAGGTGTTTGGTCATTGTTTTCAGCGGCGATACCAGCTTGTCTTTAAACAAATAGTTGATCTTTAACATACCTATTTGCTTCAACTAAACACATGTCTTCGTTCTTTGTACAAAGTTTCCACCCATGTCAGAAGTTATTTAAGCTTGGTTTCCTATCCTGAACCAAACGTAAGTTGGCTCTATGAAAGATTGCACCTGCTGAGGGAATTAAACTTGACGAACGACATCAATAGCCAATGAACTGGGCCATTTTCGAAGGTCGACTGATGAATCGGTAGAGTTAGCCTAGAGCCTAAGTAGCAAACTTTGCAATCCATTACAGCAAAGTATTAATTACATTTGATACAATTGTAACTGGTTTTATTGTAGTATCAGATAGCCTTTTAATGAATCATTTCAGCAAAACCTACCTTTATTTTTGTTTTGCTTATGGTAGAATTCCTAAGCGACGACTGAAGTGGCTGCCTTTGAGCAGTTTAGTCATGGATGTCTTGTCGAAAAAATCAACTTCATCATAATATCAACATTCACACATGTTAAAAAAAGCTTAAAACACATGGAAGAACAAATATTAATTCCATAGATAAAGAAAACAGTAGAGATATGAGTCATAGTCGCGCTACAGCAGTACTGCTGGAGTCGCTTCAGTCGTCGCTTAGGAATTGTACCTTTCAATGCAATTTATTAGTCCTGTGCATATTAAAGTAGTCAACATAAAAGTATCAAGTTTTACTCCAAACAAAAATAAATCGACTGTCAAGCTACTTGTTCAGGCCTATTGACAGAGTTATTCGTTTCCAGGCCGGAGTACTATGTCAGTTCCTGGAGGAGGTGGACTACAACACGGCATTCAAGAGTCTGGGCGAGAGTGTGTGTTACGACTGCACAGACACGTACTACGACTGCATCTGGGACGTAAACATCCTCGAGTACCTGATATATCTGCAGAACAAGCGAGGCAACAAGGACCGTGCAAAGAAGGCGATTGACATGATCGGCCTGCTGGAACTCAACGCCAACAACAACGAGGAGATCAAACGCGAGGCAGCCAACAAGCGCAAGATCCGGTTCATGCAGGCGCTCGTCCGCCAGTATGTTTTGTGACAGAACTAGTCACCAATCCCTAGCTTCCTGTGCTCGGAGAGTATTGATATTGAAGTGAATTAAAAACTATCAGAAAAGTGACTGAAAGCTGCTTTGTGAGTTTTAAGGGTGACGACATGGTGATATTTCCATGTGGTTCACTGTTAAAATCAGACCACAAACAAAATGTCCCGTGCATAACCAGACTGAGGCTCACAGTACAGGCAATTGTGTTTATTGTGTAGAAGTTGGACGGACACGTGGAGGCACCTCTTCCGGCCTCCGCTACGCCCAGGCCTAACGCACCCTGCACTGCCACGGGTTCGGATGTGGCAACTAGTATCTCAGGATGAGGGGGCTTCCCGACAAGTTGATGAATGTGGGAAGGGCAGGTGCACAACTGATTGCCACAGAAGAATGTTATGTCGCTGGTCTAGTACCGGTACTTCATAGGCCATTTCTCCACTTGGATAACAGTTTATGGAGAGATGATAAACAATTTAATATATGAGAAATTGCTGGCATTACAATATGTTCAAACAATGATGAGAGCTTGTTTGCATACATAATTTATGTCCTAATGGGCCCTCGATAGGCTAATTAGAAAATTACTAAAACCTAGTCAAATTCTGTAAGTGTCCAAACCCTTCCTTCTCCTACCTTTGCCTTGCACACTTCTAAAATGCATAAACTGTATAAATAATAATTTGTATTGGGCGCTTTTAACCACCTAGTGTGTAGTTTTCTTTTCACATATTATTTATTTTGTTCTCATATAAAACAACTCAATCAATACTTTAGGGTTGGATAACCACTTCCCTTCCTCCAGAAATTGAACAATTGAGATATGGTAGACTCCAATGATTAAAATGGTTATGCCATATTTCCTGTTGTGTCAGAAAAATGAGACTGTATCCAAAAAAAGAATGGTACCTAGATTTGTGTGTTTTTTTACACAATAGTAGTGAACCCTTGTATAATTTTATTGGTAGGGATGTAGGTGGATTCTAAAAAGTAAAAACCCCTTCCAACTCAACAAACACGTTTGTTTTGCCAGTTTGACATACATCTTGGAAAGAATGAATGTATTTTGTTTGTTTTCTTGAAGTAGGTAAGATTTTTAATGTTTTAAATTATTAATATTTGTAAACATGTTTTTATGATACAATTCATAGTTGTAAGATCATGTTGATAAGCTAAGAAGCTATAGAAGTTGTACATTTGTATATTTATTTTGTATAGTATACTTGTAAAAGTATGGACTACTAGTTTGTATAGTAATAAAGTTATGTTGAAGCTTAATTTTTTGAGTAATAATTAAAGTTTTGACGTAAATCAAGTACTTGTAGTTTTTGTCATAAAAGACCCACAATTTTATACATCATCACAACTCCCATAAAAATCCTGTTTGAAGTAGGGTTTTAACAAAATGTAGTATGAGTTAAGTAAACTATTGAAATTCTTACAGCCATATAAAAAAGACAACATAAAATATTAAATTTGCAATATATTAAATAAATGAATATTAACCTTTGAGGTTTAACTATAGGTTATTTTCTTTGAACACTTGATGTGCAGTATAGGAGACCAGTCTCTGATATGCAGGACTACGCAACACTAACGGCCTATACCACTCCTCCCACCTCCACGGCAACTCAAGTGTGACTTTGACAGCCCACTTACAAACAGCCCGGTTTTAGTGGTTATAGTGACGGACAGCTTGTCTGTCACAGCGCGGTTCAATCCCACCCGGTGCGCCTGGTACGGTTGCTAGTTGTTGATCATGCCGGGCGGGGCCACAATGACCGCTGAGGATCACTGAAGAGTGGCTCATCAAATCCAGTGAGGCAGAGAGTGGCACTTTTGAGCTTAGGAGGCTAGCTAGAGGTGTGGTTCAATGACTGGTAATGCACCGTACCAGAGAGGGTTTTGCTGAAATTTTGCTTATAGGGACTGGGAAACCCATACGGGAGGTTTTTATTTAAAAAAAATGAGACCGCAAGGGTTAAAGGTTTAAAATTCCACATTTCAGGTACAATTTATTTTAAATGACAACATTTTCTTGAAAATACACTATGGGATTATGTTATAGAGTTGTGATGTTTCCCTCAGTATTTTGAAGAAAGTTGTTATTCAAAATAAACTGTTTGTGAAATATGGCATTTTAACCATGATTTTTTGTCATCTTTAAATTGGTATAACAAAAAAAAACTAATTGATGGATCGTTGAATTTGTGTTAAAATTTCCTTTCTTTTAAGGTGCCACAAGGGGCGGTTTTGTATTTAAAAATTTGGGGTTTTGGGTGGGGTGGGGACGCAAAGTGCGTCAAAACAAACTTCAGAATCCTATTATAACAACATTCCCAAAGGGTTTTAAAAAATATTTCCTTTTTTAAAAGTTAAGGTGGGGGGAAGGGATATTTAAAACTCACCCTGTATATTTCTTTTGTAGTACATAATAATCAGATTTTGAGGATAAAAACATATAGAGTTTGTAAAAACTTCAGGACATGTATTTCTAATATAAATAACAATATGTACAAAGTACTCAACATACTATTTATCGTCTAAAACTTATTTTACACTAATATTAATTGTTACATTCTTAAAATATGTTGTTATCAGAGCTTCAAGAAACAAGTTAGCAAAGTTAATATCGTCTGAACTGTTTTTTAAACTTTTCATAATGGTAATCGTCTGTCGCTTTCTCTCCGTTTTCTCTGCCTCTTTTCTCTATGACAATCGGTTTCTTCTTCTCTACTTCTATTTTATCTTTTTTCTTCGGAGGTCCGGGCTCCTCAATATTGACTGCAATCAAAATGATTAGATCAATAATGCTTTTTTTTGTACAAAAGTACAACAGGATTAGAACGTCTACATTTGTGGTAGTTACTTTTAAAATGTAACAGGATTAAGATAGGAATCACAATTCAAACTGTAATTGTAGGGCACTAAACGATATAACTTAAACATGCACTTCTTTGGTTTAACAATGGAAAAATAAATAAATTTGTAAAACAGATCAAATTCATGCATATTTACCATATATTTTGTCCGAAAATTTCTATACATTTAAAAGTGAACAAGCTTCTTTCCTACCGTTAAACCTGCCACTTATAATAATAACGCTGCTAAAGTTAAGTACTAGTTGTGCTGGTTTGTTTTACTCCTGCTCTCGCCAAACTTAATTTCCAAGTTTGATTTTACTCGGCCAACGATTTACAAGTACCATTATAGTCTTGCCATACGATATAATACCGCTCTACTCCTGCTCACAGCCCAGCAGTCTTTTTGTTCCCATAAAATTTCACAAAGCTAACAGAGGTTCATTTTACTTGATTGCATGATTTAACGTTGACTTACATCTATTGTGTTGGACGAAGTTAACCGCCATGTTGGTTGGTACAAACTGTGACGGTCCATCTTTCTTGCTGTGTCTGTCCCAGATCAGCCTCAGTTTGGCATCCTCTGTAGCCTCTATGTTGCGGATTTTCGCTCTGCAACAGAATAGACAAGTGGTTTCACTTTCACAGGGTTCATACAGGTTTTCCAAAATGACAGTCCTGATTTTCCTGGTCACTTAAAGCGTATTTCACTGGGTGTAACATCAATTAAATTTTGTTCCTGAGAATAAAGACGTGTTGAATTAGAGCCAATTCTCTCCCTAAGTTCCAACAACACCTCACCAGATGTCTGAGACGCAATCAATCGAACTTCTACAACTTACTCTATGCCCAGATCCACTTCCGGAATACCACTCAGCATCTGGTTGGACAACATCTCCTCGGATCTCTGCGTTGACGAGGCTCGAAGGTGTGTCGGCACGGCTTGCAGGGCAGCTTCCTCAGGAGAACAGTATTTCGCCTCGTCTCCTCCCCCCTCCACACCGTCCTCATCCTTGCCCTTCCTCTTTGACAGCTGCTCCTCTATGTACCTCATCCTGGGGAAAACATAACAAGTGAATTGATTGTTTTATATTTGATTTTTGATACCATGTTAACAGTTTTATTTAATGAATATTTGTATAAAGTTTTGTGAAAATTGGACCTGTATAGTGGTAACAGGAGTCAAAAGGGTTCGTGTGGTGTAATTTCGCTTGGATTCCTGGAACAGCGCCTGTAGCTTCATGTCGGCCGTGTTTATACAGTGGAACCTCAATATAACGAATGTCAAGGGGATTTGTAAAAATTCGTTATATCAAGGATTTTGTTAAATCGAGGTTCGTTATATTGAGGTGAAACCAGACACATATCGTTATATAGAGGTTTTGCAAACTTTGGTGTTCAACCTCAACATAACGAAATCTATAACAAATACCTCAATATAACGTTCACTATCAATGCTGACTACATCGTTAGATGTCCGTAGTTGCCCTACTGGAAATTTTTTAGGCAAGAAGGAAAGTAAAGATGATAATCGACAAAGCCATGTATTTTTACATAGAGTACATGTTTAATACATTGATACTGAAGAAAGTCTCAGTACATACAAAGGAAAATGATATTTTTGCTTTTGTGAGTTATATGATTGGTTTCAATCGTCTTTGTGGAAGAAATCGAGAATTGAAGTTTGTTTACCTGTGATTTGGACTAAATCTAGAGTGCAATCCAGCTCGTTGATTGAATTTATAACACTATCACTTAAACACCCTTTTTCCCAAACACATCTTTCAACACATTAAGGGCCGCACGAGCATCTTTCACTGTCGGCTCAGGTTGAACACTTTCATCTTCATCACTCTCCTCCTCTTCTTGGTCTTGGGCTGAAGGTGGAGCCACAGAAGAAACAATGTCACGGGATGTTCCGTAGAGGCTTGTCGCCTTGCTTATTGATTTGCAGCACTACACTCTCAGAGGGAAATTCGTTATATAGAGGTTCGAGCTGGGAATTCTTATATAGAGGTGGACTACGCTATGTAGAGGTTAAGAGTTCCTGAGTTTCGTTATATTGAGGTACTGCTTGTGGCTTTTGGGGGACCAAAATTCGCTATATCGAGGGTCTTCAAAGTGTTTCTTTCGCTATATAGAGGTGTAATTTGCATTGAGTGTTATGGAGAATTGAAGGGGATTTGAAAAAATTTGTTATATCAAGGATTTTGTTGTATCGAGGTTCGTTATATCAAGGTTCCACTGTATTTAAAAAATGCTTTTTTGACCTATTAGTTTTTTTCTCTTGAAGTGGTCGGAAAAGTTCCAGCTATAATTATAGTAAAATAATCTGTAATAATTATGAAATTTAATCTAACAAAAGTCATCCCCAGGAAACATTTCCGGAGGAGTCAGAAGATACAGGTAATGTGGTACATCAAAATAAAGGTCTTTATGAGAATATTCCAATGTCGCAAATTAGACCTTGATAGGTTGACCCAATCAAAAATGGTGTCAGTTTTCAATTAAGCTTGTTTTCACATTAAAACAGATTCACAACTTACATTTCCTCATCTTCGTCTCGCTTGTTAGTTTCTGCTGAGAACTGGGTTCCAATGCCGGTGTCGTAAGCGTCGTCCACTTGCTTCACCTTGCCTCCCTTGAGCGCCGTCATGTTCACCAGGCCTCCTGATTTCACTCTGAACGGATCAGTCTGCAACCAGCCGAAAAATAAAAGAGGAAATATTCATACAACTCTAACAAAACTTCATCTTTTGGAATTTAACATGCCTTAAAAATAGTGGAAGTCAAAAATATAAATTATGAAGTTAATGTTACGGTAGAATACAAAAAACCAGGTTATTGGTACTCAATACTTACAACCAATACTTCTCCTTCGTCAGCAACCTTCTCTCCCAAAGCCAAACTTATAATATTCACTCCATTAGGTCTATCACGCAGTTTTTGAAGTGTTTTTAGTTCTTCTAATTTTTTCCTAAAACAAAATTAGTTAATAATAAAGTTAAAGAATATTAGTGCAGTAGAACACAGTTTATTCAGGCTTTGTTAAGCTAGATCTTAGGATTGTACGGATCAACTTTCAGTAAAAATAAACAAAAGAACAGGGTTATTTTTCAGTTTTTTAGGCTTAAATTACAATACCTCTGTACAACATTTTAGCAATTTATCAAGGCAAACCTATAATTAGTTAGTGCAAGTAAAAGTTTACAGTACGTACTAGTACAACTAGGTGCATTAAATAAAAACGTGGGAGTGAGAACAGTGTTCATGTTCTAATGAGTCACTGAGTTCAACCGGGTCTAAGCTTACATTCTGACAAACAACAGCAGGTGGCAGGAAGTTAATGCACTGTGCAGTGGCCTCTACCTTCTCTCCCTTTAACCAGTGCATGCACACTTTCTCGCTCGGTCTCATGCCTCATTGTACAATTGTCTTTTAAGTGTTTTAAAACAATTGTCTGCTTTTTCATGTTTTTAATCTCCAAAAATATAGTGTAAAGTTCAAACTTCATTGTTATTTATTCTGTATTCTCTTGAATATCTAAACTTTTAAGTCCGACCTCAGGTGGTTTGGATACATAGGATTTGACCATGCCTCAAAAACTGTCATCTGTATTGCTACAATTATAAATAAGTTGTATTTGAGTCCACACAAATTGCTGGCCAAAAAACTCAATTCACAAAAATGGGCAGATAAGTTAGTTTGGGTGGGTATTGTTTCCTTACCAGCAATTCATCTATAGAAGCCTATTTTTTTATTATAAATCAGATGAACAGAGCCAAGCGCACTTATCCAGCTGGAGACAAAGCTGGGATGCTGCTTTAAGTTCCAGCTAGCTAAGCTTCCCACAAACTCAAGTAATACTTAGCTCGCCATAGATTGCTTACCTCAGCATGGCAGGCCCATGAGGCATCTTGACTGTGAATACCTATACTCAACAACATGATAGGAGTTTGGGACATGGAAAATTTAAGATATTGAGAGGTCTTTGCGTATGCCTAATGGATTTTGTAGATTGAAAAATTGGGTTGGAGTTTAGGAGTAACAATTTTAGGGAGACTATTTATGAATTTGGAACTCAATTACTGAAAATACCTGTAAAGTACTAATTGACTAAACAGGCATAGGCCTACTAGGATAGACAACATCATCCCTTCAAATTGCAAGAGAATACAGCCTATTTGGTATTTTCTGACAGCAATTGAACCTAGAGCATGGTAAAAAACGTACATTTTAATGTTTTCTTTGTATTTTATCAAACTAATTTGTTGTTTGGTATAAACAATACTTACATTACACTGCTCTCTTCCTCACTAGAACTGTGTTCATCAGACTCATGACGTCTTTGACGCAGATTATTTTTCCGTTTTGTAAATTTAATATTGGATTTACCTTCATCACCACTCATTTTAGTGTTTTAAAACGTCGAAAGTTTTAACACAGACTAATAAACAAACAAATTTGATGTTCAGACCAGAGGATATTCTAGTTCTTTTACCAAATACAAAATATGTCAATACATTTCAAATTTTAGGTTATGTTTGGATAGTTTTGTTTGAAAACCCCAGCTGGTTCATACAGACAGGAATAAATATTATTGTGGATTGTAGATCTACGCACTATACAAAATAAGTATTTTTTTAAGTTTTAAAGTTAACATAGACTAATTTATGCACTCTTCTAAAATTCTCATAAGTAAGTGGCTCGAAGGAAATTAAATTACCAAATAGTATTTATAAATAATTTAATAATCTATAAAAAAATTTCGTGGTTTACCTGAATTATTACTTTTAACTAAATAAATATGCATACCAGTTCAGTTGTGATATTTGTACAACTTAATACAGTATGTCTAACTTAACTAGTAATTCAGGTAAACCACGAAATTTTTTTTATGAATTATTAAATTAATTATAAATACTATTTGGAAATTTAATTTCCTTCGAGTCACTTACTTACTTCGAGTCACTTAGCAGAAGCCAAATTAGAGGTATTTTATTGTTAATAAGATTAATGAATTTAAATTCTTGGATTCTATTTAATAATTATTACAAAAAGTCCTTGTTTGCCTTATGGATATATTATATTTTTATAACTATAGGTTGGTAACAAATAAATATTAAAATTGACTAAAAATCAACAACAATGTAACACATGGCATAATTATTTCATTGTTTTGTAACTATGTAAATTTAGGTGTACAAAATTTCAAGTTAAAAATACTAACATTCTTTAATTTGTTCAAATTGGATATTTAATTCAAAATTTTTAGTTAAAATGAGGGAAATTGTTCATTTACAAGCTGGTCAATGTGGAAATCAAATAGGAGCAAAGGTACACATCTTAAAATGTAGCTTGTATATAATATTTGTATAAAATATTTTCCTGAGACCTTATGCAGGCTGTGTCTTGATGGTGCTACACTTTTCTAAAATAGAATGAAGATTCATCTATATTTTAACTTTGTTATCACGAAAGAAATACAACAATAATAATATTCTATTAACAATTCCAAAAATCTTTACCTCAGAGGTGGGTAGTTTGTGTAATCTTCAGTCAAGATAGAAATAATCTTAAAAACTGTAGACTTGTTTCAATTTTTCAAATTTTAGCGATTTTTTAGAAAATAGAAGCAAAATATCAAGCATACTCTTTGTTATAACTGTAATGCATTTCATTTCATTTATAAATATTTGTCTGTTTCAGTTTTGGGAGGTCATTTCCGAAGAACATGGGATTGGGTCAGATGGTCATGCCAAGGAACAAACTTCTCTGCAAAAAGAACGAATAAATGTTTACTACACTGAGTCTTCCAGTAACAAATATGTTCCTCGAGCTATCTTGGTTGATCTGGAGCCTGGAACAATGGACTCAGTTCGCTCAGGTCCCATTGGAAGAATGTTTCGGCCGGACAACTTCATCTTCGGCCAGACTGGAGCTGGAAACAACTGGGCGAAGGGACATTACACAGAAGGTGCAGAGCTGGTAGAATCCGTCATGGATATTGTCAGAAAGGAGGCAGACAACTGTGATTGTTTACAGGTAGGTTTATCTTATTCTACTTTGTGTTGTTTTAAATATGGTCATATAATGTTTTCCACACATTTGTGCTAAGTGGGCTTCAATTTTTATGGTTTTGTCAAAATGTAGTGCATGTATAGAGAAATCCCATGAACAATTATTGTAGACATGTTGGAACATTTGTAGATTTCTTTTAAATGTATGTAATTTCCAATAAGAGTGAGCTTCCTATACCATGAATATGTAAATTACTCAGAATGTATTCAAAATAATAAATTAATTAAAATTAATGTTAAATAATTTTTTATTTGACATTGAAAAATTGTTGACACAGTAGACATTTGATAGTTCAACTTTCAATAATTTGATACCTACCGTGGTGACTTGATAATAACAAAAACGGCTGAGAAAGAAAGATTTTAAATAGTTTGTACAGTACCAATGATGAATGATGTACCCATATATAGGTTTTATTTGATTTGTATTTAATTTACAAATGGGTTTTATTTAATTTGTAACACTTAATTCACTGAATAAAATGTAGTACTTGGTATTTTAATACTTATCGATAAAATCCTATGTATACTAGATACTAGATAGAGCAATATATATCAAATAGATAGAGAAATTACTATTTCAACATCCCTCTGTTCACAAATAGTTGAAGAGTTTCTACTGAAGAATATAAATTGTATGATACCTTACAACTATAAGTAAGGTTATCAAAGTAATATGATTACTTTGAGGGGACTCACAACCTCTGCAAAATCAGGTCAAAAATGTTAACATTGCTTTGTCAAATTTAGTTACCTTTTGTACATTTTATAAGCATTTAAAAATCATAAAATGTATTATACTTAGTCATGATAAACACCTTTTCAAAACCTTCGGGGAAACAAAAAAGGGTTGTTGTCAAGAGTTTTTAGTTATTCAAAATAAATTTCTTAGCATTCCTGATTTAGCATGGCTTTTATGACTTTACTTAAACGTCAAGGAATAATCTGAATTTCAGGGATTTCAAATGACTCACTCTCTTGGGGGAGGCACCGGCTCAGGCATGGGCACTCTGCTGATCAACCGCATGAGAGAAGAATATCCAGATAGAATCATGAATACTTTCAGTGTCGTACCTTCACCCAAGGTAAATTCTTGTAAGATTAGGGTTTTAGGCTTATTAATCTAAAGTCAGATAACAACAAATAAATAGATAAGATGTCAATACAACGGGGTAAAATGTACTTAATAAATAATTTTATGTAACCAAAATGCTTTTTTGAATTGATGAACATTTTTGGTTTTTTGTAACACAGGTTGAAGAAAGGAAGAAGTGTTTGTATGACTTTTAAATGTATTAATTACTTCATTGAATTGTGTTAGTGGATATTGTGTTTTACTTTGTAGAAACACATCTCAATTTCGTTGTAACAAGCTAAAAACCATGTAACTCGATAATTGGAATTTGGCATCTAATGATGTATTTTGGTTTATGATATAACTATAATTTTGTCAATCTTCTTTATGCATCATTCAAAAAAATCTTCAGTCCAATGATACTGATTAGACACAATGTCCAGGTGTCAGACACAGTGGTAGAGCCTTACAATGCAACAATGTCAGTGCACCAGCTGGTAGAGAATACTGACGAGACGTACTGCATCGACAACGAAGCGCTCTACGACATCTGTTTCCGCACTCTGAAGATCCCCAACCCGACTTACAGCGACCTCAACCACCTCGTCTCGGCCACAATGTCTGGTGTCACCACTTGTTTCAGGTAGGTGGTGCGATAACGGTCAATCATGACAGTTGCAAAGAGTAAAGAGATTCTATGATAATTTTTAACATCAGTCTTATCACCTTCCTTGTGTAATGTATTCTTCCTTTTAGTAAGAATATTTTGGTTTCCCAGATTTTTTAATAATGTGAGTAAGTTCTTTTACAGTATTAGGGCCTTGCTTTGATGTGTTCTATACAAACTGTCTTTACACAACGCCTCGTTGGTTTTAATAACTTTATTTGTTTGATTATCTCAACTTTGGTTGGTGCAAGTGAGCCTTGGTTAATAGAGAGAGGTTGGGGAAGATTTATTATTGAGTTCTGATCTGTTTAAGAAGTTTTTGGCAAAGACCTTTTCAATGTCTAAGAGTTGATCCTTCTCACATTTCCTCTTGGACTGTTTTATAGATTTATACGTTTCCTTTCCCATTCAAACAACTGCAAGAAGTGTCGTCGGTCTTTATTTTAGTGGATTTCTTTGAAGTGTACTGTCAATCATTATTTTAGATTGTATATTAATTGCATGTTTCAACTAACTTTTGACCGTCTTTATGAGTCAATAGATAGCTTCCTTCTGTTTTTCTACTTCTTCTCTCTTTGCCTAACTCTACGTTAAAGTCAACCATCTAAATATTTATACGCATGACTGTGGGGATTTATTAACAAACTATTTTCTAAGGTGTCCTATGTTTTATTCACTTTCTTAGGGTCTTACTTGTCTTGGTTTACTGGCATGTGTGCATTTATTTATATAGCTATGTGTTTATTTATATTGAGGCCACTTTTAAACCTAGATACATCAGTTATATTTATGTTTCTGACCACAAATATTTCTGACAATTTATTTTGAATGATTAATTTAACTACAGATTTCCCGGTCAACTGAATTCAGACCTGAGAAAGCTGGCTGTGAACATGGTGCCGTTCCCCCGACTCCACTTCTTCATGCCTGGGTTTGCACCCCTGACATCTCCGAACGCAGCGCAGTACTGCTCCCTGACAGTTCCGGAGCTGGTACAGCAGATGTTTGATGCCAAGAACATGATGGCAGCCTGCGACCCCCGCCGCGGGCGCTACCTCACAGTAGCAGCCATCTTCCGTGGTAAGATCTCCATGAAAGAGATTGACGAACAGATGCTCCACGTGCAGAACAAAAACTCACAGTACTTTGTGGAATGGATCCCCAACAACTGCAAGACTGCTGTGTGCGATATCCCACCAAAAGGTAGATATTTGCAATTTAGCATATCAATAGTTGATTGATAATTTATAAAGTCAATACCAGTAGTACTGAATAAGAACTAATTTTAAGCCCTGGCCTTACTTATTAAAGTAGAAACTCGATAGTTTGTTACTTGTGTTTACGATTGAAAGGTTGTCTAACTATTGAAATGTTAAACTATCCAGTATAATGTACATAGGTTTCTATCTCAGAGCAGTAATTAAATACCACTAAAAAATGTTTACTCAATAATTAAAGTGTTGAACAGTATGAAAAACCAATTTTACTGATGACATACCGTAGCGGATCAGTGTGGGATGGGTATCGCACGTGACTCTAAAGCTCATAACTCTAGTGGCGAGGGGTTCGATCCCCGCACTCGATCACCACTTACAATTTGTAGCGTGACTATTAGATGACACTAGGTAAAGGTCGAGGTTGTCTGGTAGAGGACTTTGTAGTTCTAACTTTGGCTCATTAAACAAGACAATCTTATTACATAGTTTACAACTATTACAAACTATTATTATAGACAAAATATTTGAAGATCTTTTTTTGAACAGTATGTCATTTTCTTTATTGTTACTTCTCAACTCACAACGGGAAGGGCCGTAGTATAGAGAGTCTTAATCTTTCAAATTTCTAGTGAACATGAAAACATACAAAAAAATGAAATTCTCTCGAGGAATCAAGTAATTGTTGTTTTGTTTAGGATTGAAAATGTCAGCAACATTTATTGGCAACACGACTTCAATCCAGGAAATATTTAAGCGGCTGGGGGAACAGTTTCAAGCCATGTTTCGCAGAAAGGCTTTCCTCCATTGGTACACAGGGGAGGGCATGGAGGAGATAGAGTTCACGGAGGCAGAGAGCAACATGAATGATCTGATATCTGAGTACCAGCAATATCAGGAGGCCACTGTCGGGGACGATGATGAGGGGGATTTGTATGATGATGATGGTGACCACGAATAATATATGTCATGCTAATTAAGTCTAATTAAGTTAAACAAGTGTTGTCATGTGTATTAAAAACTGTACAAAACATTACTTTTTTTTCATGCTTAAGTAATAACTTGATTTTAAACATGTATTTACTATGATTGGTGACTAAACATTTGGTTCTAAAACGTGGGCTTCTATAGCTGTGTGAAGTAAAGTATTAGCAGCATGTCAAAACTTATTACCATTGGATAAAATCAGGTAATTGAGTTGACATTTCGAAAAATTCACATAATTATCTAGCTAGTAGAAGAAATAAAGTATATAATCGGACTGCTCTATAAAAATAAATATTTCTGTATTTCAAAGGGTTGAAAATAGAAAAATAACTTTGAAGGCTAAGCTCTAGTATTAGAATGATAAAAATTTAAAATCTAACAAATCAATATTTAAAGTTTTTGATAGAAAGCCTTTTCGATTAGCAAAGCTGTCAAATTCAGATAACCTCAAGAATTTAACATTGTAGAGAAATTAAAATGTTTCGATCCTCCTACATCACTTTATAACACCCAGTTTACGCAATTCAAACAGCCAAACCCCCTTTTAGTGGACCCGTGGCAATTTGGTTTTGTACCTGACTCCAGAGCTTATCACTCCGTTGGTGCGGGTTCGATTCCCGCAGTCATCATTCACAATTATTATTTGTTAAGTGACTTTGTGGAACGCTAAGTAAAGATCAAAGTTGGGTGGTAGATATTATACTTTGTAGTCCTAACTTGGTCTTGTTATACAAGGCGACAAACTTTACCTTTTTACCCCTTAGTCCTCCTGTACAATACAATATTCATGTAACATATATACGCAGGTCCAAGCTGAGGAATATGTAGATGAAGTATTTATTCTGTATCCTACTCCTCCAATTTCTATGTGTAATGTAAATATGTTATTTTTGTCAATATTCTTCCATGATGTATATCTTGTTACAAATTTTCAAAATAAAATACTGAATAAACAATTCAAATTTTTTTTTATATTATTTATAATATTCATTTTCTAGTTGTTACATTTCATCGTTATTAATGTTATTTTAATTTATAATTATTATTATCCCTTAATTAAGACATTTTGTAAAATAAATTTTGGATGAATAAATATCTTAGAATCCACTAGTTGAGTAATAGATTTTAATGTATTTAAAGTCAATGGTTGAGTCAGGCCTCCAAAGTCAAACCATTGACTTAAAATTCAACTTGCCCTTCGGGCTCGCTGAGGGCTGAGACCCCCACTCGGCCTGCGGCTTCATATTTTTGGGGGCATTCTTAACGGTTTTGCCACTATGATGCAAAATATCGGCCAGGTACAAGAGCAGATTTTCAGACGCCATCCTTTTGGCCGCTAACTTATCAGAGCCTTAAAAAAGAATGTTTTAAGTTTTTCCCGAAGGTATTTTCACCAAGAGCTTTAAAAAGAGCATGTGGTTGAAGGGGGTTGCATGCCGGGAAGTGCCTAAACATTTAAGTACTTGTTCAGTCATCAGTCAGTCACCTGTACATTGTACAACCGTCTATAGACTATAATATATTAATGTCTCACCTCAACCTATATCTGTGCAAACGTGTATTAAATTTGCTGTACACTTTTCCGCTGAGCGCTTTGCAAACCAAAACATGCTTGATTTTAAATAATTATGAAGGACAGAAAAAGTCATAAGAACTTGATTTTGCCCTGGCAAAATTTGTAATTACACATTTGTTGTTTACTTAAATAGACCCGTTTAGTTGAATTATTCATTTTTTACACGGTTGAAAAACTAAAGTACAGTATTATTAAATAATTCGTAAAGTTTGATATAGCGATCACAAATTTGGATCCGGAGGGTGTTCAACTGATGAATTCCGACCACATTTCATAGTGTGCCAAGGTTCGAAAACGTTGCCAGCCCTGAATTGTTTTCTCTTCTCCTATTCCTCCATTCCTCCAAAGTATTCGCCGATTGCCGGATAGCGATTCGCGATCTCCTCCACCATTTTCATTTTGACGACTCGTCCAGTTCCAAGTTTTATTTCCTTCGACATCTATTTACGGATTTATCATCTAGCTAAACTTCCTTAGCTATTTGATTTCGAAGAGGTGATTGGTGCCGGCATTTGTCCAGAGGTTTGAAATAGACTTTATAATTATATAGTTGTAATATTATATTAACGTTAATTATAGATTATTGCTTACGTCTAAACAAAGAAACAAATTATTATACTATGATTGGTTTCACAAGTAATAGTGGCTACACAGTCCGTTATTCGATATTACCAAGTTCACTGTAGTAGCTCAGTAAGATCTATACAGTTACTACATGAAATCAAGGACTTTATTTTCTTTCAACGGTCAATAATATCGAAACCAATTTCAATTATACAAATACATTTCGTTACATAGAACACATAAAATAATTCGGATGGGCTTACATGCTCAGTTTTGTTTTAGCATTAAAGACATGCAACTGGACTCTAAATACTGTGAGTAAAATACAAAACATAGTTTGGATATAATTAAAAATTAAGTAATTTAAAATTTAATAAATAAGTATACATTAACAATAACATAAAAAATAGGTATAAATAATTAATATCCAATAATGTCCAGAATTAGCTGTATAAATAATTAACAATGGTATAAATAATTAACAATAATATAATAAATAAATAATTAATCAATAATAATAAAATAGGTTTAAATAATTAACAATAATAAAATAAGATAAAATATTTTTTGAGTTATACATACAGTTACTACATGAAATCAAGGACTGTGCACTCTACCCTTACTGAAAAAAAATAGGGACCCTGAACTTGCAGAGTTGTGGTTTGAATCGTAATCAGCTCAAAACCTCTGTTTTATTGACCACTGTCCACTAACACTGTAACACCATTAGGTTACTAACACGTTAGTCATATTTTGGCATAATCCTAAATTTGCTACACAACAGAGTTTTTTTGCATTCATGATAGCAGTCATTGGGCTAATGATGGAAGAATCAAGAATCTTTATTGCCTTTGATCATCTTTACATGAAATGGGCATAGTCCAAATGAGTTCCTAAGAAAATCACTTGTCAGTGGCCCTCACAAACATTTGCTGCAGCAGTGGGGCTGGAATTAACCGCCCAGTTTACCTTATACCATGTCAACTTTTGGGGCTTGGAAAATTTTTTGGCGTTTCAAATTGTGTCCCTTGGCTGTGGTCTTTGGGTGTGGCCTATGGTTAAGTGTGTTAAATACCCCATCTAAATTATTGTTCTTTATAGCCTACATCAGGCTATTATCTACGTTTAAAAGTTACATTTTCAAGCATTAGACACACATTCCAAAGCCCATTTTACAGTTTAGTCCAATTCAAACTTTGCATGCTGCATAATCACTAATCTATGGTTGAAAATTAGCAAACAAGTAACATAGACCAATTACTGTAACTCATCTAGTACTACACTACCTTTAATCGCATGTAAAACAATAGGCTATTTTCATATTTCTAATCACAACCATCTATTTTACCATGCATATATTGGCAATTGCCGTTTGTAATAAATAAATAACAAAATTAGCCTTGTTAGTAAACACTTTTCTTTTCATCATAATGTTCTGTTCACTCAACAAGTCAACAGATAACTTACAAATTCTTCAATTTGTGGTTTTGTGTTTGGCAGTCATTCTGACTATGTCTTACAACAACCGTGGCAATATGAACCGGCGAGACAACAACCGGAGGTCTAACGATTTCGGCGGAGGTGGAAACCGCAGAAGTGGTGGCGGCGGCAACTACTTTGACAATTACAACCGGCCCATGAATCCGTGGGAAGGGGGCATGGTTCCCGGGAGGAGCGGGAGCAGCAATATGGGCCAAGGAGACCTTCTCTCCCAGCTAACGTCGCCCGAAGCGCAGTTGGCTTTGGCCAGCAACTTGATCAACAAACTCATCAACCAATCGGTAAGTTAAGCATATTTACCAATGGTTAACAACAATATGATATCACCTAAAACTAGCTGAGATATATTTTTAACTTCATCCTTTTTGTATTAATTACATTACAAGGATATGTAACCAGTAATTTTTGGTTTACAAATCTAACCTCTGAAGAACAACCGTTAAAGTAGCGCTAGCTTGAACACGATCAAAGCTACCACACCTAAGAGGATATCGGTCAAAAAACCATTGCCAACCATATTCAAATCTAAGAATACAACCATTGCATTTTGCTAGTGTATAATAAAAAAAGGTATAAGTTAGCTCTTTCATCTTAAGAATGATTTTTCTCAAACTACAGTACAGAATGTGAGAATTAGTGTGAGACATTTTGTCATGGTGTTTCCTGTAGCAGTCTTCCGTACCGTCTCTGCTGAGCCTGGGTAGCATGGGTTCTGGTGGTGGACATCACGCTTCATTCAATGACAACTTTGGCAACACAAGTCGTAACTTCCAAGACCGTCGCCGTGGTAGGATGGACCAGCGACGAACTGAACCCTACAACAAGGTAAAACGAGGCACCTCAACAGATTTAACTGTAACTTAAATTGTTTAGGTAGGACTTTGGTGTATTGATTATAAAATAAGAAACTGACAAGTGTATGATGGAAACTCCACGAATTCATCATTTTATAATTTAGTTTCTGATTGTCCAATAATTCAATTAATCTTCAATAATTCAAGAGCAAAATTTACAACATGTTACCATCTTTATTAGTTGATGCTTTCACATGTCAACATTTGATCCTTATTAACATCAAACGACTTTCTACGCTGAATTGCAAAAATATTAGCTTCAATATTTATCTTTCGTGTTGTTTGATGAAATATAGCTGTATGAACTATTTTACTTCACCAATAGCATTCTTAGTAACAAATCCTTGAGATATCTTTCACACTTTATAAATGTGAATTTGTATCATATTTTTTCCAAGTGAGGCAAGAATGTTGCAATGATACCGTTAAAATACTTCAAATGTCACTCATATCTGACTGTCCATTTAATCACACGGTATTGAATCAAACTCGATCCACATGTAACGTTTATAGCGTGTTCTCTAGCCTAGCTTAATCGCGTAGTTGGATTTTCGTATGATTTCTGTTAATTGTTGTTCTCAAAGTTTGTTTCAAAGGTTGTAACTGTCTTTGTGTGGTTCTTCATTGTGCTTTCCAGTCGGGCTTGAACCGACGAGGGGGTGGAAGTGACCGCCGCTATCCAAATCAGAATCTAGGCAACAAGAATCGTGCAGGCTCTGATCGCAAGCCTTTCTCCCCTAAAAAGGACGAGAAAGATAAGAAAGATAAAGATGCTGAGAAAACTAACGGAGACGTTAAAACCGAACCCACTGATGAGTCTAAAAGGTAAGCGATGATGGCAGTGCCTCATCACCCCATTTCTCGACAGATTCTTTTATCATTGCAATCGCAGTGCACTTCAGTCTGATATTCCTGTCTATTACTTAATTATTTCTTGTAAATCATGTTTCAATGAGTAAGATTCTGTCATATTTCACCTTTACTGTACCGATTTTCCTACTCACGGTTGTCTTCAGTGAACAACTGAAAAATCCATTTTTTTACTCACAAATGTTTTACTTCATAATTGTGTAGAAGTATAATAAATCGTAAAATTTCCTTTTTATTGCTAAATCATCAAGCACTAAGTTCAACGACCACCCATAAAAAGCTATGAACTACAAAGGCATCTTTACGCCTAGAATGAATTTATTGCGTCTGGTCTTCTTCAATTTGTCTGAAGACAATGTGCTAGAAGACTAGCATATTGCAAGTTCAAATCAACAACTTCGACTGTCATCTATGCAATTTTCTAAAAGGTGATCTCATTCATTTACCAAGCTTTGGCTTAATTACAACCAGAATGAATTCTAAATGATCTGATCAATGTTCTAATAACCGGACAACTGTATAATATGAAGGTAAGTATTGTAATTCAAGTATGGTGCTGGTAAGTATTTTCTGTGACAGGATAAAGTGTTAATATAATATTGTACCCAGACACGTTTTTGATAATCTTAATTGGAAATGAAATGCAGTTGTAGAATTATTTCTAAAAAGGAAAGTAGTTCTTGCGTTGTTTCAAAATTTACAGTTTTAAAAATTGTCATTGAAAAATTTCAAAATTTTTTAATGGTTAAAATTTTTTTAACGTTAATTTATATAGACAATACACAAGAGGTCACGTACCTATGTTTTGCAACTTTTCCATTAAATGATATAATGTAAACTATGAAACAAAATGGTAATAACCAAGGTGTTGAAGCAGTGGCGGCTCATGAGGTGAAGATAGCGAAGGGCCACTTCACCTATGTTGTAGTGGGAAATAATAAAACTTTCAACATAAATAAATGTAATTGTCTTTAGTTGAGTGTTTCTCAACACAATATTAGAAGAGCGAATCACTGATTTGACCTTCATCTTCCTCCAGACACTTGAGTTGTCACTGTAGTGATGACGTAATAAGTACTGAATGATATTCTGACTTCAATCAGTCCCGGAACCACTGCACTGAAGTATCTCAGAAACTAAGAAACTTCCTATGGTTCATTTAACATTGAAGGATAGAGAAGCCACTTGTCGGAATTTTTCTGTAACTTGGCAGTCAACTTTGTTTTGAGTACCTTGATCAACATGGTGCGACTACTGCATTTTTATGATACCTAAATCTTTTGCACTTTTGTTTAAATCAAAGCAAGTTCTGATTGCTTCTTGTTTAGGGACTGCAATTATGAATATTTTAAGTTGACCATCAAGCCCAAAATCGGCTTGGACCATGAACTAAGACAGACCCGATTTATTTTGAGACTCGGTTCCTGTTTACTACAATGTGATTTCGGGGTATTTTTTAGGTTTCGAATCCACAAAATAGTTTCTTTGTTCACAGTATGTGTGTAATGTAATCAGTTACATTACTAATGGGCTATTGTAATTTATTCTTAAATTTTCCCCATGGTTATTTTTATTTTCTGGCTAAATTTATTCTGTTCCTCAATTGCATGTTGCGGTCTCCCTAGTTAATTTAAGATTAGGCTACAAATGCTTTGTAATGATCTTGCGCCCTTAATGAATCTTGTAATGATCTTGTAGTGATTCTTGTAATGAACGCTTGCCCTAGCTGGAAATTCTAAATCTTAGTTATAGTTATTAAAATATACATTATTTTGAAAAATGGTAAGTAATGCTACTAGACAATAAATCTATCATCAAGTGATCTATCAAGCTTTATTATACCTTAAAAAGTGGCTGAGTTAAACAAATTTTGCTTTTGTTGTTTTTTACATTGCTCTAATCAGACTTCATCCAAAATGGCCACCTACTCCTGCTGACTCTTTGATCTTCCTATCAAAGCTATTTAGTCAAATTCCGGCAAAAGTTCAACACCACACAATCAAGTTCAGTTAATTTGGTTAAAACATTATTTTAGTTTCAATTATTTTTATTTTGAATTTACATGATTTATTTCCATTCCATTTAAGTTGAAGTCAAATAGACCTTTGTTAAAAGCAAGGGTAGCTCATGTTTAAATATTTTATTACTGTACTTATGTTAAAAGTATAAAAGCATTGTGATAGCAACATTTATTTAACATTTGTTTATAATCCTAGGTTAATATTATTAATCTGAAATAATTTTTGTTGTAATGTATGAGTGAATACATTTACTTTTTGTGGGTGGGTGCATTTGATTCTTCTCTAACTATATTTTTTACACTTTAGGAAAGACGACAAGAAAGCAGAAGCAGCTGAAACTGAGGAAAAGGTAATTTTTCAGTTCATTAAAATGTAGTAATTTTTGCATCATTAGTAGTAAGCTAGAGGTTCTAGATAAAGTAATAAAAGAAACAGTACAATTCTCTTTTCAACTACATGTTTATTACATTTTTTTAAATTATAAAAATCAGGAAACTTTAAAATTAAGTCAGTTTTCCTGTCAGTAACAGCACATTTTGCTAGAATGCATAATAAATTCTTAACAGATACATCTAGAGTAAGAGATGCCTTGTTAACACGACGGTTGTGATTGTTCTCAGGCTCCTCCTCTTCCGGCTGCCCTTCTGTACTGCCACGTCTGCAGCAAGAACATGTGGGATGAACCGGTCAGTAGATACAGATATAAAGATTAATATAATATATTGGGACTCGTGGCGTGGTCCTGTAATCCAGCTTCATGGAGGTCAGGTTTGAGAATGAAATAGGTCTAAAGCGGCTCAGATAGTCTCAGTGATCATCTGATGATACCGCATCAACTCCCTCGTTTTAGACATATCAGACCATCACCTGCGTGGTTCAAGTCACGTTAAGCCGTTGGTCCTTGTATTTCCATTGGGCTATTAATTAATGACCCATTCTAAGGAAGAGTCGGCCTTAGTTTGTAACAATACTACACCTCATAACTCATTACTACCACTCATCACAGTCATCCTTCACCACATATTTGCCTTAAAATACCCTCATGAGAGTGGTCGGCATCTCAAAAAGTGATTTAAGTTATTTCAGTTTTATCTGTGCTTTTTTTTTAAATTACATGATTCAGTTTGTTTAAAAATCATGTCATACTTTTAGGAAACTAAGAACTGTTGAAATATTTCTTTCCGTTACATTGAGGCTATAGACCCACACACTTCACTCTCTTGGGGTTTGGGGATAGACCACATCAAAGTACTATCTCCTGGATTATATTTACCAATTACAAGCAAAATGGAGGTGGTCCAGAGTGTTCTACTTGGGCCATGAATCTGACCCCGTGCATTTGATTTCAGTCTTTCTCCAACCATCTGAAGGGACGACCCCACCAGCTCATGATGGATGGTCTGAGCGAGAAGTACAAGCTGAAAGTTGACTTGCTGCGTCACGATATGAGAGTAAGTTGTTAACCGAGTTTAAATAAATTACTGAGGTTAGGATGTTTAAGTAAATGAGATTAGAACTATCTGTGTCTCACAGAAACACAAAGGTATTTGGATATTTTCATCCATAACTTTTCAAAGTATCTTGTAGTGTGGAACTTCTGTTGTTACAAAAGTAGTTTTCAATATTACCATCGAGGAACCAACACTGCACGACCTCTCGACTAAATCCTCTCTGAAATGCTTTACTTGATGTTTGAATTCAAACCGCAAGTCAGTTAATGCAATGTGTTTGTGTGAACAGTTGGCCGAGCAGCAGCGAGAGATGGAGATGGAACGCAAGGAGCGCCAAGGTCTGAAGACGTTCAACCGTACGCGTGAGTACTGCGCCATGTGTGACCTTAACTTCTACGGCCACCTAGTGTCTCATCGCAAGAATGTTCGTCACCAGGTAATTAATATGAAAATAAATATTTACTTAATTTAACACTCACAATTGGGGTGTCAAGTATACGATAATCATAATTTTACGGAAAACCCAGTAATTCCAACACTGAATCGAGAAATGTAAAAGAATTCACAATATCAGCCTCTTGATACTTGCCCAGCCACATCTCCCATGATACGTACGCCTACAGGTATCTAGAGGTTATCTCAAAAAATTATTAAAGATATGTTTTCATCACGGATACAATCAGTCGTTTTGTCCCGGCCTAAAACGAAAGTATTAGATGTTTTCAGTGTGGGCATAAGTCGTCTAGAAATTGTTGAAGGGTTTAAGAAAAAATATTATTTTATCAAAGTAGTCCAAAGGTGTTGCATGGTTATAACAGAAATTGTGATTTCATCGGGACACAATTGGGAGACTAAAGATAGAGCTACCAAGGGGGATGGTGGCAGAAATTATGATTTTGTTGGGGATGCAAAGGAGAGTTTAGAGTTGTTGCGGAAAATATCAGAAGATATGATTTAGTCATAGAAGCATGGGCAACCTGATAATTCTAATGGAAGGTACTTACTATGAGTTATTAGAATTTTGACGCAAAATACACTTAAAAGGATTGTTTTATATTCAGACAGTTGATAGTTTTCACAACTTTTCAATGAATTTAAAAGAATTAATGCACTTTGGAGACATAGAAACAAGCAGAAAACTATACCTTAGATTGTTAATTGAGTTACAGAATGTATGTATTTAAGTTGCAATTGGGAATATTTTTTTTCATTTGGCATGTTTGATTTCAGAAACTGAAGGCGTTCTTGCATCCCAAGTGTTCTCACTGTGACAAGGAGTTCTCCACTCGGCTCGAGTGGGACGATCATCGCCTCTCCTTTGCTCATTTGAAGGTGAGCATCTTAAGTGAAACCTTTAGAGTGTTGCTAGTTTTCATACTAAATCATGTGTCAAAGTTACTTTTCCAAGCTTTCTTTCATGGCAATCTAGGCTTGAAACAATTCAAATTTATTCTTTAACGGTTTATATCGTAAGTTTTAACTCATTGACATTTTTTGTTACAGAAAGTTGCTGAGTTCCGTCGTATCAACAAGCCCAACCTCAATGATGATGAGTTTGACATTGACGAGTTGATCTGCCCTGAAAACGTGAATTGTGGTAGGTTTGTCATTAAACTTGTACAGTACTGCTGTATTTTAGTAATTTTTAAATATTATTACACAAAGCTAATTTTAACTTCAGGGTTCAGCTAACTTAAACATATCTGTTTGTTTCACTGTTGATATTTCAAAGCTCTTTTAATCACTGTACAAATCCAAATAGATTAGGAAAGATGTTTTTATTGCTGTGATTTTAAACCCCATTTGAACTTGTATTATTACCTACAAAACACACATCAAATTTCAATTAAGGCTTTTTATCCATTAATTTGTATTGTCAGATATGTGTTCATTTGTTTTTAAAAACCTATCACATGGTCTTGTAGGTGAGATGGTCTCTAAGGAGGTTCCAGTGATGAACCAGAACCACAACGATGAAGATGTGACTATCGAGTTGAAGGAAGAGACTCTGAAGGAGAAGGAGGATCTGAAGAAAGAGCCGAAGGAAGGTGAGGAAGCAGCTGATGAAGAGACTGAAGAAGGCAAGGAAGCCAAGGAGAAGGAAGCCGATGTTCCCCAGAACATTGATTGTGACCCTAGCGTGCTGCCCAAGTATAACGCTGCGGTGGGAATCGGTAAATAATAATCTTTCCGCTTTGAATTAGTTAAATTGGATACTTTTAGGTAGAATTCTCTCATTGTTTTCATGTCTTCTTCGGAATCGAGAGGTTAGGGCAGCAGGTTTACCTTACTGAAATAATCTTCAGAAGAAAATAAAGACGAAGCATTTCAGTGTATTTAAATGTGTTCCACTACGGTATGTGTTCCTATCTAACAAGAAATGTGTAGGTTTAATCAGTCAGTATTCAAGGAAGTTATAGGGTATTTAAACAACATATTTTAAAAGCTACTGTTATTAGTAATTTACTCCGCAAAACTGTATGACAATTATTAATTTCAACACATCTGTTCACTTTTTCAACTTTTAAGGGGGACAGTATTAATAGTACTTGAATTTTGTTTACAAGGTAAAATGCATTGTGTTCTTTATATGCAACCAGTTCACTTTTTTGTTAGAAACAAAGAAATGTTACATTCTTTTTGTTAAATACCATTTAATTATCTACTTTCAAATAAGACATGTTTAGGTAAATGAAAACGTTTTGTGAAAAATGTTAAGTATTTTCAATTCAGAATTTATTACTAAATTAAGAATTAAATAGGACATTCTGACTATGAAAAAAATGTCATTACCGTTGTTTGGTTTTATTATAAATACTTCAGATGAAATGAAATAAATCACAGCCTAACCATCGGTTCAAGGTACATAAAATGGGGTGCGGCTTGTACGAGGGTGTAAGGTTTTTTAACGCCATAAATTCACCATACCAAATTCACCATTTTTTTCACCATAAATTCAGGTGAAATTTATGGGTGCGTCTTAGATTCAAATGCGGCTTGCTTCAAGTATTTACGGGAGTTATTTTTCCCAGTTGATTGGTTTATTTGAATTGTAATTAATCAGTTGGGAGGTTAAACATTTTCATGTCCTGGTAACTGAGTGATTGGATTGTTTCAGGCAAGGAGATGGTGATTCCCGCAACCGGTTTCTTGTGCCGTGTTTGCAACCGGTTCATTCAAGACGAGAAGGAGCAGGAGATCCACTGTCGTACTCTGTACCACTATAACAACTTCTGCTCTGTGGTCCGGTCCAAGGTCAGTTACGGCCTCTCGTTCATGAAAAATCTTTTTTTTGTTGATGAGTTTTAGAAATAAAAATTAGTGGGAATTAGGTTATCTATACAATTATTTGCACTGATCGTAACATTGACTATTTTTGTGTCGTGTAGTTACAATTGTTAGTCGTTAAGTCTTTTTCATTCGACTGTAGTCTATTTCTTAAATTTAATCAAATTCAGAAAGCACGTTTTGGTTTTTCAAAATATTGTATAGGTATTCATTAACAGTATGTAAAAGAACCTAATAGGCTAGAAAATTACTTGAGTTTTATTGATTGTTATGTTTGTTTGTTTTTGTATATTCAGGCAAGGGTCAGTGCTCGTAAGTACCGAGACCAAGACAAGGGAAAAGACGGCAAAAGAGGTGAAGCCAAGAAAGAAGATGGAGGAAAAGGAGATGAATCCAAATCTGAAGTGAGTTTTTCAAAGTGACAATTTGCTGATATTACTTTTGAACTACAGTCAACTCCCGAATAACCATAATCCGATTAACCGTGACACCAAATGGAGAAATAATACAATCCCGCCATCCTTCACATAACAGACTATAATAGTGTCCCGTCTGACCTTGACTCGTATTTTCGGGGTCCCCTGACAATTTTAGTCCAAAAATAGCAATTCTCCCTACCTACCAGAATTACCCATCCGCCTCACCAATAAATCTGACGAATGAGGCCTATTCAAGGTTTTGACTATTTGACTATTTTGGAATAAGAGGGCATATAATTTTTTGAAGTGTGGTTGCAAGAGCTGTTTAGGTTATCAGAGTGGTTATTGGTGATTGCAAAACGATGTCTGCTAAACGCAAACTGTTCGTATTGACAATACAGCAAGACTCGACATGATCGTGGTTCAACAGTAAACAAATGTGCAACCAGTATAAAATTGCGCATTGGTACGATACAAAAGTGTCACAGTGATAAACAAAAGTAAGATAACAGTAACAGCATAGACACTTAACAATACTCCGTCGCTATCTTGTCACCATTTTCTGGTTGCTGTGGTAACCAAGTCATGTGTCCTGTCAAGAGTTTGACGCTAGAGCTCCTGATCGCACAGTAGCTAACTAAAACCGTGGAACCAAGGCTACCGTAACGCGCCGACGCGTGGTGCTAAAATACATGAGAACTAATAACTAGATTCCACGTGCACTGCTCACTGGAATCTGTTATCTTCATTTTTAGTTGTTTACGTCTTTGTATACCTTATTGTACAATAATTTTGAGTTTTTGCGGTTAATCGCGGTTTTGCTTATCCTGGAAGCTTTAACCCGACTTTATCGCGGTTAATCGGGAGTTGACTGTAGCTAATTAATAAATTATTAGTTTTTTCCTTTAAATTTTGTTTACATAACAATATTTTTCAAAAATATTGAGGTATCTAAACCAGCTTGTTTCAATAAGATAGGCTACAAACTAAATTAACTTATGTTGACCAACTCAATAAATAAATAAAATCTCCTAAGTAAGAGTTTGGAGGCTATGACTTGAGTTTTGAATTGGTATTTCAAACAGAATGAAGTATTTAGTTTGTGTACTTAAGTTCCGCAGTCCTAAAAATTACAGTTTAGGTCAATTGTTTTAGGAACAATTTATAAATTTCTCACCTGATTAACATTTCTAAATTCAAATAAATCAATCTTTTTAAATTACGAAGGTCATCCAGAAAGTTAAGAACGATTGCGCATAACACGCCGCGCACACCCCACGCACTACGAGTGTGCGGGATGCTGCTAGCTACATTCTTCCTCTTCAGTTTGAGTGTAGGTTTGTTGCTGTGTGATTGCGCGTCTCGTTTCCACAGTGATAAAAATCTTACAGGTTAATAATTGTAAGAGAGGATCTGCTAGTCCTAACTTTGCCTGAATAAAGACATGTATAATTTCATTTCAAATCAGCTCTGTAGCCTTGTGGCTAAAGTTACCCAAAAGTGATTTTGAACAATATCCATGCAGGTAGTAGCCGCATATGTGACATTGAGACCGGCTCTAGGCTAAGAGGATAAGATTTTATTTATTGTGGTATCATAAATACTTTTCTAAAAGATACACCATGATCTGTTTCATTACTGAATGGTAGAAGGCATACAAGTTCTTAAATCTTAATTTTACCATGTGTCTTTGCAGGCTGTAGACGACGAAGGGAACTGGAAGAGACGCAAGACAGCCGGAGACCAGAACGTTGCGAAGATGGACATGGACGAGTCCAATGATGATGTCAATGTCAAGGTGGAGATCAAGGAGGAGGAAGAATTGAAAGATGATATCACCGAGGCAGTGTGGGAGGAGGTAGGCTCGGCACTGGAGAACCTGACCAAGAACATGGATGATGAGGAGGAAGAGGTAGAGGAGGAGTCCCCCAAGAAGACTTCGAGAGGGGGGAGAGGGGGAGCTCGTGGGCGTCGCGGCCGCAGGCGAGGAAAGTAACTGCCTCAACTGTGCTGTTTTTATTACTTTGCTTTTTTACTTATTAACTTCCAGATACTATTAAATAGATGTAAAATAATCATTCCTCTTAACACATTTGTCCTTTAGAATATAAGTTCAAATGTTTGATTAATCATTAACGTATTATCAAGAGGTTGCAATCAATTGAGTGATGTGTTTTTTAAGGTGTGGATAGTAAATTATCTATGAATAGACAACTTAGGAGATAAATAGATGTATTACTTACCTCTACTACATTATAAGTAAATGCATAATTAGAACTTTGTTTTTTAACCTTTACACAAATTTAGTTTTATTAGTCCAAATTTGTTCTAATGTGCCTGTTTGTGTTAATAAATGTTAGTAATGTGCCCTCAGGAATGGTGTATTAAATGCAAGATATTTACTATGCTATAATTATTATCCTTTAAAGTATAACTAGTAATAATCAGGAACTATTTGAAATAATCAGGAGTTGTATACAACATCTTTATTGCTATAAAATATATTTTGTATAAATACACCAAAAATACATTTTAACACTAGTAAAATTAAATAGAATGAGATTTTTATTGCTGTAATAATTAACAGTACTGTATTTTGCATTAAAAACTACAAGTTCCTATGATCTCTCTGACAAAACAGCAATTGCAAGCTATATGGCCTGTGTTGTTAACCATCTTCATCTAAGGATACTAAAATATTCTAAATAAAACAGTCTTTGGCCTTCCTTCTTGTTTCTTGGTATAAAAGTTGTCTGCTTAAGAACAAAATTGCTGAAGCGCTGAACTGTTGAAAAATTTATCTCTGAGCAAATAATGTAGAAACATTTGTATTTTGTAAAGTTCTATTCTTTTAGTTTTGTAAAAAATATACCTGATCAAAGTCTTGCCTAATCTTATTAAAACATTTGCTTTGAACAAAATAATTTTTAATCCTGAACTGAATACTTTCTGAAGTGAATCAAGAAAAAGTGATTCTCCACCAAAAAGGAAAACCCAATCCAGGCCACTCTAACAAAAAATGCATTACATTACATGGCAACTTCGTCATAAAGGCAAGAATCAAACCTAACACTAACTATTTACAAACTCCTCGCAAATGCTGGGCAGGTCAGGTGAATACCCTGGGTTTGACAAGTACATTGTAAGGCCCCGTGCCTGGGGTGGCTCCGTCTACTCCCTTGGTGGACGGGGGGGCCTCGCCCGGGGGCACACAGAAGTCGTACCTCTGCAGTAGCGAAGAGGTGAAGAGGAACACGTTGGAGCGAGCCAGTGACTGACCGATGCATCTGTGCTTGCCTGTAACAAGAGGTTGTGTTTATCAAATTGTGGTTAGAACTACAACAAGGCCTCTCTATTATTGAATTTGGCTTACTACACTAGATGTTTACAACTTAAAGGTGTGCATGCCTGATTGGTTTGATGGTGAACGTTTAAAAACCCAGGGCAATATGAAATAGTTGTTGGTGAAGTTAGATGGAACCGTGAACATATTGAACTTCTTTCCAAAAAGCCCAAATGCATATTAATTTCATAATTTGTTCTGAAAATACTCAAGACAATAATCTGACAAAGCTACTTCAGTGGCGGTATAATCTTTTTTAGTCCCTCATAAGACATGGCCTGGCGGTAGGGAAATCGTTTGGAAACATGAATAAAACTCTCATTCTACAAAAAGAGTTTTAAGAATTCTCGACAATCTAAACTTCAGCAATAACAGCAGGGAAGGTTATTAAATCTTAAAATTCGTAACGTTGTTGCCCTCTCTATTAGAGAAGTTGTTTTTTTATGTTAAACTAGCGGACCCGACAGACTTCGTCCTGTCGAAAAGATTTGTAATGTGGCAGTTTTTTGTTCCGTACATATGTTTTATGTCTGTAAAATAGGGATGTCAGCTGGCAATGAATAGCAATAAAGTTCAAATTGACTACGTTTTAGTTAGAAAACGTTTGTATGGGAATTGGGAAAAGGGCTGTTTTAAGGGTTTTTCCGGCAATTATTCAAATTTTTCTCGCTGTAAAAACCATCCTTGAACTCCAACGAACATTAAAAAAATTGGTCAAATTAGTCCAGGCGTTGTTGAGTTATGCGCTTACCAACACATTTTGCGATTCATTTTTATATTATAGATAAACAGTTTCGTCAATAAAAGTACATAGTCACTAAATACAAAAAATGTATTTATCATACCATGTGTTCAAAATAATCATAATACAGTCACAGAGGTCATCACCGCCATTTTATTCTAACCTGGCAAGGTTAATAATGGCGCTTGTAGATCCGAGCCAGGCAGTGAAACAGGGAGAGCCACTGGCTGTGGGACATACTCACAACTAAATAGTTTTGACCTGCTGAGCCAACAAGCGTTAATTGTAAAAAGAATTGTATCAACTTCATAGTGTTAGTGACGTCCAACATAAGTGGAACACAATAAATGTTTGTAGTTAATTCCTGATTGTATACAGCTTCTGTAATGTCCAGGTTGTGTTGATACTCTGGACCTAGTTATCGTCCGGATAAATGGAGTTTTACTATAGGTTAAATAAATTATTTAGTTTTTCATGATAAACCAAAACAAATTTAGGGTTCAATTAATACTTTTTCGTTATCAATTTCTTAATCCCTCTTTTTTTAAGTTGAAAGTTATTAGATAACTCACCCAGCCCGAACGGGATGTATTTCTCAGGAATGACGAGTTCACCATTCTTCAGGAACCTCTCGGGTCTGTACACTTCGGGATCTCCCCAGAACTCCTTCTTCATCATCACCTCATTGAAGTTGACAATTAGCATTGTATCCTGCAAAACAGAGAATATGGTGTTATTTGCAAAAACATGTAATGTTAATTAGCAAATTTGTCCTGTTTAACAACTACAGAATCAAGTATTCTAATTAACTGTCTCTAAAAATGCTCTTGGGCAGGTGCATGTGTTGGGGTCTACAGATATTGAGAGAACAAATTTCAAGTTAGTATATATTTTAAAAAAATAACCTTTCTACATAACAATGGTTTTCAGCAATATCATTTACAACGAGCCTCCTGAGCATGGAAGCGTGCAAACTAATGAATCACTCTCTGAACAACGATTGCAGGTTTCTGTGCCAAATAAGTGCCTGCGCAGCAGCCGGTCTTCTTAGAGCAAATGGATTTTGTAGTCAATTCTGCCGTAGCGACAGAACCAAACTTACCTTGGGGATTGTGTAACCTCCCAAAGTGGTTGTCTTGCGCGCTCGATGAGGAAGACCAAAGGTACGACTGACAAACATCCGCACTGACTCCAACACTACAGCTTCCATGTACGGCATGCTAGAGAAAACAATACCTTATTTGTTAAAGGTTTTGGAAATAGGATACCTGTGCTATCAAAAGAAATAGAAAGGAGAGCAGGATCACCTGGATAAAGTAGAAACACGTTAGAGAAGACAAACTGACAGTAGGACTGTTATGATGTTATATACTGCACCAGCACTTCTCAAATAATTAGAGCTACCTGAATTATCCTAATGATTTTGTTGTTGCTGGATATGTTTCTTATTTTTGAAAGTAACTTTTGAATCACAAGATTTCCCACCAATGATTTTGGGACTTAAGGATTGCAGCTAAGTACTATGAAACTCCCAAGTGTTACAGCAATGGCTTTATCATTGATGTTGCTTTGAGTTGCACAAAAATTTTGTTACCTTGAATTCCTTCCGTGCTTTTGGAAGTCCATGAATTGCCACTTAGGCTTCCAGAACCATCAGCTGCAATTTAGTTTCTGAAAACCTAACGGCGGTATTTCAAGAGGTCCAAAAGCTTAAGGGATAAGACAATTAAGAAACAAAAGATTGCCAAAGGAATTTTAACAAAACTGTAAACAGTACAGTAATAACTGGTTTTCTAGTTGTAACTCAAATTTTCCGCTTCAGCACCCACTTTGTTCGAAAATACAACCCCACTGGTACTTCGTCAGTATGTGTGTAAATAGTTAACAAATCTTACTTGGGTCTGTCTGTCACTGCCGGGATCCTGTCTCTGCCCACCACTCTATCGATCTCTTGCTGAGCTTTCTTCTGCACGTCGGGGTACAACACCAGATACAGGAAGCAGAAGCCGAGAGACTTGCTCGTCGTCTCCGAGCCCGCCATGAACATGTCCAGGCAGATCGCCAGCAGCTGTTTTTCTGCAAATGAACAAGCAATGATGTGTAAAAGGGAAAAATTACAAGTTCTAATTTTAGTCAATCATGGCAAGTAACACAACATGAACAAGAGGATATTTTTGCCAAAAATACTTAATTTCTAAACTTGTTATACATTTGTTGACCAATGCTACTTAATTTTTAGAAAAGCTAGTTTCTTTAGACCTTACTTTATTAATTATAAAAACACAATTCACCTGTGAAGCTTGGTTTCCTATCCGGAGCTTGCAACATCTCCAAGTACACGTCCATCATATCTCTGGGCTTGTTTGGAACAAATGTCGCTTTGTGTTTTTCAAGTTCTGCCTGGAAACGTTTACAGTCAACGATAAAATTAGGCACAGTAACTATAAAGACTCTTCTTTTTCTGTACAAAATCAGTTTACTACGCTTATTTTGTGAAACAAAGGTTGCTTCTCAAAAGGCAATGGTTATTTCTTAAAGAATTACTAACAGCTGTTTTAAATTAAATCAAAGATTATTTTATGGTAAGTATATATTAAGGATAAATGCCACTTAGTTGAGGCATAGTTAAGCGATGCCATCTCTTGCCATAATTTTGCTTGTAATTTCACACACAAACAAAAATATTGTTCATTCAAAGATAAGATTTCGCAAGCGCTTAATCCAATGAGAAAAATAGTGAATCAACTATTCAAAAATACCGTAATTGTTTCAAATAGGAACTTTTAGAACTTCCAACACCTTGCTACTGTGTATACAACTACAGATTAAACCTCCCAATAAGGAGTTGATTGTCAGCTTACTCCCATAAACTTCCACAGCTGGTGGTGGATGTACATGAACCGCTTGTACCCGGAGATCTCCGGAGCTAGGTAGCGCAGCACGGGGAAGTGACTGAAGAGAGTGCCGACCATGTCGATACTGGCGAACAGCTCCGTCAGCAGACCCTGCAGCTCGTTCAGTTCCTTCAATTCAATACCAATGAAAATATGTAACCAGCCTAATAAAGTCGAATATACAGTGACTGTGGAAGTAATGTATAGAAACTTCTGTATAATTAGACTATAAAAACGCCTGATTTATTGCACCATTGCTGGTAGTAGTGAACTACTTATTTAGAGAACTAGTGACCTCCAAGGTAGAAGAAAATTTTAATGAGAACGCTTTCGTGTGGAACATTATAATCTATACTGATATATAAAAACGAGATGGTGTGTGTCTGTCTGTTCCTCAATCAGGCAAATACCACTGGACCAATTTTAATGAGATTTTACATGTGGCTTATACCTACACCACATAGTCTATTAACATGTTTGATAATTTTATTCCTCCCTCACTACATGGTCACGGAAAACCCGTAACAGATATTTAAGTTTTGATAGCCATACGAGCTTTAAAATGTAATTTCTACATAAATGGTACTGAAAACTATCTTCAACCGTTTGCTTGGAAAGCGCTTCAGCGTGGAGAAACAGGCTCATGATGCTTGGCACTTCCACGGACACCTATCCTCGGTGCGTTAGTACGTCTGACCGAACCATACTTACGATTCGTGCTTTATAGCGAGCAAAACCAAATAAGAGTAAATAAGGGATTTAAAACTTATGTGGTTTGTCATGGTAATTGTGTGTCAACCAGATTACAATAAATATTGCGATTTAATTTTAACTTAAATTAGTTTAATAAAATTGAGATAACTCGAAATCAGCTGAAGATGGTGGTGAATCTTCGTTTAAGGGTTAAGCAAAACTCTAAGAATATATAATACACTTTTTTGTTTACTTTAAATTTGCAGTTTCATTAAAATATACAAACAGCAAGTTGAGAAAGCCCCGAGGCAAAGCGCGGGTACACTCAGCTAGTAATAGTATAATTATTTCATCACTAGGTCCTAAAGTGGAGCTTTTTAATACAAGTTTTTAACGTCCGTGGCAACTTGGAGGAAATAAATACGCGAGGATTAAATAAGGAGCGGCATGGAGATAGAGGAAAGACTCTTCCTACATTTCAACATAAACATTTTCTAATATTTTCTCATGACAAATTTTCCTAGCAAACCATTAATCCATATACTAAAAAAACTGACACGTTATAAAGTCGGTTTGAATCCAGCTATACTAAAAATCCTTCCTTAAACATACCTTCTCCTCCGGGTTGTAGCGGATGCCAGCCAGCATGGACCACAGTGTGTTCAGTACACTCACGTTGAAAGCACTGGACATCTCCACGATCACACCTTCACCGTTGTTCTTAGCCAGTTTCTTGTCAAATGTCTCCACCAGAGCACTTCCCTCTTCCTCCGTGTACCCTGACATCGTCTTGCGACCGAACCCGAACTCTCGTAGATGTCTCAGGACGAATCTCTTCTGTTCTTGCCACACTTCCTCATCAGTCAGAATCAAGCCTGTAAGAACACATTTAGTATGTTTTGACATACTTTACCATACTTTGAAACACTTTGTTTTGAGATACCGACCACTCTTGGAGGGTATTTTAAGGCGAATATGGGATGATGGTAAGTGTGATGAGTGTTTTGATGGATGATGAGGTGTAGTCTTGTTACAAACTAGGGCCGACTGTTCCCCAGATTGGGTCATTAATTAGTAGCCCAACGACCAATGGAATGGATGAACGGCCTAGCATGAATTGCGAACTACGGGGAGTGGCCATCGCTGCAGCCGGGAATCGAACCCGAGCCGATTTGGTGCCGTTGGTGCGAAGTGCACTATACCACTGCATGAGCTATGGCCACCCCCATAGAACGGACGGAATTGTAGCTCCAAACGACCAGAGCATGTTAAACGGATTGGTTGTAGTTTTTGTTTTGAAGTATCAATCGGTTGTCACGCATAAGCACCAGGCAGTTTATGTGCAATATTATGTAACTTAAAATCAAACACTTTTAAAATAGCAACACAAATTGGATTGACAAGTTTTATGTTCCTTAAATCATTGTATTATGATTATTTGGACGGTGATGATATTATTGCAGGTGATCATTATGATTAGTTTTATGGGCAGATTTTCACCTCTCCTCTCTCCCCAAGTGCGGATCTCATACATCATCCCGTAAGGTCTGCCGTCGAACTCATCGTTGCACAGCATCTCCTTGATACACTCGTAGCCGATACAGACGACAGTGCGGTCCTTGCCGATACGCAACCCCACACACTCCGAGTTGTACCTCTCCGCTAGCTTCTTGGTGGCTCGGTACAGATAACCCTCCTCCTCCTGACGCACCTTGTGCACTGCCAGTGCATTGCCCAGCACAGGCCACCATGTCGGTCCTGCAAACAGTCAGACAAATTACATAGCACGATTTCAAATTGAGGACTTAAAAGAAGTTTAAGTGGCTTGTTGCACTGACCATTCTTAGAAGGTATTTTAAGGTGAGTGTTTTGATGGATGGATGGAGAGGAGTAGCCTTGTTACAAATTAGGAACGACTGTTCACCCGATTGGATCGTTAATCATTAATAGACCAATGGAAAGAACCAAAGGCTTAACGTGACTTTTGAACTTGTTGGGTTGTGGTAATCGTAAAAAATTGTTACTGCAGTAATGCAGTGCCTGGAATTGACCAAGGCCTTTTCAGCTGACTTCCTGTGGTAGTTAGTAAACAGGTAAGCATAGATTCATATAAATGTTCACATCATGTATTAGGCAGATTGATGTTTGTCGTTTTGTACAACTTAAAACAAATTAAAAAATAATTTGCTTACACGGGAAGTATTATTGTTCACAAAACTGCTGACTATGTGATCGCCAAAAGAACGTTGAATTCACCTAGAACATGTGTAGTGTCATCAAGTTGGCCGACCACGAGCGTATAGCAAGTCGTGTTTAAGCCAACTGAACTCAGTGTTAATTGTAGTGTTTCGTTTTTAATTTATTATTTCGTATTTTTAAATGTGTGTGTTTTTTGTGTGAATTGACGACGTTTAAGCGACCGAGAATCTATATACCGGAGGAGGACTTAAAAATGATTTAAGAAAATCGAAATCTGTTGTCATATATGGATTCATTTTAGTGCTGTTTGACGGAGATCATTATAAAACCATAATATGTCACAAATCAGCCCAGGAGGTAAAACAACATAAATGTTTTAACAGATCGGTCTCATTACAGCACTACAACTATCATACATATTTTAACAACTTATACTCAAGTAGAATATTAACGTGAAAGAATAATATTTAATTACTATGAACACACACCGAAATCCTCTTTGCTCAATGTTTAACCTAATCTTTGTTTTTGTTAAAATAATATTTTCAATCAGCTGTTTGATCTAAAATACATATTTTGAAGAGACATTGTTGTTTGTTTATAAAAAGCCTATAATGTGACGTGTTTTGCATCTTTAATGTGTAATTAATTGGATTTTGTACATAATAACTTTAATTACCAACTATGAACCATCAACCCATAACAAGCACAGGTACTATCTATATATCTATTGATCTTAGAATTACGGTACTCACTTCAATTCACGATCTACTAAAATCCTGTACCATCTATATACTTTCCATCATCAACATTTGAATGATGTGAAAACTTCCTATCCTCCTTATTTTGAGTGTGGTGTAGACATATTTTTTTGTATCTCATCACTTATATGAAAACTCACCTGGAGGGAAGTTCTTGGGTTTTTTGCTGTCCAGGTAGAGTAACAGGCCCAAGATAATCACAAACAGCAGCACAGCTAACCACATTCTGTGAAGTCAAAATCAACCAGTTTAGATTTTTCCCTTAAACATTTTAAAAGAGAAAAAATATGTATTTACAACCAGCTACACACTATCGGACTTTTCCCCGATCCAGACCCCGTCGCGAGCAGTGAGAAGGAAGCAGGGAGGTTGTAGGGAGCTTGTTCGTCAGTGTGTATGGGATCCGTACCCCGAACCTGACGTCGGATTTGACGTCGCCGCGAGCAGGGAGGAGAGTGCTCTCGAGGCGGTCCCAGACAAAAATATTTCAGATGGTTAGAATTTCCAAAAATATTGAAATTATGAAATAAAGACGTGTTTTTACTTGTAAGCTAGCTTCAAATGTTCATATTACAATTTTAGAAGACCATGTTTCTTAGGGACAACCCCAGATCCTCCAATAAGTAACAGGTCGATCCCAGCAGGTAATAATGCTTCGTGGGTAATCTTCTTTACTCTAAGATTTAAGTGATGTAAGCGAAAATCTATTCCAGTTTTTATTCGCAAAGCATGTTTTTAACTGACACTTCCAAATGTTATAAATACTTAACGAAATACACGCACACTACATATACGATCAAAAGATACAAGTTAGATTATGTAAATTTATTTATACATTATAAGAAAGTAGGTCTCCTACATTCATTTTAGAACGCCTAACTCGACAGCCGAAATTACAACAAGTAACATTGAATTCTGTATTATTTATAGAAACAATCACATATAATATTTCAGTATAATATGTTATCGAATTTCCTTAGGAAAAATGAGATATTCATGCCGTCAACATGGTCCCACCATGAGCACCTAGAACACGTTTTGGGAATTTTTTTCAACACCTCATATACAATCATATTTATATACTAGCTGAGAGTACCCGCGCTTCGCCTCGGGGCTTTATTAACATAGCTGTATATATATTTTAAGAAAATTGCAAATTTAAAATAAACAAAAAGTTTCTTATATATCCTTGGAAAACCATTTAGTTTGCTTGTTAGTTCACCATCATCTCGTTATAACTTATAAGTGTTGCCATTTATTTTGCGGATGTTGTATGGGTATGAAATATAGCTAAAGATACACTGCGTGATGGGCTTAACCCTTGAACATAGTTTGACCGCCATACTTTTAGCCAATTTTGACTTATAAGTGGCCCGAAACGCCTAAAAACGTGTTCAGTGCCCACGTTGAACCCTCGCCATTTATTTTTTGGATGATGTATGTGTATAAAATACAGCTAAAGACACACTGCGTAATGAGATAAACCCTTAAAGGAAGTTTCACCGCCGTAGATTCGTCCGATTTTGAGTTATAAGCAGCCCATTATGCCTTAAAAACGTTACAGACAGACAGGAATTTTTGACACCAGTTTCGGTCTATTCAAAGTATATGAACACCAAATAACCAAAAACCGATGGATTCTTTGCAATGTACAGACAAAAGTCTTATTTTATTTATATAGATAAGTGTTAGCTACCTTGTGAGAGTCATAGTTATTTCCGCCGTTCCGCCTGTTTTTAGGATGTTATATGGACATAAAAATAGCTAAAAACACACTGCGTGATGGGCTTAACCCTTGAATGAAGTTTCACCGCCATAGCTTCAACGGATTTCGAGTTATAAGCGGTCCAAGATGCCTTAAAAACGTTACAGACAGACAGACGGAATGTTTTGACACCAGTTTCGGTCTATGCAAAGTATATGAACACCAAATAACCAAAAACTGATGGATTTTTGCAATGCACAGACAAAAGTCTTATTTTATTTATATAGATGTTTGTACAAGTCTTATTTTTTGTCCGGCTTTCATGAAATTTGGTGCACATCTTCTTTATGTAAACATCTTGGTCAAGTTTGTTACTCATCAAAATCAGGCTACCGGAAGTGTCCTGACAGGTTTAAATTAGCCTATCTAAAAACAGGAAACTTCATCCGATGTTGATGAAATTTAAAATAAATTTATATTTTGGTAGTAAATACATAAATAATTTAAGAACTATAATGAAAAACATTTGAGTCGTTTTAAAATTACGACCAAAAAGGTGATTTTCGTTATAACAGCGTTATGAGTGGTCCGATTTCAATACAACTCAAAATAATTTTTCCTTCATGATAAGTTATGACTTGCAGTGCAGTAGAACATGAAAGTCTGAGGCCGAAGGCCGAAGCGAGCCTGTGAGCGTAGCGAATAAGAGTAACAAATTGCAAAGTAAATTCGATTCACTCATGCAAGCGGCGCTTTAGCGCTTAGCTGCGTGTCGGCCTGGTTTTATATTGAGTTGCAAATCAAACAGAGCACCAGCAAACTAGTGACTTAAACGCGCGGTAACGCCGATACAGCGCTGATTGTGGGAGACACATTCGTCTATCTATGTGAACACGTGTTTTCAATTGTTACCGGTTCCGATATTCAAAACTATCAGGTTGTGGACTGGAGAGGCTGCGGTGAAGGACGAGGTTAAACGCCCTGTGAGCTCACAGTACACATCTATTATATCACGAGTTATACAACAGGTGATCCTACTTTCCTCGCCGGCTCAACAGAAGAAAGCGCACAGGCAAGGTCTCTTGCACACCGGTACTTCAAAGTCCGGACCGGATCGTTCACGGTACGTAACGTGTTCTTTTAAGAGGGCTTGGGACTTCTACTAGCTTGGGACAGCGTCGTTTGCGCGAAATGAAATTAAAACGTTATTATTAATGATATTTTGACAAAACAACTCTTAAACGAAAGATAAACATATCATCTAGATTTACCTGTTTTTAATTTTTTCAATAGGCCTACGTATTTTTTTCAAAAATAATCAAAAACTAATATTTATATACAAATGTCAATAATTGTATATAAATATTAATTTTTGATTATTTTAATTTTTCATGTAACAAGGTTTGCCTGGCGATGACAGCATTGCTGTCGAAAGCGCTTGTGGAATAAAAAATTAATACTCTTTATTGGCCTTCTTGTATTGGAAATATTTTGTTAGTATTGCCAATAATCTCCATTTCAAGAAATTACGAAAATGTCTAGTAACATCGTTTTGATTTCAGCTTAGTTTAACCGTAATTCGCCATTTTGTAAACTTTTGAAAATAGCTGATAATTTAAAACTTTTTAAAATATTTTGTAAAACTTGGAAAATATTTTTTGGAAAATATTATTAGGAAAACAATCAAGGTACAACAATTATACATCACGCCACCTTCTTGGCCGCTCAGTTTTATAAAAGGTTTTTGAATTCGAAGGTTAGAAGGTATATGAATGCTTAGCGCCGATGTCGTCCGGCAAGTGCGTCTGCGTGTCGGTGTGAAAGGAGCCTTGGTCCAGTGAAAGTCGGAAGCTCGCTGCGGTTGTGTAACATTACGTAGGAAATCAGTTCCACTCAAGGTGTGGGTCAATCCGGTGCCGTGACGCAACTGACCGGGTGTACAACAATGCATACATGTAGACCTAGTACTCTACATATGCGCTGGCACTGGAGAACTGGGACACTGCACTCTAGGGGGGTGATCTGGTGTTTGTTACATGAAGATGCTGGGCTTGTGTGAAGTGTACAAAGTCAAACCGCAAACCGGGTGATGCTTTCTTCAGAAACTTCTTGGATTCGACGATTTAAGGGTCCGCATCAGCTGATCGGGTGAGCGCGTTGCAGAGGTGTGCGGGAAATAAAATGAAGAGGTATTTTAGTATTAATGCTATTTTGACAAAACAAATCTTAAATGAAAGATAAACATATTATCTAAGTTTGCCTATAGTCCATTTTTCAAAATGTATTTTAGTTTTTATGCCATTAACGGTTAATGATAGAAAAATAGTGTTTTTAAGACCTTATTTAAGAAGGTAAAAATAGGTTTATAAAAATCTAATCATAGGAAAACTCTTTCCATAAAATTAACATATCCGAATTCAACCTCCATATAAGAGCGCTATCTACTTTCTACGAAAACATTGCAAGCGGAGGGTTTGACAGTTAGGCCGCATCAGTTGAAAGAAAGCCCGTTGTTTAGCCTGTTGTTACGTGCGCGGTGTCATGTGTTCCTTGGGTGGACGAATTCAGCCTTTCTCTGCGGTGACCACGGAGGCAGACCATTAAGGACACTTTCAATGTAGAAGTTGTGTAAAATATTGACTTCCTTAAAAACTGGAAGTAAACGGGGGTTTTGATGGGTTAGTTCAAAATTTCTCATGATAACTCTTAGCTTTCGATTCCTTATTTGAAAGGTCTTGAAAATACAAAACAACGAGACTCTTTTAACAATTGCCGACGCTTCGTTCTTAAATGGCGGTCCATTAACAATTCGTTTGGGGGACCTAAAAGGTGTTCGAACTTTTTCGCGGATAAAAACTGCAGACGATTAAGTTTGCAATAAACAGGGTGTAAAAAAAGAATAATCAAATTTGTTATGTCTATATCATTGAAGTCATTTGGCACCTCAAGATAAAATAACTAAAAAGTTAATAAAGATATAAAAACTTAGTTTGTTTGTGCTCCACAAGTTTTGTTGTACCTGTTTTATGTGTTCAGTATGATGCTTTTCCTTAGATGCACGGCGTATTGTCAATGTGGTAGTCGAATTCATCCCACACAGCAGTCTCTACAGCTGCTCTTATGCGATTCCCCAGTTCATCCATTATTGTTAGCAACGCGGGCACTTACACTAAGTCTTCAGTAAACCTCACAAGAAAATGTCACATACCACGTTACCAATAACAATGGATGAACTGAGGAATCGCATAAGAGCAGCTGTAGAGGCTTGCTTGCTGTAGTGTAGGATGAATTCTATTACCACATGGACATATGCCGTGCATCTAAAGGAGGTCATATTGATCATTTATGAAAAGGTATAAACCCTTTTGAGTTGTCCTTTCAGCACAAACAAGCTAGATTTTTATATTTGTATTAGTTTTTTAATGGAGACTAAAAACTGGATGATTTTTTTACTCTGTATAGCTCATTATTGGTTTCATGGAGCAAGAACGTTAAAAAAGTGTGCAAAATTACAGGTTTCATATACACACAAATTATCGTTCGGTAACCGGATACCACATAAAATCGGACTTTTACTCCAGAACTTTATCAAGTGGAGTGTTGTTGTAAAGCTTTTTGCCTCCTGATACCAAACTGTTATTGGTTTCGATATATCTTTCAAACTAAACCATTGGCAGCTATTTATTTCTAAAAAATTCTTACAGTTTTAAACCATCGCTCGAGAACGAAGCGTCAGACATATTTTTTAAATGTATCATTGGTTTTCTATTTTTATGGCATTTAAAATGAGGGGTCACAAGTTATGGGTTCTCATAAAAATCTCGGACCTACTTCCCTAAAATCCCCATTTTGGAGTGAGGACAAACTCCCGATCACGCCAAAAAGTATTTAAGTATTTATTCCCTCATCGTATTATGTGCCAAAGCTCGTTTGAAAAATTTTCACTGTTGAAAATTTAAGGTGGGGAGGATTTTTGAAACACCGTGTAAGTATATTTTAATTAGTACTTCTCATCAGCCTTTAGAGGCTACTTCCGTATTTTTAAATTACTGAGCCCATTTTCTGGCTTTTGCCCTCGGTATGCCCCCACATAGCTAGGCTTTATTATAATTAGTCCCTTTTCCTCAGCTTTTTCCTTGACCTTGGGAGTTGTCCATGTATTTCTAAAGTATTTTCGGAGTTATCCACATACTACAATGTGAGTTTTAAATGCCCCACCTTCACTTTTGAAAAAGGAAACATTCTTTAAACCCCTTTGGGGGATGTTTTTATAGAGTTTTGACGTTTGTTTTGAGGTACTTTGCGTCACCCACCCTTTTACCCAAAACGTGGGGGAGAGACCCCAAAGCTTTTAAATACAAACCCCCCAATTGTGGCACCTCAAAAGAAAGGAGTTTTAATAAAAATTCAACGACACAAAGAAAAGCTTTTTATCTCAACTTGTTTTTGTAATACCCATTTAAATTTTACACGAAATCAGGTTTAAAATGCCAAGTTTCACATACAAATTTTTAACGAAAAACTTTTCTTGAAAATCTTTTGAGGGAAACATCACAACCCTATAAAATAATACCAAAAGTATTTTGATAAAAAATTTGTCGTACAAATTTTTGTATGTGGACTGTAGCATTTTAAACTTGATTTATTGTAATCTTTAAATGAGTATTATAAAAAATGAGTCGAGATTAAAAAATTTTCTTTGCGTCGTTGAATTTGTATTGATTTTATTTTCTTTTGAGGTGCCACAAGAGGGGGTTTGTATTTTTAATTGGGGAGGTCTCCCTTTTAAAACAAACTTCAGGATCCAATAAAAACATTACCCAAAGGGTATTTAAAAATATTTAATTTTTCAAAAGTTTAGGGTGGGTCATTTAAAAACTCACCATGTATATCATATGCCTTCGGCCTCGGTATCTCTTCTCATATGTTACTATTAGAATTTGTCCCTTCTCAGCCTTTGGCCTTGAGGGTTCTCCACATATTTTTCAATAACTGATGCCCATTGCTTCGGCTTTCGGCCTCAGTATATCTCCACATTTTCATTGGCCTTTGTTTTTTGGGGGTTTCTGCGTTTATTTTTCAATCGTTGTTTTCTTTTTTACATTTTCGTCTCAGTCTTTTATTACATGTTTTGTATCACTGATTTTTCCTCTCGTTTAGCCTAGGGGTTTAAAAGCATACTATTGATCGGTTGATCCATTATTTTATTATCTCTGCCTTTATTATTTTCTCCCGGGGGTTTACCCCTGTATTTTTATTTGGCGTTTAGTCTTAATATTAAGCCAAATATTTCTTGACTACTGACTGTTTACTGAATCTGGTTCTCCATTTTCTAATCAGTGACCCTTTTTCTCGACCTTTGTCCTTGTATTTTTCCAAATAATACTTTCCAATGTTTGTTGTTTCCCTACATTTTTCGAAACAAAGTTATCTATAGTTCATTGAGGAAACCTACACGAGAGAAAGAGTCCACGTTTAAAAAATACGCTAGGTGTGTTCTTGATAAGCAACACTTGACTAATTTAATGCATAACTCTGAGAATATTTCGCTTAAAAAATAGTTATAATTGTACAAAATTAACGAAACCGTTACTGCTACCTGCAACAGAGTCTTTGCCTGCATTCACAGCTTGAAGCGATTTGCTTTATTTCTTCCATTCAACGTGAAAGTGATGCTGGTAAAGACTTTGGCACTACCCCACTTTAACTACTGTGACGTCGTCAAAAACGACATGACTATTGAACTGTCTGACAGACTGCAGTGTGTTCAAAGTTACTGTATCCGTTTTATTTTTAACTTTCGACGTGTTGACCACATTACTCCTTACTTTGAACAGCTGTCCATATTAAAATAAAACCTCACCGAGAGTATCACATTTTAACTCTACTGTACACCATCATCAGACTAAAAATTCCTACTTACCTTTCTGACCAATTTACTTTTATGTCACAAATAAGTTCCCGTAACACTCGAAGAGGAGCTCTTCTGTTGTCGATTCCTCTGCATGGATCATCAGTTTTTGGTAAATCATTTATTGTCACATCATGTCGCGTACGTAACGCGTAACGCCCTTCCTGATAATGTTAAATCTATCGAATCGAATCTCGGGCTCGCTTTGGGGCGGTGGTCAGAGACGGAATGCTGCGGGGGCTGTGGTAGGGGTGGTCGGGATCGTTGGTGTGCGTTTATGGGAGTGGATTGTATGAAAGGTTAGTGTGATTGTTTTTAGGCTTAGTGCTATACTTTAAATCAATTTATTTGTAAACCTTTATGAGCTTAGTTAAGTTTTCTTATCTAGCATTTAAAATATCTGATTTTCAATTATCTATGTAACGTATTTGTAATAAGTATGTATTTTATTGTATATATTTAACGTGGTTAAGTGGTAGAGAGAACTAAAAGTCCTAACTTCGCCACGTAAATAAAGACTTTTTCATTTCATTTCAAAATTACGCGTTAGCCCAGAAAAAAATAGTTTCCGCAAATATGTAACTACTAACCAGTGATTCAATTTGCCTTATAAATGGGTGCCTTCAGCATTAAACGAGATTTGTAAAGCCGATCAGAAGCTATCGTCTACAATATTAAGAATCATCTAAGGTTTGTTTTTATTAACAAATTCTTAAACGTCGAATCCCCAAAATATTTAATGCATTTTGTAGCGTAAATTCATATTTTCAAATAAAAACGAAATAGTTAAGTTAAAATGGAAAATTTATATTATAAGCTTCATTGAATATGTAACGTTAATTTCACAAAATTCTACTAAACCTTTCACACGATTCTAACTGAATTCATTTAGCACATAGTTGAGTCTTTCCAATTGGTAATAGAATATATACTGTACGTAATACTCGTTAATTTTGATATACATTTTGTATCCACAAATGTGGTGAGTTTATTTTTATCAACACACAGTAGGCAACAGTAATAATTTAACAGGAAATAAAATAATAATGTATTTAATGTAATAGCAATAAAACAATAGTGCATTTAAGTTAGCTATATTAGATTATATGCATTGACTTAAGGCGATGGATTAAATAAATAAATAATAGTAAAAAAACTTACGTGCCAAGTTTGCAGCAGGTACAGGTATCCAAAAACACTAGCAGCCGCGGCTGCGTGTCCCGGGTTTTGTACCGAGCCCCCCTCCCCACCCACGTTACCACTGCCCCCTTGCCCGCACAAACCTGTGTGTGAGACGATTGCACCAAGTCTTGTAATGTAAACTTTAGTTGCTAGTAGGGAATTACAGTTGCCGTTAGGAATGCCAATTTTTTATTGGAGTATTGCAGTTTAACATAGTTGAACACTTAAGAACCATTATGCTATGATGTGTTTGGGACTCTTCGTCCAATTTTGACTCATCGAGATATTTGGATTGGAGACACCGACCACTCCTAGAGAGTATTTTAAGGTGAATATGGGGTGAGTGTGATGAGTGTTTTGATGGATTTCATAGTTTGTAGGTTACAAACTACATAATTATAGACTACTCTTGTTACAAACTAGGGCCGACTATTCAGATTGGGGCATTAATTTATAGCCCAACGACAAATGGAACGAACCAACGGCTTAACGTGACTTCCGAATCACAGACGAATCTTGGGTAAGAGCTTCAGTGAACGACTTAATAGACATCAGCTTGTTTTGACCCTTCAATTTATAACGTCAAAAGGCACGACAGTGATTAAAACTAGCACTTTAAATACTTTTAAGCTTTTTTCCCAGTGTCCTCAACATGAATATAATTTAAATTTAGAAGGTGTATGGCTACATGGTAATGGGCGCCCATACTCGCGGATAGGGTGCGAACGTGGCCCTTCCTGGCTTTTTGGAAAATTTATTTCAAAATAAAGCAAACTTTGTTTCAAAATTCTTTTTGGAACAGAATAATAGACTGTTTGCGGCAAGTGCATTATTTTATTTGCAATGTCAAGTAAATGCATTTTTGCACGGTCATTGGAATAGGAGGGGTGTTGAGTGCAAGTGATAGTGCCACTGAGGTATACAGAGTGATTCAAAAGTCTATGGAATTTTATATTTCAACCGTATTAAAAAAAGCATATGAATACAATTGGAACTGAAATACATCAGTATAATTGATTTCATTAGTATTATTCTTCAGGGGCGAAATGCGCATCTGCTCTGCATAGTATTTTTTCTCTCAACTGTAGGATCTACAGGCAAGGTATTTAATAAAGAATAGCTCTGTTTCCTATGAATGATAATCTGATCAGCCTGTACACGTGGTAAACAAGTTTTTCTGAGCAAATACAATGAGTACTCTGGTGAATAAACATGAAAGTGATAATTACAGTAGTTGTTTCTCGGCGCGCGGGAAAACCTCGGAAGTCCATTACACAGATGATTGTAAGCTGAGTCTGCTTTCTAGAGCTGTGCAGACTCTAGTGTATCACGAGATTCAGTGTTCCATCCTTTTCATGAGATGAACCTGAGACATGATGTATCACAGTTTGCAAGGCGTTTCTTTGTGACAAGGTTAGTTTTTTGCGATAAAAGCAGGCCCGGATTTACCTTTTTCAATAGACTAGGCACTCAAATGTGCCCTCTCCCCCAAGGACATCCCTCTACCGTCCTATCCCATGACCCACCACACCCTTCAAACTTAATATTTAACACTTTCAAATGGTTTCCATAAATGTCTATGCCTATAGGCCTGACAATTATACAGTAAACACAAAAACTAGGTCTAACTTACATTTATTAACGTCAAAATATTTACATTAGAGGCTTTTTTCAAGCTTTTTGAGAAAGAAAATAGATATAGGTCTACAATTATTTCCCGTGACTCACCGACTAGGGATTTTTCTACATTTTTGTTAGTTACTTTAACTCAACTCCTTTGTTAGGAAAACCTATTCATTCATCATAACTCTAAAGAATTTCCCTTTATTGGCTTTGCATAGATGGGTATTTTTGTGTTCGCTGTTACAGGTGGTTAGCCTTATTCACGGCTGTGATTGGTTGTCCGTTGCTCCAACCCAGCCAATGCGGCTGTCTGGTAAGGCAGTCAGTCAGTGGGCAGCTGTCATTGGTTGTGGTCGTGTTTAATTTCTTTCTTTGTCTTTTTAATGTTTAAAAGTTTTTGCGCATGTTGTATTGGCTAGTTGTTATCAAATCAAATAAGTTTAAGTCACGGAAAAAACTCCCTATCTAATCTTTTGGTTCCTGTACTTCCTGATAGCCCAATCAGTGTCGCTATAACGTGTCTTATGTCTCCTGACAGCCACCCTGGTATCCATCTACTCTAGCTGATTTTTGATAATCATGCTTAGTCTCTTTACTACTACTGGTTTGTGTAAAAGGTAAAGTTTGTCTTCTTTAACGAGGCGAAGTTAGGAACTACAAAGTCCTCTCAACCACTCAACCTCGACCTTTACCTAGCGTCACCGTATTAGTCACATTACAAATTGTAAGTGGTGATTGGGAGGGTCCAGCCCCTGCCACTGGAGCTATGAGCTCCAGAGTCCAAAGCACACGATACCAATCCGCCACAGATCCGCTATTCTATAGCTAATGTTTTAGCTCTATGAGTACTCTATGACAAAAAAATCTTGGCCCCACCAATGTCTAATTTTTTAGCTAGTTTCTTGGCTCCTGTTATCCCAGCTGGTTTCTTTCTACTCCCTAGCTTACCTCTTGGCTCCTCATGACTACACCAGTGTCTCTCTACACTCCAGCTAATCTCCTGGTTCTAAATCAAGTACCACTGTTTCAGTTCAGATGAATTTTAGGTAGATCGTCCACGCATGAGATTCAAAGTGGATTTGTCTCACAATAAAATTTAGATAATAGACTTCCAATCAGCCCTAAAGAATATATTTAATTTAAAAGTTAAAAAGTCATAGTAATATTGACAGCAACACATGTTAGACTGCAACCCTCTGCAATGCAAATTTTTCTGCCTGTACTGTGCGGCCTTAAGTTGTCTAGAATTATTTTGGCCAATGGCTGTTCAAGTGAACTACATTTTTTACTAAAATATTTTGCAATCAAAGAGAAAAATATTGGGATTAAATAATAACCACCAGCAGGTCAAACAATACATTGTATTCCTTAATTTAGGTCAGATAAATATAAAAATAACAAAAAATGGCAAACAGAATCTAACAATACACCAGATACACATGTACATGTTATAGAAAATCAACAGTAGCAATCATCAGTATAACTAATTTTCATGTCAGTAGAAACGAATTCACATTACAAATAAACTGCCAAACGTTATTGCGTTTATTATTTTCATATTTCATTCAACACAGACTACAGAAAATATTTCTTAAAACAACCTATTAAATCCATCAGTCTTATAATGTTGCTTGATACTTGTTAACGTAACGGTAGACAACGGTAGATTGAGCTAAACCTGGTCTAAGAGACAAGAGGAGAGAAAGAAGTGAGTGAATGAAGAGTGACAAACATGCGTGACGGGGACAACCACGGGGCGTAAGCGTAAACACGGACCGATCTGTCCACGCGCAGCAAGCTTCATGCGACTCATTTCCCACTACCGACTCTTTATCCATCTAGGCGCATTACTGACGGAACGATAACATAATCGTGTCCTGTGATATCCATATGTTGCATACATTTTCGAATTTCTCGTTTAGAGTAAACAAACAACGCACCTAGATTTTGTATTAAAAGAATTAAAAAGTCCCTTTACCTAAATTTGAAGATTTTTTTGTGTTCAAAAGGTTTATCTAAAATGAAGAAAAAAGTAAGTGTTTGTTTGCAGTGCTAGTATTTACGGATTTTTTCCCTATGTGAAGGGCTTCTTGATGAGGATGGTTCATATCTTTAAAAATAAATCTATCAAGCCGTTTGTTTGTTCAATAATTCACTATTCGGTTTGTTCAGTTTATCCGCCACTATAAGATGTAAGAGATTACCGTCCAATCACAGTCAATTTTAATTTCCTAGTTCTCCATGATTCGAAAGGAGTTTGTTTTATCTGCCACTAATACAATCGTGTCACTCATGAAACTTGCTTTACTTTTCTGACGCTATCAGTCGGTTGCTAAATGTAACAGTCATAAAAAATACAGTACTTTGATTTTGGTCTGGAGAGAAGGCAGACTGGAATCCTAAGATATGTGAGCTGTCACATTGCCTGCTGTGTCAAAGTAGACGCAAAGATTCCGTCTTCCATGTTAAACCAGGCCGGACAATATTACCCTCTTCAACAGAGTATTTGGCATTTTCCACGAGTAAGTTATTTTGCTTTTTAAGAAGGTGTGAGGGATAAAACCAAAGTTATTGCAAAATACCATTCTCGAATTTGATTTTTTATGTATTGATGACAGAATAAACATCCATTTCTGTGACATACTTGAAGCATTCCATTGTTAGCTCCAATAACAGGAAGCCAGCTCATTTACAAGGGTAGCTAATGCTTAGTTGGTAGGTCCAACCAACCTAGTCTGGACTAGAAAAGTCTGTTTTATTGGTTCATTAGCTTCTAGAGTTGATTTATTAATACTGTGAGAATCCCAACAAAATTTACTGGTATGGTTTACTCGTGGAAAGACCAAATAACGGTTGACGTAGGCGACGTAATCATCCTTAATATCCTCCGACAGACTAAACTCCGAACATTGAAAGGTTACTCAAGACACACCGTAAACCAGATTCATTTGCAGAGTGTGGCAGTGCGTTGACAAATCAACTCGCAACCTTAAACCTCAGGATCATCTGGTCGATGAGAACTTACTGATCAACTATTCCAAGCACCTCAATACATAACCATGTCTAAGCCTAAGCCAACCTACTCTAAATGGTTCTTATCCCAATTCTACAGAACACACATTGGTTTAACACATTGTTTAAAGCTAATAAATATTCAAATTTCAAAAAGTAAATTTGTTCAATACTGAGGGTACGCGATGGAAATTACCATTATTTTACAGTTTGTACATTGAAACAAAAACTTACAGTAGACACGGTTTTAGACTAAAGTAACAATAATTGCTATTTTGTTTGAAAGTGTTTAAAAATAAAACAGAACTTTACAGTTTTTGTGTGGTAACAAAACTGTTCACATCAAGGGCATATTTTCCTTCCTTTACCAACTCTTTTTCTGAAACTAAATCATAAATGAACTGCAGTGTAAAACAACTTTAAAAATCAAAACAACACAGAAATCTCCACAGCAGAACTTTAGAAGATTAGGCCAGAAAAATTACTGGATTTAATTTTCTTGCACATCTTTTATGTATAGTACAAATATTAAACACTTTTGAGATTCTGAACCTCCTTTAAGCATTTGGTTAAACACAACTAACAAAATTGTAATAACAATATTTCATATTGATTTTTTTAACATAGAGTTAGTATAATTTTATTGATCTAATTCACAAACATTAAAACTGATTGTGAATAAAGGCTATTTAGTTGTTTTGTAAAGTTTATATTACATAAAAAACAAAATAAAAACAGAAAAACTAACCCGGTATACAAAAATTTGAGTAAAAAAACTTAAATATTATTTTTTACAAAGTATTTAATTTTAAACTACTATAGTGTATATACAACTTCTTAAACATCTACACAAACAATATAAATTTCAAAAACAAAACCAACAATAACACATAAGTATGAAGTTATTTTCTCTTAAATACAATAAATATTAAATCAACATAATTAATCTAACGTTTGTACTTTTAAGGCTGTTTTTAACAATTTACTGGTTCAATCAGTTTAATTCAATCAGTCAAAAGTCAAGATAATATGAAACAAACAAAATTCTTTTTCTTGTTTCATATAAAACGTAAACAACTAAAATATTATATTTTGTCACTAAGAAAAGTAAAGTAAGGCTTTTTGGTAAGAGCAAAGGTTTAAATGTCCAAGGATCAAAAAGACACTTACAGTACCTTTAGCCATGATGCTGATAACATTAATAAATGTATCTATTAACGTAATATAAAAAACTATGAAATAAACTATGTTCTAAATTTAATTCAAATTTATAATAGGCCTAGTTAAATAAATTATTCAGATAAGACGAAAGCAGCGAAAGCAGCTAATGCCCTTGCCTTATACAATTCATCAAAATGGGCTTTTTTCTGCTAAGAAGTAAAATATCACAAAAAAATTTCTTAATGTACAAGTGTAAATAATCTTTTCAACCGATTACAATAATACACATGTGCAGTTTTAAGAGCATAAAAGCAAACAAGGATTTCTCTCATACTTAGAAGTGCATAGGAATAAAACATTAATTACTGTGAATTTTAATTTTAACTGATATTGCAAAAACAGCCCTAAAATTAAATTATATATTTTAGGAACTGGCAAAATCAAAATAATATAATTACATCCTGATTTAGGCCTATAATAATAAACTTTACCTAAGTTATAAAAAATACATTTAATAAAATTATTAATATATTTCACAAACTTTTAGGGGTAGTATACTTGATTTCTAAATCTTCAAATATTGCTTCTGCTGTATATTTTTAGTAAAATAATCAATTAGGAAGAAAAATTGATGAAGAAATACCCTACCAACACCAAAATGACCAGCAAACACAATCAATTTCATCAGCAAACAGGTTTGATATTTTTGTGACAAGATTCTTGAGAAAAGTAAATGCTAAAAACGCATACCATGAATGAAATAGAAAGCCATTTGCTGTTTATCTTACAATTTATAAATGCTTGCCAACTTCCAACAAATAGGAGTTCAATATACTTTTTTAATACTAAAAATGCAATATTGCGGATTTGTTCCAGATTTGCAAAAATTTGAAGGTGAAGGTAGTAATTCTTAGTTAAAGGATGCAACATCTCAACAAAGAAAGGTTCTTGATAATCAATTTCCAATTGAAGACTCATAACAGAATAAAAATAACAAGGTAAACCTACTTAGATACAAAAATGAATGAAACATCCCAATTTAAAGGCAAGTCTGATTTTTGTCCAATAAAATAATAACTCAATCATAACTTGAATTAAAACATTAACATTGAAGTCATTAAGCATACATACAAATCAGAATTACCATTATTAATGACTGAACAGGTACCATTTAAAGTTTAACAAACTCATCTGACGAAAAATTGTATTTTTGCTCTTATGAGTCTTTTTTAAGACTTCTCAAAAAATATTTAATTAACTGAGTATACAACTAATTTGATCTTGGCTCACGTGTTCAGCAAACAGGTTCTAAACTGACTGATCAACTAAAAGCTTAAGAATAATTTTGTCAAAAAAGATTAGAAAATAATTTGTATACGAACTATATTTCTTCCTCAGCTACTGAAGCAGATGTTTCGCCAGTCTTAAAGATTTGGTCTTAAGTTACACCCGTGTAGAGAACCGGTCCAGAGTACAAGTTACATTTAGAATGAAGAGCCTTCCCTCACGGCAATGTAACAGCGTGGTATACAGGTGACAGCACATATAAACACACGTAAGTCGTAAGTAGATCGAGAGAAGACATTTGGCAAGGAGGACATCCATTCTTAGTCACTTAAAAAAATAATATAAAAGTCATTTGCGTATCACTAGTTGACGTCCAGTGGTGTTAGAGTCGGCAGCGTCGTGAGAGGGCTGGCAGTGCGCCTCTTGAGAACCCCTGCCGACACAAGGCTGGAGATCATTCCCCTGTGACAGCACACAAGACATATTCATTGCAGTTGCTAGATTTGGTTTTGCTAAAATTTAAATGAGTAATAGCTTCTTTATTTTCCTTACTTCTCTCTCTAAGTACAAATTAACTACTATGTATGGATTTTTTTTAAACAAGGGAACTTGCAAGTCAATTATTTGTAGGAAACATCAAAATAATTGAAAAATTTTAAGATTTGAGAGGGATAAAATAGTGGTTTTCAGAAGTGCAGGTTACATTAGGGCAGGTCGTAGTGGTTTAAAAGGATACAAGTGCTATTGAAACAGAAAGGGAGTTAAAAATGAAATTATGTCGGATGAAAGCAATTTGAAAGATTTGAGTGAGTATGGAGCAGACCTGAGTGAGACAGCACCTCGATGGGTAGGGAGCCGCGGCGGCGGGTGAGGTCGTGTGGAAGATTGAATGTCTCGGGTCCCCCGCTACTGCGTCTGCGCAGCTTCTTGGCACGGCCACTCGCGCGACTCTTGCCGTTCAGCGACCCTCGCCGCTCTCCCTCGTACTTAAGTCTCATCTCCACATCTTCAATCTCAGCGTATCCTGCGACGCAATTTATCCGACTGTAATCCTCAAGTATTTTCCCAAACCAACTTTTAGCTTGATTTTATTAAATGTACATCAAAATTGAGTTTTTATGTTTGTACTTTAACTTCTGTACAGTAGATATAAAAAACTAACTAATTAGGTAACGGTTAATTGGTTTGAAAATTCAAAGTAAATATTTTCAAACATGTGCTTTTGAAACAAATTCTTAAACTTAAAACCGTTCTGGGAAGAGGAAAAGTTTCTATATGCAATAAACTGCAATACAGCTTTGATAAATCTATGGTTTAGTCATTTTTTGAACATAGGTATCTAAATTCTGATTAAGAAGTAAATAAAGGATGTACTTACCAAATATGACTCAACAAGTCAGAGAAGCGAATGACCCTGCCAAAAGCTTATAAGCTGGATGTTTGAATTGGATGTTTAGAGGAATATAGTTGCTAGCCCCTTGCATTGTTTGTGCAATGGTCAGGAAATATGAATGTAATCATTGTAAGTGCTTGGAATGAAAGGTTCTAGAGCTGACGGGCAAAGACGCCTTCAACATTTTGGGTACAGAAATTATAAAACCTTCCCAAACACACTAAAATTAATTTAGTGGCTTCATAAACAATGGTTTATTGACTTCCCAACAAATGAAATTGAAAATGACACTTCCTTTACTTCAAACACATATTAGCTTTGTTACTTTCAAATTTGTGTGTAATATCAACACAAACAGTTTTCTTTACTATGGAAGCTCACTTAATAATTATATAAATTTTTCACTATTATCTATTCTTACAAAACATTTTCTTCCCAACGTTAAGGTGTCGGTTTTAGTACTCAACGGTAATCTTGTATGTGCGGCAGAAGACATAGAGTTAAAGGAAAAATAAAAAAACTAATATTTTTGATTGCCTACAATTATGAACAGAATATTCACTCAATTTAGAAAAGAAAGAACGGATAATTTTGATTTCAACAGGCCAACAAAATGTCCACTATTAATTAGTAGATATAAGATTCCACATTGATATTCATTTAAATATCTACTGACCATATTTTTTCAATTGTAAGTTAAGGTCTGATTTATTTTTGATGTAAAGCTTTACTAGAAAAACTAACTACATAAAAGGTTTTAAAGCAAGCATAAGTAAAAAAGTCAATGCAATAGACAATGCTATTAGGAGTAAGGTTGTGCAAGTAGTTTTCCTCTTTGTAACATTTTAAATAAAAGTAAGTATTATTTTAAGAAGCTCTCATATTTAGGTAACGGGATCTGAGAGGTTTTCATAAACATTTGGAAAGTTTCTAGAGCATTACAAAAGCTGAAATTATTGAGGAAGAAAACAGAAATCTTGAGACTTTTGCAAATGATAACAGTATTTAGAAATTGTTTCAAAAGTTGGTTGTTGACAATAAGTGTAATTCAGAGTTTGAAGGATAATTGTGGATGTTTCCCATGATGGAAAATGACCGCAATAATATTTAAAAATCTGAGAATTTACAAATTTGCTCTGATGATTCTGTAAGTCCACGGATCATCACAAATGTTGACGATTTTCGAGCAACTAGGCCTTCTTTGAAGCACTTCAACAAAACAATAACACGAAAAAGTAAAACTGCCGACTGAGATAGGGTAACTACTTGCACAAGAGTAGAGCGAGCGGAGTGAGCGTGTGGGTGAGTGAGCGTGAGGGTGAGTGAAGTGAGGTGTTACCTGCAGTGGGGAGGGGGAGTGACGCTCGCCGGGTCATGCTGGGCCAGGCAGGCGCGGGCGCGGGCACGTTCTGAGGCCTCAACACACCTGCACACCACCGCACAAGCGCCATTAGTCACACAAGCACTAGCAAGCCGACTGTCAACACCGCAGCCTCAAGTGCCAAACTTCACGGTTTAGGTTAAACTGCTTCATTTAACTGCTAGCTGCCACTTTCAATTTTGCACTATTTTTCTCCGATACCGCTTCAAAAGTTTTGCTAAGTACTTGGTATAATTTTTTATTTAGTCAAGAAGGACTGTACAACAAAAAACATACGGTACAAGAAAAAATTATTGAGGTGATCCATATGTTTATGCTAATGGTGTCATTTTTCATCATATTTTTAGAACCATTTTGCCAAATAGCGATAAGGTTCATAACAAAATCAGTGGTCAACTGAATTAAAAGACCAAAAACTTGAAAAGTTGAAAAATAACAGGTAAACCTGTTTTCAATTGTGTTTTTATAGCTCAATTGTCATTTAACAGATTTTTAAGTTTCTGGCGTTAATGTGTTTGTTATTGAACTATCACAAAAACAGTTATTTAAAACATTTTTCATGGATATCACCGTCTTTCTTCTATAAAAACGCATATACAGATATGATACATCGACCCCCATTTGGAAATGTAAAATTGAATAACGTTAGTTAGTTTTACCAGTAAGGACTTTGCTGGGATACCAAAGCATCTAAAGTTTAATGCTGTGCCAGGTTTAAAAAATTTGCAGCCGTAAAATGGTAGCTAGTGGAACACTTAGGAACAACTAAGCGTTTTTAAAGAAATCATTATTAAGATGTCCTTTTGTTTTGATTAATAAAACCATTAACACCAGAAGTTTGACACTTTACTTATGAAACACTCTGAATGTAACGCCCAATAGTTATTTGACTTTCAATGTCTGCCCGAGTTAATCTGCCCGAGGAAAATGCTTAGATAGTCTAGTGGTGGTGGTCCTTTGAATGGAAAGGGTGAATGTGCTATGTGAACAACAATGTTTGCAAGGGAAATTTTTTCTGAAGATTGCGTGTGACAGACACACTATTTAGTTGTGCGAGTGCGATGAACTCTAGAAGCAAAGATGTAAACAATCGCAAATTTGAATAATCTGCCAGTATTAATTGTTCTTTTTGGATGCTGACATTTAAATTTTAAAGATCTATTTTACAAGGACAGGATTTTATGTTAATCCTAATGACTAACTAAGAAACATTGCTTTGCCCATGACTATACATTTGATTTAAATAGGACTGAACCGTATTTACCTAAACAAGTTATTATATGGTTGGAAGTGAGTCCGATTCTGTACCAAAGAACAGTAAGCAAACATCAGACGCAATTTCAAATAATTTTATAGGTTTAATGGTTAGTGGTTCGGAGATTATTTACTTTCTTTCATCTATTAATGTCATAATGTGTACGCCTGTGACTGAATGGAACGACTACAGAATGAAGTGTGTGGCAGTGTGGTGTATTTGTGGTAATGTGGCAAGCTGCTAGTAGCAGAGTGCTTTGAATCTAGAGGTAATAAAGTAGTAAAATAGCAAAAATATCAAGTGACACTGATGAAGAATACATTCTAAAGACAAGACAATAGATCTAGTAAACACACAGAGTTGTAAAAAGTGAATTTACAAAATTATTAGTGATGAGTTGATTCCAGTTTAAATCATTACAATGCGTATAACATTCAAATAATAATTATCAAAGTAAAACATGTATTTTTTTGTACAGGGTTATTCAAAAAGAATGTCCTACTTTCATTCTTCTGTAACTTTTATGGTATGAGTGCTTTATGAATAATTTACATACGGTTGAAAAGAAGAAGTTTCAAAGTTTTGTTTACATATACTGAGAAGTTATTTCCGCTTTTAATTACCAACAATATGGCTGCCCATTCAACACAAGATATTTTGTGTTCTTGAATTTCCAAAAAGTCAGTCAGTTCAGTTTAGCGAGAGTATCGTCGTAGATTTGTGATTTCCTCGTGAATTTCTTTTGTGGGGCTGTGTTAGGGTGAATGTTTACGTACCCACTCTGACAAAATATCTAGATGACTTGCGGAACCGTATCAGAGCTGCAGTCAATCCATAAATCAATATTAACTTTGTAATATACGGGAAAAGGGTTTGATTATCACCTAGATTTTTGCTGATAGGTCAGGGAGGACATGGTGAGCATTTATAGAAGTGTACCCAGGGAGACAAACTTTGAAAAGTGCTCTTTGTACTAGTATTTAATTTATGTATTTCTAAGTAACGAAGGAGAGTTGTTTGAAAGTAGGACATTCTTTTTGAATAACCCTGTATTTTATACAGAGTGCCTCTAAGACACCCTGTATTAAAAAATGATGTTTGATTAACAAAGTTACAATTTCTTACTTCTTATACATGCTGGTTAATATTGGAGAAAACCACACAAACATAACTTTAACAAGAGTCAATAACTTGTTTTTGTAAAACTAAATAACAGAAATATTTGGGGTGAAGCAACAGTCCCTAATGAAGCAGTCACACTGGGAGGTTTTACATCTGCTGATCTGTAGATCTATAAAGATTACCGTTAGAAATCAACTGATTCACTGTAAACCACGTATCAATCTAACAAATTTATTATAGAACCTTTATATTTTAGTAGGCCTGATACAAATAAAATCTGTAAAAGATGACACTGTTCCCGGGAAATATGTAAAAATAATATGATCTTTGGATTATCTATAATATGACTCTTGGACAATCTGTAAAAATACTACGACTTTTGGATAGTCTGTAAAAGATCCAATTCTGGAATAATCCATAAAAGAATGCTTGACTTGGGAAAATAGTGTTGGGAGGCACTGAGCTACTTGTTACAGCTCTCGGAAAGCAGCTCAGGCAATCAAGTCTTTGGTGTTTTGCTCTTGTTTTTAGCTATCTTGGTCATATTTTATCTCCTCATCAACACCCCAAATAATTAAGGAGCTTGTGTTTAAAGTAGAGGGTGTACAAAACCTCCCAGATGACTGCCGTTTTATCCTAGAGTTGTTAATATTCTATTGTTCTGGAAACAGAATAGTACATTAACATAAGTTAACAACGGAATCGACACATCACAATAGATGACATGACAAATGTGAAATATAACTTAGTAAAGTTTAAAGTATTACTTTCTGAAGTGAAAATTTGAAAGCACATGCTAAACCATGCTCGAAAGCTGAAATAGTATTGTATAGTTTATCTATTTCTAAAAGTTGTAAGCTATAATTAAACTAATCTAGCATAAAATCAGCAAACAAGTATAGCTTATTTGAAACTAATATGAGATACAACCAACTCAGGTATATATTATTTTTACAGTTATGTTTAACCTTTTATACATTATACTGATATGTACTTCATTAAAAACATGTAGGTGTTCATAATTTCAAAAATAGATATTCACGGTAGTCTAATGAAACTATATACAATTGTATTTATATTATTAAATTTAATATACCCGTCCAGGGATCAGGAATTAAAAAATAATTCACACAAATTAAAAATAAATCACAGCATAAATACACATATATTTATAAAATATACAATTATTTTGAAGTGCACACAATATTAGCAAAATATAATCAGACGGGCAAGTCACCACTTAAACAATTACACACTTATAAGTTAAACTGTCGAGATAACGAACATTTATCACAAAGTTACTGAGTTGGATTTGAAATTACACACATTCTAAGAATATTTTATTAAGTTGAAACTTGAAAACACAGGCAAGTGCCTAAAATTGGATTAAATAGTCAAACCTCTTTAATCAGTGCCAAAGGGAAACTAAGGAGGTTATCCAGAAAGTAAGGGTCACTAAAGATCGAAATGCACACAACTGCAACAACTTATCATATCTTACTTATATTAAGTGTTTTACTATTAAAAACTCAATGCACTTATCATATTAAAACTCATGTATTTCTATGCCATTGCATCAAACTCTGCCAGGTGACTCAAATAAGCAATTCTCTTCAACATGCTTAGTTCGAACGATGTTGAATTACACGCAACAATAAATTGGGCAAATTAAGAGTTCAAAAACCATTGCTAAAAATTTGGATGCAAAACATTTAAAAATTATTAGAGCTATTAATTTAACAGCTTGAATATAACATGTAAACCGGTTCAACACAGCTACTTTGCATTGAGGGTGCACATCATCAGTACATCAAGAACATTGTTGGATTGATGTAGTGTAATAAATCAGGTTATACAAAAGTGTTTAATTTGCACCTCTACTTTTCACTCTCTACGATCTAAACAGCAACGAAACTTACAGTCTGGATAGCTCTCGTAACTAAGGGGTACATTTATTTTCTTCATAGTATTAAAGGCTAAGTTGTGGTAATTATAACAGCATGAAACGTTACTTAAAATAAAAACAGAAGCCTAAATACAAGTTCTTAAAAGTATACAAAACTAAGTTTTGAATGCAATTTTTATTGCTTGTTTTGACTTTAAACCTATCGTAAAAGGATATTGTATTATATCTAGTATATCCCTAAACTTAAATATAATTTATAACTTTCATGGCTTATGTTTAAAAAATAGTAATAAGAGGGAATGGGTTGGTTCCAAATTTTTCCAGGTATTGGTTCTTTACTAAATAAAATTAGATGAACGCCAAAGCCACAAGTGAAACTTGGAAGTCAGAAATTTCAGAATTATCAAGCTAGGCCTAAGCTGTAAGTTAGGCTCAGCAACATTGCCTAATAAGTCACAAGTCAACCTAATCGATAGCCAAACAAAACTGCATTTGATTAGATGTCTTCTAGCCCATAATTGCTGACCATTAAATATGTAAATTCGGCGTATTTAAAGAAGAGTAACAGTTTATTTTACAAGATGAATGAGTTTTAATAACTATCCACGTTTTCATGTATTAGCAAAGACCCGCCTGACTTTTGAGTACCGTTTTAGTAGCTTAGAATAAAAATCGTGTACAAATTCAAGCAGATAATTTCAGGAAACCGGTTTTCCATGTCAGTTATTGGGTGTGGCAAGAACTAACCCATCCCAAATAATAATCAAATACAGTAATTATAAATCTTAAATTTCAGGATTAATTGCATTCAACTCAACTTGATCTCTTAATTATTACCAATAATAATATTACTACAAAACTATGCAAATAACTGCAAATAACAACATAGGTTTTATTTGATCTGATACAATCATGTATAAAAACTAGATCTAAATGCTAAAGAATATTGCACTCAAAAATCGCATACCGTAAATGTGTCTCTAAGAGGAGTGTAGTTTATAAAACTTGTTGAAGAATTTATATAGATAAGAGATACATCTGTCTGAAAGGACTAAAATTTCAATCAAAAATTGGAAGAAGATATCCATAAACACATTTTTTACAAGAAAACCTGGTATAGAGATTTATATAAGTTGAACTGTATTGCACTTAAACAGATATTTTGTTGTTGAATACAACTTAACTATACAAAGCACCCTTTGGTTCACACGCCGAATCAATGATATTTGAGCATTCCAAACTGACACTAAGACAACTTAAATAAAGGTGGTAGTCTTGAAGAAGCAATTGTTGAACATCCTTGGCTATTCCTAGTGGAGGCTATCCTACAGTGTAGGGTTAGAAGTTAATCTACAGTTACTCAAACATATGTTAACATTAACAATTTAAACTCACTTGTTACAAATAACAACACACAATATAGTTTCAACTTTTAGGTTTGTAACTTAAGTGCTTCTGCTAGTGCTTGCTATAGTCGCATTTGGCTTACTTAAGTTCTCTGACACTATCTTACAATTACTTCTTGCAATGTTCCATCAGAAATTGTTACTAGGGCTTGTATAAGAGACAAACAGCATGATTCTTTCATCTGTCTGCATCAGAGGCGACTTTACAAACTAACAGTTGAAGTTGTTGAACATATTTGTTCAAGGAAAGGGATTTGAAAATAAGTTAAACAAATGAATAATAAAGAAACAGATTAAAGAGGTTTGAGATTGATTACATGTAATATAAAACTAGCTGGTTGAGATGTTACTACAATCATTTACCATTCAGGAAAATTCCCTGTACACTGTTTAGTCAGAGATGTTTGTTGCTCACTAGCCAGTGAGAAAGAGAAAGTTTCTTGGAGTCATTATAACGTTGAATTAGACCTTAAGAATTGGTTACTGTGGCAAGGCTTATAACATGTTCAATATATCCTTTGCTACTGATAAAACCATAATGGGCTCAAAATATTTGACATTTTAGTTAAATTGTGTAGACTTTGGTGTAAAACTGAAACTACAATTTTGTTTAATCCTAATTAACCACAAATGTTTTTAAAATGTTAGCATCATATTGCATTCTTCATTAATCTACACTTGAAAGCAGAATGAGGGATGAAGTTAACAGTGAGAATGAAATTAAATTTTAATTGCTTTATTTATGAAACCAGGTTATGACGGAAAGCTCATTCTATAACTTAAACTGTTTGAAGAAATGCTTTTTAAATTAGATTGTTTGAACAACTACTTAATAGTATTGTTGTGTAGTAAGTTTTTTTGTTTACTTTAAACTGAGTAAGGTTTTGGTCAGCTTTTAAAAGTTAAATGTTAAAAATGAGTATTGAAAATTGAGTGATAACTTGTTCTTGGGCAAGTGCTTTTATATTGCAATCCTCATCAAAAGGGTACATTTTTCACATCAATCTATAAGAAAAACTTCCCTTGCAACTTTTACTGTATGCAACTGCAACAGCACTGTTGTTACGTAGCACCTGCTTCAGCTAGTTTATTGAGAAGGATCGATTAATGATGAACATATTGTATAAGTGTGTTCAGTTAGCACAAGACTCGAGAGAGGAGAGATGGATGTGGCGCAGGGGCCGACTAGAGAGAGAACATCGTCTACCTGCGGGGGTGTGGGCGGGGGGGAGGGTGTGGGTAGAAGGAACGCTGCCCCGCCTGTCTGTAGCTTGGCGCACGGACGGGTCTTCCAGACGCAGTAGTCCCACTGGGGCTGAGCCTCGCCGCCTTGCTAGACCCTGAGTCAACAAATATCTTAGTTGAAAACTGCATTTTAGTTTACAGGAGTATTTTACAATATGGATGAGTTTTGGATGCATAGGGGAAGATGAAGAATGTTTTTACTTTTGTTCCTTTTCTGTATACTTGTAATGCCTAATGCAGTTTTATTGTGTGGCAATAAAGTTCTTATCTTATCTTTTGACCTCAATACTTCTTAACCAAGTTTTTAATCACTGATTCTTAATTTTTTCCTGGCAATTCCACTAATACTATCCAATCATAACTCCTTACTCCAGCTTTTGTACTTTTCTACACTTTCAATCATTGTTCTTTGTCTGCCTTTAGGACAATTTCCAGTTGTTCTAGTTTTCTTTTCTCACCTAAAGTATACCCCTTTCTTTTGGCATCAATTTTCTTTTAATTAACGTTCTTTCCCTTGATAATTAATTCTTAGTCACTATTTCACTAAATCAGATGTTGTTACTAGTAGTTTTTGCTTTGACCTTAATTTTTCTCCATAAAAGTATCTATGTTATTTGGAAATTATATTTTAATTTTGTATGTGGCCTTTTATTTTTTTTGTGTGTAACGTGGTTTAAAAACTCATTAGTCAAACTGTTAAGAACCGTAAACTTTTAAACAATAACTCTTGACACATAATCAGAAATACAATATTTTGATCCAAGTATAATCAATTGAAAAACAGGTCAGGAAGTAAACGACAAATATACCTGAGGAATATTCCTTCTGTTTTTGAAGGAAGCAATATCAATATCGAGGTCATGTTGAGGGTCCATGTTCTCTTTCTCCCGAGCCATTTTTGCCACCTACACACAAAACAACAAACAGCTTTTATAAATTACAATGTAGAAGTTTACAATACTGGACATAATCATAAAATGTTTATGTCACATGAACATTTTGTATGGTTTTAATAACCAACAACAAGAGTATTAATCGAACTTGCTGACAAAGCTACCTAATATTACACTGAGCAAGAGCAAAAGTATCCATTGAGATAGCAAGAGCAGCCAGTATGAGCACAAGCTAGTAGGAGGTTTGTGTCCGGAGAAAGTTTGCTAGGCTTGATACACATGAGCCTTTGTGCCCTAATTGTGAAATAAAGGAGCGTAATACTTGACTGAAAAATCTTGATATTCAAGTTAGTTTCACGTCCCTAGTAGTAACTATCCATGACTATCTTATGATAGTGGCAATTTATACCTTATTCCCAACAACATCTTTGACAGAAATAACTGGATGCGTAATGGCGTGACTAGAATTACAAAATACCAATATTTAGTTTTACTAAAATTTCTTAGTTCAGAGGTTGATTTACCACATAAATTTCTGTCTGTCTTAAATTCCAATGTAGTTCCTGCATTTCCTGGAAATTCTGTATACTCGACAACCTTGAACGAGTAAAACACTTCCGAATTTTCTTTAACGGAAACCTCTAATCAAGTGAACGTATGTTACCTTGACAGCCTTGTCACTGCCGTTGTCACTACTGGAGCTGGAGTCTCGCTTGAGCGGTTCCGCGTGACTGGAGCGAGATGAAGATCCTGACGAAGACGAATCAATTGTCATCTCTCCGGTGGTAGACATGTACCTCTGCCTCACGTACTGCTGAACATCAATATACTTGTTACCAGTTTTTGAGCATGAAGGTGAAATAGTGGTTTGATTATTTACTACAAAGATCTTATTGTGGACATCCCTTATTCGCAAATACTTATTTTATCACCCCATCCTGCCTTCCGCACCTAAATGATACACTTTGAATGACTGGAGTATCGGCCCAGAAGTTGTGTTAATCCTCAGATTCGGATTTAATCTAAAAACATGGGTTATAATAGATTCTTGACCGGAAATATGAATATTTTACAGTGTACAATATTTTAGAATCCATGACTCACCACGCTCATTACCCTGACCTAGAATTTTCAAATCTTTAAGAATGAAACATTAAAGGGTGTTTCAAAAATTGAGCTTACAGTTTAGTGGTTGAGAATAGCAGCTTATCTGTTGAGAATTTCAACTACAAGTTCCTAATTTTCGGTGACTTTGGTTGACTGGCTGACTTACTTGAAAAGCGGTCTTATTTCTGTTAACCAGGCAGTAAAATGATACAACAGCCGGCCTCAGCCCTTTTCAAAAACAGACCGGCCCTTCAAGCATATGCCCAAATGCCCACATGGCCAGTCTGCGCCTGACTATTGTAGGTTGGTGTTTCAATGAATTGCTACCAACAATAACAAGACTAATCAATCCAACTTAGTGTAAGTAGATTGGTTGAGATAAATTATGTATCGTACTAGATTTCCCAAGAGCTTTAGTTCCACTTGTGTCCAGATTGAAAGGTTGCACAAGATATACAATGTAAGGTTTTTGCAGTGGATATGTTCCAACTGATTGAAGTGTGGGCACCTGGAGGGGAGGGAAGGTCTGCTGCCTAGTGAGGCGGCCAGGCGGGCGAGTGTTGTGCCATGGATCACGCTGGACAGCCTGGACGCCTCCATTGGAGTGGTGATACTCGCAATACTCAGATCTGGCAGCAGGTTCTCAGCACTCACAGGCCTCTCCTCCGGCCCACTCACGTCTGAGGAACGCCTCAACCCCATGCTGCTGGTGGAGGATACCAGTGACAACTGCAACATCACACGATTTATTCAAAATGTTCAAAATAACCTGTATTACACATTACTTTGTTTGACCAGTGCAATTAATGGCTACTTCAGGTAAGAGGAGGGTACATTTGACAGACCTGCAACTCCTCATCCTCCTCCTCGAGGTGGGGGATCTGGCCCAGCGTGAAGCGGCGTCGGTTGTCCACGGCCACAGGCAGACTTTCCCGTCGGATCACGGTCAACGGCAGCGTTGGTGCTCGTGTCACACTCACACTCAGTGGCACCGAGTGTCTCCTCCCAACCTGCCACACATAATCAAAGGTATTTTAATGTTATCAATTTATTTCTTTACAATATAACATCCTATAGTTTTCAAACTCTTCATACTGTATGTATGAATATAACCAAAGGTTTGGAATATGCTAATAAAGGCCATCTTTGCCCATTGGCTGTGGACTGAAAAAGGGCTAAAGAGTAAAAAAATGCTAATCACTGTATGTGAGTAATATGACTCTGAAGATAGTTAGCACCATGTATCTTGACCATGGAGATTTAAGCTCACCTGTCCTTGGTACACACTAAATTACACACACTACATTGTACATTGTGTACACTAAATTGTGTGTAAACGTGAATTAAGTACTAATATTACTCCCTGTCCAAATGTATACTACCTCTCGTGCAAACTACATTGTTTTTGGTTTTAAGAATAAGAATGAGCCACTTGTTTTTTCTACTCACCCTGTCTCCAGGAGCGAGGCTGTTGATAGAGGCTCGTCTACTGCTTGGTGCTTCCTCCACAGCCAGCATCACCTCCACCTCAGTGTCAACCTCATCTTCAGGGATCTCCTCCGCTTCACTGATCTCCGTCCTCGTCTCCTCCGCCAGCTCCTGCTGCAGCATCGTCTCCCACCGCACCTATATACGACATGTTTGTAGTAACGTCTTACCAAGGAGGCTGAAAGTGTAGAATAATGGATCTGTTTAAAGTGTGGTCACTACACTGGCTAAGAAAAACAAAACTTAATTCCTCCTTGCAATTTCATGAAAAAATAAAATTACCTTTGTGTATAGTTACATACACCTCTGCACCAAGTAGATCTCCTTTGAAAGGTAGTTATCAAGCAAGCTATTTCATTTCTTAAGTCGCATTTATACTCAGATGCTAACTACTCATTTGTGGTAAACACACGAATAATGAATAGTGAACACTAACAATTGTTGCTCATTTGACCAGATTCTTCATCAAATAGATCTTATTTCTTTTTAAGTCAACCTTAAGCTCTTGAGGCTCTGAGAACTATGAAGCTATTGTTTTTTCTACGTTTACATGTTAATTCAGAGGACTTTAGGTAATGCAAATCTATCGAGGGTTGAGATGTTATAAGCCATTGCTAAAAAATTGATTTCTGGTCAAGTGTTTCAAGCGTTTCAGAAAAATTGTTGTTTTGCTTGAAATACAATGTTTGCCATGCCAGCTAACGAATGATTACAATTAGTCTAAGAACGCCATCATGGGCTATTTAATCAATATTAACCTGGTTATCACGGAGATGTTTCATCATACTCTCTGACAAAGGTGTGCCAAGGAATCTATGCCATTCTTCCAGAAGCGGAGATACTACAAACCTCAAGAATCCTGAAACACCATTTCAATATTTAGATAAATATAGTCAACATCAGTAACAAGTTGAAGATAGAAACCATTAAGACTGATCACCAAAGTTTATTAACAAAACAATGGTAATATTAGTAATTGGCATTTAGCATTTCATAATTAACCTAGCCATGAAAAATATTTTAGAAAAATTGTAACTCCTACATTTCAATTAAAATTTAAGGTATGTCTTGAGCGTGTAGTTTATAAAATGTATAAACTTTGAAGAAGTTTATTTCACTTTTTTCTAGTGTATTTTAAAATATCCCTGCTAACAGGTTCTCCTCATTAAAAGAAATCTGATTCATAAAAAGGTTGTTTAAGTGCTCTCCATAAAATGAGTTGGTTACCTGCTTGTATCTTGGGCACCGAGGTGGTGAGTCGGTCACAAAGGGAGGTGACGGGTAGGTTGAGTTGTCGCTCATCGTAGTCGCCTTGTCTGTAGAACTCCTCACACACCTTCTGCGACCACTTGCGACTCACCTACAAATAACCATACCAATGCTATGAAACTGAAAACTAGAGTGACTATAAGGATGTACATGGGATAAGGTATGGATTGTGGAAGGGGATAGGATTAACCAGGACTGATTGAGAGGGAGGGATTCTATGAATATGAGACTGGGAATTGGGAAATGACCTGAGAGCTTGGAACTTATACAGAAGAAATTGAAGGTAGTAGCATCAGGAAGTCAGGGTGATGACCCTGCCTGGACTAGGGACTTACAAAGCCAGCTGCAACAACATTACTTGTATTTAATTTAAATATTAGTTGTGGCCTTAGCTGTGCATTTACATAGACAGGAATTGAGAATTTCTTAGTAATATTAACAGAAACCACATCTTCTACTTTGGGTCAGTGGCACTTTTGATTCTTTTAGTTGTGGAATTAATTTGTTTGGTTGGTCCATCAGTCTCATTAGCATCCATGGCCAGCATTCTTGATTTTGGATTGGGCTGGGTGGGTTTTTGTTCACCCTTTGGGGCCAAGATGAAACATTTGAAATCTGAATCCTTTGAATCTGAGAGCCATAGGTTCACAAATATCAAATATCAATTCAGCGACACCAAGACATGAATGGAACTGGCCCAGACCCATTTTCTTGACCTGAGTTTACCCAAAACTTTCAGCTCACTCAATCCAGAATAGTCAGGTCACTGCAGACAACTAGTGTCATTCAATTGCAACTATTTACTCTTTCCTTTCACTTTTAACCATTATCTGTCCAAGTACACAATTAGTAAGTCAACACTTACCTCCCAAGGTCGACAGGGGTTGGAGATGTCTGCACACTTGAGAGCTATCTGCAGAATGAAGTGTCTAAACTCTGCCTGACTCATGTCTAGTAGATTCTGATCCAGGTACCGCTGTAACACAACAGAAGGAGAACTATTACAAATAGGGTATTAGCTATGTGAGGATTGAAGAAGCTACATTATACATCTTTGAGCAAAAATCAATAAATTTATATTAACAGAGAGAAACAAAAGAAAATCTCAATATGCCAAGTCATTTTGACTAATTAAAAAATAAATTAACTTGTTTTGCATCTTAAATTTAGAAATAATTTAGAAACTGGTATATTTTTATACAAGTATCATACACCAGTCTGGAATAGTCACTTAGTCACAACTCTTGAAAGGTTACATCAAGGTTTTTATTTTTTGTATTCTAGTGATTTTTCCTTTAACTCTGTTTTCAGTAAATGGAATAGGTTTCAATTGATTAGTTCAACTCTATTAGCAAACTGACCTAACGTTTTTCGTTGTCTTTAAAGCTTAATTCTTGTCAAAACTCTGCATAACCTTAACAAAATTTTAAACATCCTTTCCAAACTGTACATTAAAAAAAAAATCACAAATCTTTAAAAACATTGATTACATGGTTAAAATAACCACAGACGAGTATATTTGAAGATGGAAGTGAAGTTGCTACTTTGTTGCGCTTGCGTTGTGTAGCCTAGCTGTTGTGGCACGTCAATGAGCAATTTTGCTGCTTTTAGTAATTTTGCAAACACATGTTTATACTTTTTGTAGTTTATTTTTCATCAGGGATCCAAATGAGAAACACTTCAAGCAAATTGTACACTGTCATACCTTCAACTTGTTGAGGAACTCCTGCTGACGCGTGATGTCTGTTGCCAGGATGAGTGAGCTGATCTGCCGCTCCAGTTCTTCTCGCTGATCCGTCAACGCCTCCACCAGATGTGACTCCAGGAGACAACCCATCGCCGACCTCCAGTGGTGGTTCTCCAGCACTGACGTGTTCTGGAACCATCATCAAAGTTGGCACACGTTTGTAGAATACATCAGTATCATTGGCATATTCCACAATCAGATTTAGGTAATTCTTGCTCCTGGGCAGACAAATTTCTTGCACCTCTCAGCACACTTTGTTGATATGCATAATCAACCTTAAGAATAGTTAGTTCTGAAGCTGTTTCTGATTATTGATGAACCAAAGCTCGCTTTACTTGGCGCTTCAGACCTGAGAGCTGCAATAGAACTTTTGGATACCAAGATATCTCGCCAATGCTTTTAGGACCGTGAGTTGCCACTAAGCATTCAGGAACCATTTATAACAACTTTTAGATTCCCAAAAACTCATGGAAATTACTAAGAGTTCTGTAAGCCTCGGTGGAAAACTTGGATTTTAAAGCCTCTGCGTTAATTCAAGATTTCAGAAAGTATCGCGCGACTATCAAGTTTCAAAGCCTTGGTGGCAATTCAAGAGATTCAAAGCATCAACGGCGAGATCATAAAGCAAAATTTTCCTTTGAGTTTACAAAACTGGAAAGTATTTAAATATTTTTCAAATTTTAGTATTTAGTTTTCAAATTTTCACTGCATTTGACACTTTACAAATTTGTTGCTACGGACAGAGCGTTATATCCCTGAAGACTAACCATCTCTTGAAACTTCCAGTACAATCAACAGAAAAATAAAACAATAAAAATCTTTAGTCAAAAATCTGAATTTAAACTCATTACAAAGTCAGCACATAAATCAATATTGAAGTTTTGAGCTCTTATACCATTCCCAGAAGAAACGGATGCATGTCAAAGTCAGGTGGCATAGTGGGCACAGTTTACCTCGTAGAGAGCCGCCAGGTGGTTGGATGTGGCTATGAGGAAGGGTTGGTTGACACCGGGATGGTCGAGATCGTGAGTCACTGCCGCTATCAAGGAAGACATTATCTCCAGCGGAGTCAAGTGTTTTCGGATCTACAACACAACATTTGTAACAAACAGTGATTTTATATAATTTGTTCATCAATACTATAATTGGAGTGCCAACATCCAATTTTGCCAGATGAAAAAGTTCAGCTAGATCGTTAATGTCATCCTAATGTGTCAAAGCTTACTATAAAGAAATTAGTTCAACCATTGTGTTGTTGTGCATCCTGAGCTGACTTATGACATATGTTATGGTTTTATATTTACCTTTGCCAATCAGCTCAAAGAAATAAATGAAATAAATCAAAACCGGTTGTCCTATATGGATTCAATTTGGTGCTGATTGACATAATAATGGAAACCAGCTTGTACCAATGATCATCAAAACCATGATCAGACCATCACTACAAGTAGTGGTATTATTCAAAACTATAATAGCTAGAATTACATGTTGTCCTACTAAAAATCACTTACCACATACCCCATGTGAAGTGACCAATCACACAAAGCAGCTTAGTCATAAAGCAACATTTTTTTTAAAGGTGGTCGCAACCATTATATCAATACTGATTGCTATTAAGGTACCACGACCAATAGCCTTTCTTTTTAAAGGTACATAACTTTGATTCCAACTGAGACAGTTTTAATAGTTCAAAGACAAAATCAACAAATATTTTTGTTATATTTTTATTTCTATTTTGAAAACATACACACCTTTTCTTCCTGAAGGAAACAGTGCATTGCTTGTGTGACGTCAGTCGCGTGAATGGAGTTGTGATATGGGTTTGTACTGTGGTACCCTTCTTCTACTAAACCTGCAACCAACAAAGATGGCTGTGTTAACGGACGAAACCACATCGTCAAGAGGTAAGATGAGCTTCCAGCTTGAGCCAGGGTTCTCAAACTTTAGTACACAACAGCATTTCAGCTGGTACACTTGCAAGATGTATCCTAGCATGAGCGTAGCTGCACTATTTTTGTCAAGAAATATTTTGTAGCTAAAGCACTATTTTGACACTAGTTTAGCATACTTCCAAGTTTATTAAACTGTAGATTTCATAGTGTAAACCACAAATTTCAGAGTTTAAACTACAGTAAACTCCCGCTTAAGTGGATCCCAATAAGTGGGATAAAGCCTAATCCAGATTACCCATCAGATGTTTTTTATTTTGTTACAAATTTGTGCTGTAAGCAAAAGGATTCAACCCCACATTTCAAGTTTCTACATTATACAATTATTTAATTGAAAAATTAAACCTCACTTTATAAATAAATATATTGGCTTTATTAGATCTTAGTAAAATACCTGACACTGATATTGAAACACCCTGTTTAACTCTGCCTAATACGCCTGTTTTGTACTGAAAACTGGAATAAAGCCCTTTTATTAAGTAATACACATATAAATCTAAATTAAAGTTGTGAATTGTGATTGGTTGATTCAACTTACTAAAGAGTTTCCAGACTCTGACAGGCTCTAACTGGAAGTGCTCCATGAGTCCGTACCAATGGAACAAATGAACACACAATACTGGCAGTGATCTCCCTGCAACCACACAAAACCAACAATCAAACCATGTCCACAAACCTTAGGCTAAGTAACTAGTTCAAAATGCCATTGGGGTTAGCCGTAAAAAAACTAACCATTTTCATTTACTATATGAAAGAGACAAAGATCTTTCGTTCTTCTTTGACATGAGGATTGGTTATTAAATAATTTACATTAACTCTACCCACCTCTTAAAAATCAAACGTTTAAAAAGGTTGACTGAAATGGAACTGTGTCTTCAAGCTTTGTTTATTTTAACCAACGCAGACTTTCAGAAAATGTTTCAAATTTCAAGAATTATTTTTAAATAAAAATATGACACGAAGAGTAAATTACTCATGATTGTGCTTGGAGAGTCATTCAGTTCAGCCTGGTTGACTGGCTGAAGACCCGAGTGACTTCCACAGCCGTGAGGTCATCATCAAATGTTTTGCAGTATTTCTTATTTCAACCCTGACGCCGTTTAAACTGGAAGCCTTAGATATTTGATGACACCGCCGCTGAAAGCTTAAGAATCCCACTAAAATTATTTTAAATAAAAAATATGACAAAAGTATGATTTTAATACCTTGTTGTAAAACAAAAATAAGTAGCAAAACGTTAGTATATAACTTTGGTAAATTGCTTTTGATTGTTTTTAGTATTAATTTTTAAACAACTTGATGACACCTAGACTATTGTTTTGAAAATATTTTAAATAAAAGTATACTTACCACCTGTAACATTGTCTAGTGTAAAAGCATTAAATGGCCATTGCCAAACTCGGTCCAGCACACACTGAAAAATCAAATACAATTGAAATTAGTATTGCAAAGACATGTATTCTAATATCACACAGCAGTGGTTAGTTCAATTCAACTAAACTTTCTATAAAAACGACTGTGCAATAATCAATTGGTTGTCTTAAAATATAATTGCCCAAGGCTAATTTTGAGCAAGACAGTTTCTAGTGCGTTATTTGTCAATGTGATTGTAGATAACCTTTTTAGAAGATTCAAGATTCCAGTAACTACAATGTAGTCTATCTGTCGCAAGCAAAATGAATTACCTAATGACAATTGGATTGGTTTTATTTAAGACTAAGCGTGATGTTATAAGAGTAAGTATGGAACACTGAGGCCATTCATTGCTTAGATTCGTATAATTCTTCCGTTTAACAAATATCCGCGGGGTAGTTGTCAAATTTTGTAATGTAGCTCAAATTCCCAAATCATCAAGATAACTTTCAAACATACAGGGTTTACATTAACTCTGATTCATTTTAATTATTTCATCTAAATCTTGGTCAGTCAGCCAAATGGACAGTATCCCATTTTGTGTGAGCAGTGTCATGTTTGTGACCCTCGAATCTCTGGTTGTTTGCAATTTCAATGAACCCCTTGATTCCACATGACCATGAATGAATGACCTGTTGGCCATGTCAGTCTGATATGGCTGTGTTGACCACCAAAACCTCTGTCTGTCAGATTCGAAATAATGTTATCAATTGCGGTGGATGTATTGGCTGTTACTCTGTTGGGGAGCTAATGTTCCAATCAGAATTTCTTTGAGATTTGAATAGAAAACTGTTTGTTCCTGGTGGGACAGATCTCTACTCTAATATACACATGGCACATTTGCCATTACCTACGGTTATTCTTGGCAGCAATTTCCCCACTATCTTTAAACCTTTGAGAAGCTCACCTGTGCAATGCCATGGTGTATATCATCCAGGAGGGCGGGGGTGTCCTGAGAGAGGGAGCGTGTGGTGAGACGTTTCCGTCTCCTCTTGTGCATGGTGAGGAAGCGCCCTGTGCGGGGCAGGCGGGGGCTGCGGGATTCCAGTGTCTCTAGCAGGACCCAGTCTGTGTCACTCAGTCTCCTGGGCTTCACTGGACCTCCGGGTCCGAGACTCTCTGAAACATACAAAACAGATATTTACTTTTGTTAAAAAGAACTATCTAGCTTGTAATAGAGTGTGAAGGGTTGCAGAAGGTTGCCAATTTGCACAGCTCTCGGTGACTTTTGGGAGAAGCCCAGAATTTGAGATCCTGTTTTAAACAGTTGAGTAAATAATTCATTTGGTGAAATATTTTCTTCACCCTCCTGTCTACCTTCTGATTCAAAGTGTTACCTTCTGAGGACCCGTGGGGGGTTTGCACCGCGATTCTTGAGCTCATCAATCCGATGGCGCGGGTTCCATCCCCGCATTCACCACTAACAATTGTTAAGTGACTATGCGATAACGCTAGGTAAAGGTCGAGGTTGTTTGGAAGAGGACTTTGTAGTCCCAACTTTGCCTGTTTAAACAAGACAAATGATATGTTTTTCCCATGAGAAACAGGACTGAGCAAGGAGGCTTTCATATTTTAAGAAATAATTCGTTTCAAATTCCATTTCAATATAATAAGATGGCAAGAACTTGATTGCTATTTGTGCCATCCATTAAAATACATGCTGAAATAGACACTATATAATATATCTGAGCTATTTCTCGGCGCAGAAAAACAAAATTGTCTCGTAGTATTCCAGTGTGAAAACTTAGCAATGTGAACTTTGAGAAACCCGATGTCTGGGAAACAGTTTCCAAACGGCTGTCGTAAGACGTGACGCGCCCTAGCCTTGGTTTTATGTTTATTCTTGTTTTTACGTTCGCTTCACTTATCTGTTGTGCAACCACTCCAACATTTACAACCGTGCAAATGTGAGCAATAAACGGAAGCCGTAAGTTCAATTAACACTGCCATCTTCAACAGAGAACTCACGGCAAACAAGTTCTAATATACATCTTGAATTTAAAATTGAAACACACCGTGCTATTACCTTACCCTGTGCAGAAAATGTATATATTTAAAAAATCTGCTTAAACTCAAATTTTAGCTCTAGTTAAAATGTCGTAAACTAGCTGCTTACAGGAAACTTCATAGCAGAAAACATTGCTGTTTTACTTTAAAAACTTAGCGTACTGAAGAATATACCAATGAATTTTATTACGTAAAGTAAAGTTTATTCCACATCTCAGTAAACAAACCTACACTGGCACAAACACATCAGTACCTGGCAGCAAACACATTCAACATCAAGACACCGAAACACATACAGTTACACTGGCAGCAAACAGTTATCTAAGTTTGCCTGGCGCACTACCACTGCCATGTGTGCGCACAACACATATCTGCGCTTACTGGCAGTCAGGCGGTTCAACTTGCCGCTCTCTGCACCGTGTACTGAGTACACAAACATTTACCCGCTGAGGTGCGAAGTGACTGTGCACCAAACCATGTGCTAATTGCTGAGCAATCGAATCACGCACCTACACTACACACACGTCATTGCACTTCCAAACTGCTGCTTACTATACACTGGCAGCCAACACACAACACCGCTGCTGCTTACACTGGCAGTACACACAACACCGCTGCAAACTGCTGGCAGCCAACACACGCCGCTGCTATTACCCACTGGCAGCAAAACACACCATCGCTACTGCTTACAACTGGCAGCAACACACACCGCTGCTTACACTGGCAGCTGGCAGCCACACAATCACCGGTACTTACAACTGGCAGCACAACACCACTGCTGCTTAAACTGGCAGCCAACACACACCACGCTGCTTACTTAACTGGCAGCCAACACATTTTACCGCTGCTTACAAACTGGCAGCACACGCTGCTTACACTGGCAGCCAACAACACACCGCTTACACTGCCGCTTACACTGGCAGCAAACACACACCATCGCTGCTTACACTGGCAGCAAACACACACCGCTACTTACACTGCTTACACTGGCAGCAACACATGTACAACACCAGCCGCTGCTTACACTGGCAGCCAACACACACCATCGCTGCTTACACTGGCAGCCAAACACACACCATCGCTACTTACACTGGCAGCCAACACACACCATCGCTACTGCTTACACTGGCAGCCAAACACAACACTGCTGCTTACACTGGCAGCCAACACACACCACCGCTGCTTACACTGGCAGCCAACACACACCATCGCTGCTTACACTGGCAGCCAACACACACCATCGCTACTTAAACTGGCAGCCAACACACACCATCGCTACTTAAACTGGCAGCCAACACACACCATCGCTACTTAAACTGGCAGCCAACACACACACTGCTACTTAAACTGGCAGCCAACACACACCATCGCTACTTACACTTGGCAGCCAACACACACCATCGCTACTTTTAAACTGGCAGCACAACACTTAAATTTTTTTGGGGCAACATGCAACAAGACAGCAAACACAACACTGCTGCTTACATTGGTAGCACGACTATCTTATTAAAGCTTCGAGATTAGTCCAATTTGTTTTACAATGAAAACTCTATAAATTTGGCATTTGAACCACCACCCTAAAGACCAACCCGAATAAGAGTTATAAGTATAATTATCTAATACACCATCATCACCAGAATTAGACAGTATTGAAAACGTTGCTTAAAACATAGATACCCGAGACAAACATCCCACGGACACTGTCATACAACTATCATGCAAGGCATTTATTTCATTTGTACTGAAAATAATGACCAATATTAAAAACCTTTGAAAAAGACCCATGAATATAAATTTATTATAAATTGAAACAAATGCAGAATTGTTATATATTGAATTAAGCTAAACATAAAGTGCAACAGTATACCGGACAGTAAGTGATGCGACGAGCACAGTATACACATGACCAGTAGCACAGCTGTCACAAGACTGAGCTAAGGACCACGGGTACGATCTACAGGAGGTGCTGAGCTGCATGGAAAGCACAGAGCAGGACGTGCCGACAGTCACGTGTAGCAGGCCATGTGTGCACAGCATACATCCACAGTCCACAGAACTGTCATTCACTGATATTTCGGCAGGATACCAGATACCACACAAGACAAGGTTTTCAAATTTCAGTTATCTAAGGAGCAGTTCACGAGGCAATGAGTGCCGTCGACGCACATTGCGTGAGCGAAAAGCAAGCCCGGCTACAGTTAGGATTTGTTACATACATCATACATAAGTGTGCGTGGTTGTCCATTTACTTTGGTAGTCAAGAGGATGAGTAAGATAATCATGAAACCATTCATGAATAAACTCTGCTAAAAAACCGCAACAATGATTACTTTGTAACACTGAGTTGTATAGTTTAAATCCACGAATAAATGTATTTCAAGTAGCTTTTGCCTGGTTTGAACTCGTTACTAAATTATCACCAGCAATAAAACAGGAAATTCATATTTGATCTAATTTTAATTTTACATTGTGTCATTAATATATTATACTGTAAAAAGTACTACATACAAAACTCTTCCTTGAGGAACTCCATTTGTTGTTTTTAGCTCTGATGACGAATACAACTTGTTCAAAACTACTGTCAAATTCTACGAGTTTATTTATTCAGTCCACACATAACTGATGTGTTGTCAAAGTAAAGCAATAAAATGCAAAACGGCTCTCATAATGAGAAAGGCGCAGGCAGGTACATGAAAGCTGAAGAGAGTGAGTTAAAAGGTGTGGTTAAAAATGCAAGAGTTTTACGGCGTGGGAAATATGCATCAGTCGCCTCAGCCAGACTCAGAGCTCAAGCAACAACTGCTGTCACCGACACAAGTATGGTCCGGACATGATCACTATATCACTACTATATCACTAGGCCTATTTGAGATGCCGACCACTCTCATGAGGGTATTTTAAGGCAAATATGTGGTGAAGGATTGAGTGTGATGAGTGGTAGTAATGAGTTATGAGGTGTATTCGTGTTACAAACTAAGGCCGACTCTTCCTTAGAATGGGTCATTAATTAATAGCCCAATGACCAATGGAAATACAAGGACCAACGGCTTAACGTGACTTCCGAACCACGCAGGTGATGGTCTGATATGTCTAAGCGATGGTGGGAGTTGATGCGGGTATCATCAGATATGCAATATGCTATATAATGTGTTAGAGGAAAATGTGCAACATCTATGTATGCTTTGTAAGAGTACGAACGTATTAAATCATAGTCAGTAAACAGTCTAACCTTACTATAATCGAGGTAAATGTTGTGCGTACTGTAAGTTAAAAAAAAACCTTTGGGTCAACCACAATGGAAAACAGTGTTTGATGGCACAAAACGTTTTGATTATACTGTGAAAATCATCATCAGTTGTATAAAGAATAAAGAAGAGAAAATAAAACAATTATACACATAAAATAAAAATCATTTAACACATTTTTTCAATTTTTTTATGTATACACTTATTTTTTGTTTCCTTTTTATGCAACTGATGCTGTTCATCATAGAATAATAGGAACGTTTTGTGCTATTAAAACTGTTTTTCATTGTGGTTGATCCAAGGGTTTCCTTTGAATTTACTATGACAAACCACATAAATTTAAAATCCAAAATAAATGTTGTTAGGTGTCCTGATTTTTCATGAAAGTTTTTTACATTTTAATATCAATTTAGAACAAATACATAACACTTCAAGAAGTTATAAAAATTAATCCAACAATACTATGTAGCTTTATTGAATACTTCGATTCCAAACGAAGAAATATTACTGAAATCAATTTTCATATTGCACCTGAGTCTATTCAATACGGGGTGAGGACCATTACTCATTCTTCAGACGAACGCGGCTTTTGAATGAAAAATTTCCGGATTGGAAGACCTCATTGATGAATGAAGGAAAGAAATATGCTCAGTCAGACCAATCTTGTCTGACTGAATTGAATATTTAAAATTCATAGAAGTATTCCTAGCAAAATAGTTAAGGTCTACATTTTAAAGAATTGATCACTGTAGTCACAATCCTTGAGAGTCAACTAGTCGAGGATGCATAAATAATTGACTGTAGATACTAGAGCCAACTGTTTTGTTGGGAGTGTTTTGTATTAAATAAATTCATCGTATTTCGTACAAATCCACTTTTTAAGTTTAAAACTACGATAAATTTATTGTACTGCATAAACAACTCAAGAAAACCTTGATATGTACAGTAGAATCTTGGAATGACAAAGGAAAAAATTCGTCATATCAAGGATTTTGTTAAATCAAAGTTCGTTATAGTGGGGTTAAACCAGCAAAATTTCGTTATACCGAGGTTTTGGAAATATTGGTGTTCAACCTCATTATAACATTATTTAGGCAAGAACTAAAGCAAATAAATTATAAACAACAAAGCTATGTAATTTTACATACTTTATAAATAATCGTATAAACAATATTGCATTTAATCAATTGATAGAACTTTTCAGTAAAGAGAGACAATGTTCTTATTACTTCTGTGCGTTGCTCCTTGGGGTACAATTATTATTCGTCATATCACGGGTTTTCAAAGTATTTATTTCGAAATATAGAAATGTAATTTGCAGTAAATTTGTTATATAGAGGCTTTTGTGTTTTTTAAGGTCCGTCGTATCAGGTTTTTACTGTTTTTTTTTTCACGATTGATCAAACGAAATTGCCTTATGAGCAGGACCATTGTCGGCCCACCGCGAGCTATAATGGTTTCAGCCGTTAAACGATTTGTCTGGAAACCTGAAAATAAAATACTTATCAAATCTGTCTTGTGTCCAGCCTAATTTATCATGTAATGCATAATGCAAATTATGTAATGTTTGCAAACCTTGTTATAGCCTTCTTATTTGCGGAGATAACAACATCAGATCAAAATGTGAATTAATCTCTCATTAACTTGTATTATGTTATAATATGAAAGTCTAGGTACGTTTGCTTAAGTAAATTAGCTGATTTTATACGTCAAATAAATCAACAAAAAATCAATAAAATTAATAGACTTGATAAAATCAGAGCATAAAAATTAGTTCACCATAAATTCCGCCACAGTTTGTTTCATTGGGTATTTTTTAATCCACAACACCAGCTCTAATTACACATCTTTCAACGATTCATAAAACAGTCTACTGAACTTTTAAACAACACAAAGCACATCAACATTTGGCTTAAAACCATAAACCTCTTGATATATTCAGTGGCTAAATGAAACTATAACTGACATGGAGAACTAGGGTAGAAAAGCACTAAAACAACGGAACCATTAAACTTTGATACGCCGAGATTAATAATAAAATCTGACTGACCGTCATAAAATGATTGACTTTACTGTTACACATAAAATCCTATAATAACCAATTGAGCCGCGACCATTAATTTAGCAATAAACTCGCCTGGAATATTGCAATTTCCATCTAGAGCGGTTGTTGCATGTTAACAAGATAGCGATCTGCAGTTATGTATTGTAAGATTTTTACTATTGTCACGGCGCTTACAGCAGACTTTTTTTTTTAAATAAATTATTTTGGTGGCTCTATTCGGAAAGAAAGTAGTTTTAAAGTGACTTATTTTCAGTAATAAATTACTTTTGTGTTAAAACTATTTTGAAACGTTGCTGTGGGCGCAAATCTATTGTTAATGTAAAAAAATTAATCCAGTTTTTGTTGCCAATGGCATAACTCGAGACCGCGGCTTCACAAATTTAATTCATCTTTTATTTAAAGGCTCCTCATTTTTAACTTACAGAACAAAATTAGAATAATACAATATTTACAACAATAAGTAAATACAATAATTTACTCCTTTATCAATTTTCAAAATTAATATTTTACTGAAAAGGCTAAAATAATATTATTAGAAAATTGTTAATACAACGTGAGATTTTTTAGGTTTATACTTCATTAACAAAGGCACATTCAATAAATCCCACGTACACATCACACAATCAAACAAATACCACAATAAGGTTGTGATTTGTTTATCTCTTGTATTGTGATTTTCATCGTACTTGGTATATTAATAAACAAAATTTTAAATAGGTGTTTATTTTGAATTTTATTTTAAAATTTGACGACGTTTCTAGACCGTTAGAACAGCTTTTTTGGTCAAAACTCTCTCTCTCTCCCAAAGGAAGCTTCCGGTATTCCGATCTAGCTGGCAAACGAACGTGATCCAAGATATTAAAAAAATGAACCGTTGCACCAAATATTACGAAAATTGAACACAGATGCGACTAGTTGAGAATATTTCATACAGGGTGTCCAGTAATTACGGGATCAAACTTCCCAGGTGGTTTGCCAGGTCATATCATAAAGTAAACATTCCTATAACACATAGGACTATCTCGCTTAGTTTTCCGTCTGTCTGTGTTTTTCACAAAATAATGTTTATCTCTGAGGTCAATAAAGTTATAAACTTAAAACAATACACACTTGTTAGTATAGTTAAAACCAACATTTAAAAATAAAATTGACTAATTTTCACTTCTGATTTAAAAATGGCGGCCATATTAAATTTTCTACGCTCATTAACTCAAAACCCTTAACTTTATGGTAAATACACAAGAATAACAAAACGTGGCAAATGTTTTTATGAACATTTTAAGACCAAGTTTGTTGTGCTGCGATAAGTAACAACAGAGTAATTAAAGTTTTCCAGAGCACAAACCTTTATTTACATATATTTCTCAAATGTACATAGAGGAGTGTGGTCAGGAAAACTTTAAAATCTCCGTTATTCTTTGTTAAAGCCCAACAAATTTGGTCTTAAAATGTTCATACAAACATTTGTTACGTATTGTTAGTCTTGTGTATTTACCATCAAGTATGTGTTCTGGAAGTCACGACCGGAGTTCATTTCATGGTCCCAAATCTAGGTCTTACCATGCTGTGACGGCATGAATATCTAATATTTCCAAACGAAGTTCGCTAAGAAAGCCCGACAGTAGAGCGGCAGGGCAGGGCAGGGTAGTTAAGCAGAGTAACTAGGTAAGGGAGGAGCACTGCGCAGTTACTGTATTTAATATCGAGGCCGGGGATAAAGTAAGTAAAGCGTCGCTCCATTGGTTATTCATGGGCTTGGCGCTCAGGTGTGCCGTGGAAGTGGCTTCGGCTCCGGTTCTACTTCTCAACACTTCCATGCATAACTTACATTTCGCACTAATTATGCACAAGCTACGAGAACTCAATAAACTTAACTTTTATTGCTGGCGTTAACGGTTCTGATAAAGATTAATAAAATCCTTCATGGTGGTCGGGTAGCTAATACAATCATTACAATTATTTAACGTTCTTATAGTCCTGTTTAGTCAGTAACTCTTATACTCCATACCTTTTAAAATGTTTAAACTTTGAAAATTACCTAAACCTAAGTAAACATTTGGTTTAGCTAGGAGAAGATGTAATTTTGATATAGGGGCCTAGACGTGTAACTACAGTTTAAATATGTCTAACTTTTAGGACGCCAATAGATCAAGTTATCCTAGTTTTATTTTGTATTATTCTCTTTAACCTTAGTAACCTAGCAGTTTTCTTAAAATGACAGTTTTCGTTTTTTTGTAATTTTACTTATGACTTTCTCACACTCCCTCTTTTGAAATCTCTTTTAGGACACTAATAATAAGTATCCCCCGCTAAGGTTTATAATGAAGCCGTTTATTGTGTCATAATACAAATTACCTCACACAATAAACCTTCCAATACACAATTTTTGATTGTTAAATACAAATGGAAATAGGTAATTTTAAGGCATGTGATAGAGCTAGTTCTGAAAATGAACTAATCTAGATAGAGCATTAAGTTCGGTGGATAATTTTAAAACTGGTCGATTTCAGTTTACAATTTAATTTTGTTAACAAAACACTATTTCTAATAAAATAAAAAGAACGCTCTTTACACAAAAACCCACACTAAAATACCGAGTTTCAAAATTCTTGTCGATTTTGTTCAAACTGTCTTGGGTGAATTTTACAGAATGAGATCACTAATAATAGTTTTGATTGAAATTTCCAAACTCTGTGTATGTAAAGTTGTTGGTGGCTAATGATTATTCATGTTTGTAAACGGTTTTGCCTAATTGCCAATCTAAGTTAGTGTCGAGACAAGAACCTAAGATATAACACGCCCCCTCCACTCCCCTCCCCACTAGTATACAAACTTTACTAGTTTTTGTTATCAACACTGATTACATTACACAAACAGCTCTCATGCTTATTACATCCTGGTGAATAGATATTCTGTGGAACATCCTCTAATATATACTGCTATATATTTAAAATCCTTAATTAATTTAGTTTTGACATGCAAATATATGTGAAAATGGCGCCCGAACAGGGAAATTTAAATTTCACAATCTTACACAAACAGCTCTCATGCTTATTACAGACTGATGAATAGATATTCTGAGGAACATATTCTTATATATACTGCTATATATTTAAAATCCCTAATTAATTTACTTTTGACATGCAAATATATGTGAAAATGGCGCCCGAACAGGGACATTTAAATTTCATATTCTTACACAAACAACTCTCATGCTTATTACAGCCTGATGAATAGATATTCTGAGGAACATCCTCTATTATATACTGCTATATATTTAAAACCCTTGATTAATCTACTTTTAACATGCAAATATCTGGAAAATTGGCGCCCGAAAAAGGGACATTTAAATTCCACTTCTTAGGTTCCATACGTAATTTTATTACAGGTACGGTTATCTTATAACAAGTTTAAATATGAAGTTCGAAATTGCTGCATGGCTGAATAGTTTAATGCATTAAATAAATTCATCGTATTTTTTACAAATCCACTTTCTATTATGTATTTATTTATTCCATACAGAACACTTCACAAAATAGATGGCCCGACAGTCAACCATTTAATGCATTATCCACAGTCTTATTGAGTTTACATAACAGTTAACTCAATATTCAATCACATTTATTGAACATCATTAAAACCAAATTATACAGTATTCCCGCTCCCATGAAGAATTTTTCCTCATTAGAGCAATCTATCCAACGACGATTTATAAAGGAAACCTCCAACTAGGTCATGCACGTTACTTTGAAAACATGTTATTACACTTGAAGAATACTCTAGTGACGAAGTAGTGTTGACATACGAAACTTAATTACAGCTAGCAAAGCAGTGTTTACAACCGCGGGTTGAGTGACGGAGAAGAGGCCGGTTGGCCTAATGAGGCACTTGATACACTTAACACCTGCATTCACACAAACTGCAGCGAGAACCAACTGCAGTGCTTGTGCTGGATGTCGCGTCAAACTGCTGCAGACACAACACTTTCAACACGGAGAGTGTTTTCTCGTTGCGGTTCTTACGGTAACAAAATAGATAAATATTTTATTCAATTGACTTGTTTACAAGCATGTATCTCAATCGTCCATTATTTGATCTAAAATTTCGCTTTCATCCACATCTAGATCCCTTTCAAACATACATAACTTACATTCGTACTATTCCTATTCATTCGAACTTTTCCCAGTCTTCCCCTGTCAGTCTGTTTGTTTCCCGAATCTCCCAATTGTGTTCCAAAAACTCGTTGGAACTGTAAAATGCTTCTGCGACCAACACTGATTTTAGACGAGCTTTGAAAGCATTTGGCTCTGGGGCACTTTTGATCGAATTTGGAAGTATGTTGACGAACTGAACTCCTGCCTGTGAGGGCAAACGTTCATCAACCATCGTTCTGTGTCTCCCAGCTCGATAGTTCTCCCTGTCTCTGGTTTCGTAAGAGTGTACATCTATACCTCTTACAAGGTCGCATTTACATTTGAAAAAAGACACGTTTCTAAAATGTAGAGACAGGGTAAAGTCAACAGTTTCAATCTTTTGAATGCTGGTCTGCACGACCCTCTCCATTGCAGTTTTGCGATTGTTCGCATTGCTTGATTTTGAAGAATGAACACTCTGGAAAAGTTTGTGCTTGAGGAGGCCCAAACGTTAGCCCGTAGGCCAGGTATGGGTAGATTAGTCCATAATAAGCCGTCATCAGTGCGGGAGTGGGGCAATATTATTTTGGACAATTGCCTCAAAACATAAATAAAAATAACTTGCTACTCAAAAAGTTTTCTTCAGATAGCTTAATTGTTATGTCGATGTTCAAAGTTATGTGAAGACTTCCGCAAAACTACTGCTCATCGGATTAGTGTATGATTCCATGAGTTATTTCAGATGATGTAGTGATAAAGTATAATTTTCAACAAACCGACGCGTAGTCGCAAGCGCTACTACTGTGAACCCTAGCGAATTTCCTGGATGTTAGGAGGGGATAACGTACACCTGCAGTGACCTTTGGGAGCAATGGGAGGAATGAGGTGAGGGCGTTCAAAATGACGTTTTCTGCTTTTAGAGGAAACAGCCTCCCAAAAGGTAAGTATAAAGATTTGCCATTTGACTTAAGCGGTGTTGGGAAGCTCAAAACTGCAAACTGTTCTTTTTTCTGCGAGATAATCAACTAACTCTATTACCATGGAATTCGCTAAAAAAGTCAAAATCCATTCTGCACAAACGAAACAAATCTGGCGCGGTGGAATCAGCTCTTTAGAGAGCAGGATAGCGAGAGAAGAGTGAACGATGATTGACTTGTAAAGCGAATGGTAATGGGTATGTACATTCTAGCCGTCGTTAAATCCCATTCACTCACCTGCAGTACAATCATATGGTAATGCTCTCACCCCAGGTACAGATCAATGCTGCAGTGGATATCCTCACCTACGAATATTGATGTGGTGATTTAGATGACTCCCCTTTGTGGTCTGTCGGTACAGGAAATAATATGCGTTGTTCGTTAATTTATTCGGATTGGACAAGTTTTAAATTTTGTATTTAGATGCTTGACTACCTGACCGGAATAAATGAATAAATAAATGTTTTATTTCGTTAACAACACACATTGCATTGAAATCTTCAGCTTTTAAATATTTTAAAAGCTAAAACTTTGTCACTCATAATTACATTCGAGAACTTATTCATACATACAATGTTTACAGTCATACTGGCTCATTCATTCGAACTTTCTTACATAAGCATCCGTAGGCCGGTAACCATATCTCTTGAGGCTCCTATTGGTGTGCCAAGAACTCGTCTGAACTATAGAAAGTGTTCGCGGCCAAAACTGCTTTCAGACGAGATTTGAACGCCTGTGGCGTTGGAGCACATTTTATCGAATTTGGCAATTTGTTGACAAAACGGGCTCCTGCCTGAGAAGGCAAACGCTCGTAAACCACCGTTCTGTGTCGGTCAGTCGGTAGTTTTCCTTGGCTCTTGTTTCATAAGAGTGTATGTCTACACCTCTTATGGGATTGCATCTGGTTTTGAAGAAAACGCATGTCTCAAGAATGTAGTGACAGACTTGAAAGGTCAACTTATTGAGATTTTTGAACGCTGGTCTGCACGACTCTCCCCATTGAATTTTTGCAATGGTTCGAACTGCTTTTTTTAAGAATGAAAGGTCTGTGACTGACTTTGTGTTAAGTGTACGTGAAGAATTTCAGAACCCTGGACACTTTGAGCAAACACTTGGCACACTCCAGACTTCACTTCACTTTGCGAAAGTGGGTAAAGTGATGAGCAATCGTCCTGAAAGCTCGTCTTATCTCTTCGCTTTCTGATAAAAATAGTATCCATTTATGTTAACGTTGTGTTTAATCATGTTAAAGTGTTTGTACTATCATCCCACGACTCGACACGTCAAGAATGTAGGAGAGTAATTACCAAGCGAAAGGTGCTTTATTGCAGCTAATTTCTCAATGAGGCGATTCCTGCAATAATTGTAGCTTATAATTTACAAAAGTATTCAATGCTACAGAGTAAACAACGGTTAGGGGAGTCTGGTCAAGAAGGTTTGTAGATAAAATATGCACACGTCTGCAATTGCAATTTCAGCCAAGTTATGAGGGTCAGGTTCAGTGCACATTTCACGGTTTTGGGTCTGGACCTCGCCATAAATATGCCGTGAAAAGCCATATTTCATGTTTATTTAGGAAAATGCGCCAATATACTTTTATATTTTGTACCGATCTACGTCAATACTCTTCCGAAACAAGTATTTCTTAAAGAAAACAATTCTTCTTAACTCGTTTGTCAATGATACGCCTGGGAAATCCCACAGTTCGGCATACCTAGAAGATGAGACACAGAAATTATTCTTGACGTTTTCTATTGTTCTATTGTTGGTATACTTGAGGTGGAAATATTTTTGTATCCCACACGCATTGCGCAACTAGCGTCTTGGCTATCTTCTGTATTCTCACCTCATTCATGACGTACAAATAGGAAAAAATTGGTTTCACGACCGATGTAAAAGATCGAAGGGTAGAATCATAGAGTTTACAATCGGATTAAACCCCATAATGGTTAAAGCCGGTTTCCACAGGCATATTGAAACGCGTAACACCGGCTTTTATTGAGATTAATCACTACAACGGCGATAGCTCAATTGAAGCTCTAATTCCCGATCCAACCTTTCATTGCAACCGATATAATATAAACCCACCATGAATAGCGCAAAGCTTTCTGATACAAAACACAGGTTCACCTCCACTAATTTGATTAAACCAAACACGTAATACAACCAGGACGCGTAATGAAATTAGCAAAAGCAATTGAAATGATGGTTCCGACAGGTGGAATCAACGCTCTAGTGGCAATGTATCATTACTAAATAACCAGTTGCAGTGGTACCAATCTGCTAAAACTAAAGCACACAGTGCTGCTCTATAGAAGATTGAATACGCCATTTGCAGACAGTTCCATCTGCACTGTGTGTTCTCGTGTAATTAATGATTCTCCAACCCTTCATGTGTGTCTATACATTGACACTGCAGTCACTGTCTATTGCATTAACTCTCAGCTCTGTATAGAGTCGTGTGTTATTACATTGATGATTTTACTGTGAGGTTATTATGTTAATGTATCATCCGCTCAGCATTGTACAGTACTCTATATCGAAGTATGAATAGACGAGTCTAATCAAATAGCTCTTTTAGGAGTAATGTAGATATGAACAGCTGCATCGAATCTTCGTTGTTGGAATTTAAGTAATAAACGTAATGCATTTAGAATTCCTGGATTAAAACAAGTTACAATAATAATAGACAATGCTATTGAAATCCGTACATACCCAACCTGTATTAAGATGGCACTTTAAGATGTGTGCGATTTCTATACGGTTTATAATCCCTACTGAGTAGCACTTATTTAGTTTTTTTTTATTATTACCAAGCAGTTATAACTCAAAACCAGTTGTTAGTTTTCTGATAACTTTAAAAACAAAACTGAATAAAAGTGAAAATTAAAAAGTGAGTCGAATTGAAAGAAGAACTACTGACATTAAAATATTATTTTCAGATACTCAGATAATGATTTTTAGATAACTCTAGTCTATTGGAAAAAACAAAGGAGCATTTTGTATATTTGCTATTACTAACCAAGTATTTAGTAAATGGTTATCCATGGGAGACTTATAAACAAAAATCATTAAACCAGCTATGCTGTTCTATTAGACTATACAATTCGCAGATGGTTTGTAAAAGTTATTTTGGTAGACGTTTTTGAGAACGCTATTTTTTACAACGTCGGTCTTTTATCGGGTGGATTGTGAAATGATCAATCAAACGAAAGTGGTTTACCTAGAACAATTTAAACCTCTATTGGGGAAGGGATTTGGCGGTTAACTCAAAGCTACTGTGAAAATTGAAACATTCTTTTTGGATGAAAACCACTGAAATATATATATTTTAATTATTTAAAATTGTTATGTACTTTATATAATTAAAATATATATTTCAGTGGTTTCATCCAAAAAAGAATTTTTCATTATGACTAACCACATAAGCTTAAAATTGAAAATACTGTGAAAATTACCTGGCATTTTAAGATTGATTACAAATCCGTAGAGAGTTTGAAAAGATTTAGCCGTTCAAATAGCAAGGGAGCATTGGTTCAGACACACTGTATAGTGGCGCGGCTCTGGCGGATTAGTTTCGCGCTACTGTTACCGCAACACTCTTAACACGTAACGAGTAAGTCATATATCTGCCTGCGCTGGCAGTTTACAAGCGACTTATAAAGAATGCCGTGCAGCAAACAACCCTGTAAGTCTGCTGAGAGTTGAACTGTACAAGTGATATGCAATTAGCGTGTGTATATGTAGAGTGTAGATATGCTGCCGAGATAGCGCTAGTGCAGCAGAGACACGCCATCCTGCAGAAGGCCTACTTCACCAACTCACAAATCTCTTGACATATAAAAAGGTAAAGTTTGTCTTGTTTAACGAGGCGAAGTTAGGACTACAAAGACCTATCTACCGCTCAACCTCAACCTTTACCTAGCGTTACCGTATAGTCACATTACAAATGTAAGTGGTGACGGCGTGGATGGAACCACGATTCCAACCCGTCACAAATATTACATATTTTCTTACTTATAGTCTTGATCATACAAGAAACTCTATTTTGACTTTTAATTTCGAATGAAGTCTCGCGGTGTTTACACACGCAGGTATACAATTTTCCGATACGATCTGCTTGGAGTCAAGAGTTTCAAACTTTGACAGCTGGTAGAAAAGTCCAGCTCTGCTAAGTCAACACAATCATTCATTATTCATTGCAAGAAGGGTCTTGATGAACTGGGCAACTTAGGGCTTCTTTGGACAATGTCTTCCTTAGTAGAACCGGAGATATGGCTCTAACAACAATTTAAAGAGATTGCTTCGGGTACGTCCAAGTTTGCGCTGGGGAGTAGCTGTTCACCAGAGATGTACCTTCAGGCAACGAACCGAAAAAAGAAAACACGTCCGCGGTAGCCCGTGGTAGAATTTAATTAACTGGATTTTAATTACTTTATTTTCGTTAGTCAGTCGTTCACCGATAAGCCCATTAACCAACCCACCAACTAACGTCCTCCCAGATTTTCAATTAACAAAAATAGAACTTAACACCACTGTGAAAGAAAACGATTTCGGGAGGAGTATTTGATGTTGTGACCACAACGCTTTCAGTAAACAATCTCAGTAATGGATGGAGTAGCAGTAGGTGAGTGTAAACGCGGCTCAAGTACTAGACTCAAAGGGTGAGATAGGCTCTTTGACCTGTGTCTGTACAGTACACAGCTGCCTGTGTAGTGGTTACACGCCTTGGCAGAGTGAGGCAGTGTAGTAAGTACTAGACTCAAAGGGTGAACCAATCAACCTGATAGGCTCTTGACCTGTGACTGTACAGTACACAGCTGCCTGTGTAGTGGTTACACTCTCATCCTTGCCTTGTTTCATCACAATCTCAGTAATGGATCGAGAGCACAGTAGAGTGAGGCTCGGTGAGTGTAAACGCGGCTCAAGTACTAGAAAGGGACTCAAAGGGTGATTTGACCAACAGGCCCAGCTCATTGTTACCTGGCGGCCATAGGCTCTCCACAACTGACCTTACTCAAGTTCTCAAAATGTAGTGGTGTTTTGCAGTACACAGCTGGAAACCTGTGTAGTGGTTACACAGTCTTTGTATACAGAAATCCTTGCCTTGTTTCATTTAGACAATATCAATCTTGATTTTGAGTGTGCAGTAATGTTTTTGATCGAGAAATCCTTTTCGAGAGTAACAGAGTACATACCAGAGTGTTCCCACCACTTTTTTCATTATAATGGAAGGGTTTCTCTATTAATACACTTACATCTTTAATATTTCTTTTGAAAACACAAGTGACATCGTGAAAAAATAAAGTGAAATGTACGGTAGTTGACAACTTTCATGTATCAACTTAGTTTCTCAATTATTAAACAATTTCATCATCACATCCTATTGTACTAGACTTAAAACAAATCAGGGTGAACCAATTATGTTAGTACAACCTGATAGTTTCAATCAACCTGCTCTTGACCTGTGCTTCAGTTTACAGTACTGGTTGTTGCTGTAGCAGACTGCCTGTGTACATCTGGAGGGTTATCTATTGGGAGACGCTTATTTTACACTCAAGAAAGGGATCCAACAGCCACAGATTGCGTGATCTTGTCAAACTTCATCACAAACAGTCTCAGTAATCCATAGGAACAATGGAGAGCCCGCTCAGTTCTGCTGTTTCACACACCAACCTTTCACTCAGAAATTGAAACTGACAAAACCCTCAAGCACTGAATGAACTCAACAAGGTGAGTGTAAACGCCGGCTCATCCTCAACTTCCTTCATCACCAGTACCAGAACGAAGGTAGAAGAAGCTCTGTGAAAGGGTGAACAATCAACTGTTTTACTCTCACCTGATAGTTTACATGTGATTCTTGTTGTTAACAACAGAAATTGACAAATGAGGCTGTGAAGTTAATACTCTGGGTGAATACATACACAGCTGCCTGTTTCTACAGTAATTTTTTTCATCAATGTAATAGAATCTTAATGTTTTTCAAGTAATCACACCTCATCCTTGCCTTGTTTCATCAATAGCAATCTCGGTAATGGATGAGAGCGAGAGTACAGAGTACTCGGTGAGTGTAAATTAAAGCGGCTGAGACTCAAAGGGTGAACTCTTTTCTTGCCTTTTCTCATCACATCTACATGTCTTGAGTTTTTTTACAGACTAAAAGGTGAGATGTCAACAGCAAAAAACTGGTGTAAAGGCCTGATATTTAACACTGCTCAGTGGCAGTACTTTTGATCCTTGCCTTGTTTCACTTAGGGTGTCTTCTGAAATCAAAATAAGGTAATAAAACATTTCAACTTACAGGAGAGCAGAGTGAGTGACATAAAGGTAAGTTTCGGTGAGTGTAAACGCGGCTCAAAAAGTTTCAAGTACTGGGTGAACCAAAACTCGTTTAACCTGAATTGCTCTTGAGGTTTGGAGAGCCTGTGACTGTACAGTACACAGCTGCCTGTGTACAATCAAACTCGTTATTAATCTCCCTGGTTACCCTTTCTTGTTGTGTACTCTCATCCTTATACTTTTGTGTGGTTATCCTTGTTTCATCACAATCTCAGTAATGGATCGAGAGCAGAGTACAGAGTGAGGCTCGGTGAGTGTAAACGCGGCTCAAGTACTAGACTCAAAGGGTGAACCAATCAACCTGATAGGCTCTTGACCTGTGTCTGTACAGTACACAGCTGCCTGTGTAGTGGTTACACTCTCATCCTTGCCTTGTTTCATCACAATCTCAGTAATGGATGGAGAGCAGAGTACAGAGTGAGGCTCGGTGAGTGTAAACGCGGCTCAAGTACTAGACTCAAAGGGTGAACCAATCAACCTGATAGGCTCTTGACCTGTGACTGTACAGTACACAGCTGCCTGTGTAGTGGTTACACTCATCCTTGCCTTGTTTCATCACAATCTCAGTAATGGATCGAGAGCAGAGTACAGAGTGAGGCTCGGTGAGTGTAAACGCGGCTCAAGTACTAGACTCAAAGGGTGAACCAATCAACCTGATAGGCTCTTGACCTGTGACTGTACAGTACACAGCTGCCTGTGTAGTGGTTACACTCTCATCCTTGCCTTGTTTCATCACAATCTCAGTAATGGATCGAGAGCAGAGTACAGAGTGAGGCTCGGTGAGTGTAAACGCGGCTCAAGGCTCAAGTACTCTTGAGACTCAAACTCTCATCCTTGCCTTGTTTCATCACAATCTCAATGGATCGAGAGCAGAGTGAACCGGTGAATCAACTAGACTGATAGGCTCTTGACCTGTGACTGTACAGTACACAGCTGCCTGTGTAGTGGTTACACACTCATCCTTGCCTTGTTTCATCACAATCTCAGTAATGGATGGAGAGCAGAGTACAGAGTGAGGCTCGGTGAGTGTAAACGCGGCTCAAGTACTAGACTCAAAGGGTGAACCAATCAACCTGATAGGCTCTTGACCTGTGACTGTACAGTACACAGCTGCCTGTGTAGTGGTTACACTCTCATCCTTGCCTTGTTTCATCACAATCTCAGTAATGGATGGAGAGCAGAGTACAGAGTGAGGCTTGGTGAGTGTAAACGCGGCTCAAGTACTAGACTCAAAGGGTGAACCAATCAACCTGATAGGCTCTTGACCTGTGACTGTACAGTACACAGCTGCCTGTGTGGTTAGTGGTTACACATCCCTGCCTTGTTTCATCACAATCTCAGTAATGGATTACAGAGTGAGGCTCGGTGTAGGCTACTGTACACTCTCAGCCTTGTTTCATCACAATCTCAGTAATGAGAAACAATCAGACTAGGCTCTTGAGAAGTAGACAACAGTAGTGACAGTACGAGTGCCAACCTGGTGGCTAGTGTGTCAAGTACTAGACTCAAAGGGTGAACCAATCAACCTGATAGGCTCTTGACCTGTGAATGTACAGTACAGCTCAAAGCCTGTGTAGTGGTTACACTCTCATCCTTGTTGTTTCACACAATCTCAGTAATGGATCGAGAGCAGTACACTCGGTGAAAACGCGGCTCAGATAGGCTATGTGTGTACAGTACACAGCTGCCTGTGTAGTGACAGCCTTGAGGCTAATGGATAGAGCAGAGTACAGAGTGAGGCTCGGTGAGTGTAAACGCGGCTCAAGTACTAGACTCAAAGGGTGAACCAATCAACCTGATAGGCTCTTGACCTGTGACAGCACAGCTGCCTGTGTAGTGGTTACACTCTCATCCTTGCCTTGTTTCATCACAATCTCAGTAATGGATCGAGAGCAGAGTACAGAGTGAGGCTCGGTGAGTGTAAACGCGGCTCAAGTACTAGACTCAAAGGGTGAACCAATCAACCTGATAGGCTCTTGACCTGTGACTGTACAGTACACAGCTGCCTGTGTAGTGGTTACACACTCATCCTTGCCTTGTTTCATCACAATCTCAGTAATGGATCGAGAGCACAGTACAGAGTGAGGCTCGGTGAGTGTAAACGCGGCTCAAGTACTAGACTCAAAGGGTGAACCAATCAACCTGATAGGCTCTTGACCTGTGAACAGTACACAGCTGCCTGTGTAGTGGTTACACTCTCATCCTTGCCTTGTTTCATCACAATCTCAGTAATGGATCGAGAGCAGAGTACAGAGTGAGGCTCGGTGAGTGTAAACGCGGCTCAAGTACTAGACTCAAAGGGTGAACCAATCAACCTGATAGGCTCTTGACCTGTGACTGTACAGTACACAGCTGCCTGTGTAGTGGTTACACACTCATCCTTGCCTTGTTTCATCACAATCTCAGTAATGGATCGAGAGCAGAGTACAGAGTGAGGCTCGGTGAGTGTAAACGCGGCTCAAGTACTAGACTCAAAGGGTGAACCAATCAACCTGATAGGCTCTTGACCTGTGACTGTACAGTACACAGCTGCCTGTGTAGTGGTTACACTCTCATCCTTGCCTTGTTTCATCACAATCTCAGTAATGGATCGAGAGCAGAGTACAGAGTGAGGCTCGGTGAGTGTAAACGCGGCTCAAGTACTAGACTCAAAGGGTGAACCAATCAACCTGATAGGCTCTTGACCTGTGTCCAGTACACAGCTGCCTGTGTAGTGGTTACACTAGACTCATCACAATCTCAGGGTGAACACAATTGAGGCTCTTGACCTGTGAGTCTGTATGACACAACTACTAAGTATATTTGTTCGCCCACGCCACCAAACGGCATTACTTGTTTAGAAATACTTTCTGAATTTACGGCTTCAAACAGCGTTTGCAGGAGCGGTTATCTGATCTCATTAAATCACTCACGCACCTAAAGTAAAGGCCCAGGCCAGAGAGTCAGTGCACGCAATGTGTATAAATTTCTTGACTTTGACGCATTGTTCTATAACATATTTTCCTTACGTGTACTCGCTACCTTATATTAATCAGCAATATAAGGGCTGTTTCAACTATTCCCCTCCATTTTAACTTTTGAACTTTTAAATACATGTTTTCTTAACATTTTTCACGAGATTGGTGGATTAGAACGAAGTTTCTCATGGAAACCCACGCCATTTCACAGACGAAGCGTACAATTTAAACCTCCTTCTAAATGGCGTTCCGAAACTTGTGCGTTTCTTAAAACAAGCATATTGATTGTTGCCAACGTTTTAGCTAGCGAAACGTGAAACTCCATTGGATTTGGTTTTTAAATTTCAGCTTTTAAACAAAGTGAGAATTAGTGTAGAATACTGTCCGGTGTTTTCTAGATCTAGTTACTGGGCAGAGAAACATTTTCCACTCTTGCTTTCTCATTAATTTGTCCTCTTCTGCCCGAAAAGGAAACACCAGACAATTAATCACTTGGTATCCTTGCTTTTGTCTTTGAATGGCCTTTAAAGGTTGTAGAGAATATGACAAATTCCTCCAACAAAGTGGGGAAGCACCTAGAGGTACCCTAAAATATTTGCCTAATGTGCGTCTGAAAATACTAAGAAGTAGCCGTTAATAGGTAAAGTTGGGGGGAGGATCGTGTTGAACAGTGAACACTCTACAATGTACAAGGGTGTAATGAATGGTTTAGTATAGTACTCACCAGGTATACGTATCAACACTGTGTAAGGGTCTGAAGTGTCCACCGTGGCGGTCTGTCCTCTCTGGAACAAAGAGACAACACACTGTAGTTAACCGTGCTTAGAGCTTAGAAGTAGACAAGAAACATGCTGTAGCAAACTCAGTTCCGCACTGGACCACAGAACACTGTCAGACAAAATATACCCACACCTATTTTGCAGATTGGCCTTGTAGAAAGGGTTTTTGAGTCGCTAACATTTTTCACAACTCTTCATAAAAATATTTGAAACCGTTGGAACCACCACAATATTGCTTAGAAAATATCATTCCAACATTTTAAATTGTTGACATACCCTTGACTAATTTTGGAAACAATTTTGTTTTAGAAGTCAAAATGCGATCTTGTAAAATGACGTGGCGTTCACTGTCTCTGTAACTAGAGCAGCAGAGAGAACTACCAAACTGGGAGACACAGAACGGTGCTTCATAAGCGTTTGTCTTCACATGTACAAAGTGAAGTAGCTCAGTTTGTCGATAGGCCGCCAAATTATTAAGTGTCGCATTGCTGTAGGAATTCAAAGCTCGTCTGAAAATAATTCTAAAGTTAATAGATAATAATAAAAAGGTTCGGATGAGTTTTAGGTACACGACTGAGAGGGAAAACGCGACGCTCACTGACTGACAGTAGAGCATAATTCAAATAAATGAGAGCGTATGCATAGAAAACCTGTATGTTTGAATGAGATTTCGAGAACGAATGAAATATTTTATAGAAACTAATTTAAGGATTGTTATAAATTGTGTATAAATGTTATATGCAATAAACTATTTATTTAACACTCATTTAAAATAAAGTTTTGTCAGTTATTTTGTTTACACGTCGGTGTAAAAGCCTGTGATACTGTTAGTATGTAAAAGGTTTAGTGGCGAATATCAGCGGTGGATGAGTTGGTTGGGTTTGTTTTCGAATTTTGTATGTAAAAAGCATATAGCAAGTTGTTTAAGAAATTGGCTATTAAAAATGTAATCATGCTTGCTTATGAGATTTTTTAAATGCGTTCATCTGTTAGGAGAGTTGCAGACTAACTCAAACCAAAGGACACAGCTTTATAACTATAGGTTTTCAATTTCATCTGGCCATCATTTTGAGTCATGTAATTGCCAGACCAGCACTAATAGCCATTTAAGGTAGAACGCAAATAGCCACATGCTGTAGGCGTGTAACGTAAATTGCTCTCACCTAAAATAGCTTTCCAATACCATCGAAACAACGGCACTTTACAAAGCTATTTTTATCACCGTAAAAATAATAAACAGTAATCTTTCGTAATTGCCACATTTGAGCGAAATCAACCCTTCTTTGAACTTATTTTAAAGATCAACTATGTCCAGGTTTGCTGAAAATTTATTTGTCAAATCCGGGTTATTTCTTAATTGACTTCAATACTGTTCAATCTCATGTTTTTAGAGGAGAAGCTGTTAAATTGTACCATACATTTCAATTATAGATTTTATGAGCCGGCAAGGAAAGGAGTTATCTACATAAAAAATTCAAAAGAAGGCATGTAATTACTTTTTGCCATAAAACCCAAACAAATAATTTCTTCGGTAAATACTTGATGAAAGTAGATGGTGTTAATGTCAAGGCATATTGTTTACTTTCATTTTAGTTAAAACCAGTTTATTAAACTGAGATGCCTTAACTTATAAAAAAAAATAGTGAAAAGTTTAAACAATGTCTGATTTATTAACACCAAACAAATAATGTTGATATTTTGGCCCTAATATAATGGTTTGTATGATTCAGTTTGTAATAAGATCACAACGATACCTTAAACCGCAACGAAACGTGTTAAAGAGTATCCGAACTTACAAAACTGTTAGAACGAAGACGGTTAGACCTACGGGTGAAATATAGATTTTGACCAAACTACATTAGCTTTCATTGTAGTGAGATGACTTTTTGATACAGCTTTTGATTTACGAGTTATGAGAAAAAATGAAAACTTCACTTTCAATACTTTCTGGTTCTACGAGCTCACCTTTACATGGGGACTTTGGGTCAAACCTTCTCACACCTTCAAAACTATAGGGCATTTTCCCCGTAAACCATATTTTCATCTAACTCGACATAGCTGACTGTTTATCCCTGCATATTGTTGGTCGAGTACAGGGTGTTGACATTACGCTGCAGATAAACAAACCAGACACGAAGCCACAATTATAGCCTGCAACACGACTACAATGAGAGCTACTAGAATACTCTTGGCTAAATATACCGAGACATTACCATACACCTGTCTCTCGGTTCGTGTGAACTCACTGCTGGTCGACCTTTGACTTTCTCAACTGAACGTTGTCTGTTGTCGTGCCGGCTCAGCCGTGGCAGGAGACTCTAGAGAAGTTTAGTATTTAAATATATTTAACACAATATCTGTGATAACCAACACGAGAAGTGATTTTAAACTCGCGTGGCAGTCAAAATATTGTGAACTTGAAAACAATATCTTCTCACGTTTATAGGCCAGTCTCATCCTCCAAAAGCAAACACCGAACCATGTTCCTCTGAAAGACAGGTTGTATTGTGTAGCCTACGTCAGGAGCGAATGAGTGCCAGTGGGACCTGCAGGTGCTATATGACCCACATCTCTATACACACCTGGTGCCCGCCTTCACACCCACATCCAGTCTCTCCCGTCCAGTCTAGTCTACAGGTGCTGGACACAAACAAGTAGACAGGAAGAGGGTATAGTGAGAGATATTACTTTGTAAAGAAAATCGAGGGGATAAGAGTAAAGATTCTCAAGAATGAAGCGAATAATTACCTTAACCGTCAGAGAAGCGAAATGGAAAAATGGTAACCGTGAGCGAAACGATCGACCGAGCCTCTTACGAGCCTAATGGAAGGCTTCATGACGATTTCAGTGCAACTGTTGTTTACGAAATAAAACATTTATTTATTTAAGGTAAGCTTAGCAAACGGCTTGGATCCAGCGAGCTTCTTGTGATCCCCCAGCGAGCGAGGCAAATTAATTGCCTTTAGGAGTAAACAGTACCTGGCGGCCATTTTGTTTTGTGCCCCATAAAACAATGTAAAAACAAGCATTTTTTTAGATTCTTCACTCCCACAATTTTTATCAGATATTTTTGATTCACGTTTTGTTTGAAAGATGACAAAGTACTGTAGTGTCTTCGCTGCTATGACCACTGTTTTAAAAATTGTATTACTGTAAAATAGAAAACCAAGAAATTCAAATACAACGTTTCTTCAATTTTTGGATTGATGTCACGGTTTAACAAATGAGAAATGGAAATTCGGCTAAGCAGAGTTACTAGAATATTTAATGCACTTTAAAAGAAAGTTTATTTCATAACAAACCGATGAAAAACTGTAGGCGTGAAGTGTCCCAAGAAAATGCATGTTTTTACATTGCTCTTATGGGACGAAATTCAAGGTCACAGTCACTACTGCGCACTCTTAACCAGCGAAACCGAAGGAGGTTCTCTGAGGTTGCCACCACGAGCAATGCGAACGGCCCTAAAACGGAAGACCAAAGAGAACATCCGAGGGAATTGGCAATACTTTTTGCCGGCCGGAGGCAAGAATTTTACTCCAAATCGTAAGCTTCTGACCACTCTAAATCCATTTTTCCTTTTTTCCATAATTCCACTTCTCCCAAGTCCCACCCTACGTCCTACAGACACGGAAGTGTGGTAGGAGTGGGCAAGACGCAGCGAGGGGGTTGCTGGACCCCGGCCACATCTTGATTGACAGACAGCTGTTCTGCCGCTATTGTTTATTGTCTCGGGATGACGAGCTCGAGCCCACACACACACCTCTTTCTAAAATTACACATCACTTGTTGTTACACAGACCCGAAATACGCGGCTCATAACTATTGCGATACAGAGGTTCTATTCTGGGACTAGTTCTGTAAATACGGCGCATAGCAATTCTCATTTTAGATTTTTAACTGCTTGTTTAGGACACATTTAGTAGTTTCTGGACCATCAATGTGAGAAAGGCTTTGGATAAATTACTCTGAAAAAAAAGAAATAGGGTGTACTTTCCAGTAAAACTTTCGACCGAAATGTTCAACTGATAAATATGAATGACTAATTAAATCGTAAAACAAAAACGTAAAGAAAGTAACGAAAATGTCCATATTTTTGTTTACTCGTAAGCGACGTTTGATGGAAATCAAACGTAATCAACAACGTAAAAATTCAACAAGGTGTAAAAGTATCCGTGACAAATAACGAAAAAGGTTGTACTAAACAAAAAAATAAAATTACAATGATGAGCCCTTTCAACTAAATTATGTACAATATGGTCGTCTTACATTGTATTACACTATGTATCTTCAGACCCTCACTACTCACAAACAAATCAAATTGTCTGACGACTAAGTTATACACTCCTGGACAAAATTAACGCATCGCTTTGTTTTTTCTCATAATTTTAATCATCCGTCTTTTATTTCAAAATTGGAAATCTTTGGCCTTAATGCAGGTAAATATTATTTTAATTAAACAGCAACAAAGAATTATGCAACACAGTTTTACTATCAGATAATGGATGGCGTTAATTTTTCTTTACGAATTGTTATGAGTCTTTTACCTGTGATGCATTAATTTTGTCCAGAAGTGTATATCACCAATACGAAGATCTCACCTAATGAATGTACAGAGGCACGGTACAGTACACAATACCTGTGATAGTTTGATGCACAAGAATGTTACCAGACTGGATTGCAACTGCAAGTGAAAAGACAGCGAGGACTGAGGAGTGAGGAGGTAGAAAGCAAGAACCGGTCAGCAGTCAGCACGGCAACACACTGCAGCATGCTGTGCTGCTTTCACAATATACAGTGACACCTGAAGACGGGGTCGGATTCTAGGTCCCGAAACGTTGTGTACTTTTTATTCACTGAAAACTATGGAAAACGTCCGTTATAATATTTCGACCTCCGAAATTGTACCATCGTCAACAACAGACTTCAAACAAAGAATACAGTAACACGCGGCACGTCTCAAAGTCGTTAACATGAGTACGATGAGTACGAGTATCACACGACATCTCGAAACTAGATGTGCTGGTTGAACATTCAGATATCAAGGAAAAAACAAAACATGTCTAAATATCATCTCAATACGCGCTTCAAACCTGAGCATGTGCCTCTCAGCCACTTAGTACCCACAAGCAGGCTCGAGCCATGGAGGTTACTAAGGATTAAATTCGATAACTTCTTTTCCTTTTGAATAATTTTAAATTATGGAGATTCACGATAGTACAACTTTTTGAGATACGTGTTTTGGGAAATCAAATTATGAGGAAATTTAAGTTGTCAAATAATTTCAGATAGCGAGGTTGGAAGCATTTGGGTTCCACTGTACCTCCTTTTCATGTTGCAAACCCGAAGAAGTTCACCTCCTCAAAGTTTAATGGATAACAAAAATGCAGATTCAATACATTTTTAATCAGAAGAACACTGAACAGTTCCTCCACAGGGGTATATAGGAAAACACGACCCATAAAGTCATGACCCATATTTAAAGGAGCAAGGGAGGCCAGCCCCTCCCAACAACGTTGAATTATATATTACACAGCAAATACTCCTTAATACGCTTCATAATGTCCAATTATCCTAAAATGACCAAATTCTCTCCGCTTTTACATCAACCTATCAGAAGATAATGTTGTGTGAATAATCTGGTGTGTAATGTTTTAAGTCCATTGGCGTTAACACTATTTAAAACTACAACTTTCACCGGGAAATTTTGAACTATTTCAATATTACAAACATAAACATCAGACACAGAAGTCCGGTAGCGTAATTACGACGCCCCTATATGGGATCAGACAGGGTCGAAAACGACTGATTACGCTGGACGCTTGGCTCGAAGATTGGGATACGACAGTGCCAAACCGAAAGTTCCAATCCAAAGGTTCTAAAAAATTTTCCAAATACCGAAACTACCAAAAACTCTGACCTAACCTTTAACCTAACGTCACGTAACATAACCTAACCCAACACTAAGCTGAATACAATCCCCATATGCAGCCAGCGCGAGGCTGTTTGAACTCGGGGGGAGTTCTGGTCAGGAAGTTCCGCCCTTGGGGAAATATTCCTGAAAGCAGTTGAAACATCACAACATACGCTCCACAGAGTTGGGAGTTTTAAATTTCACATAACTGTAAAAGCTGTTACTTTTCAGTTGATGTTTTAAGCCGTTATTTCGTGAGTACAAACATTATGAAAACATCCGGATGCAACCCATCGCGTTGGTTGTGTTAGAAAACCTTTATTTCGAGTCGTTGACATACGAAAATAATGATAGAAATGAAAATATGGCACTTAAAAACAAAATAACCCGTCCAACTTCGCAGAAGCTTTCAGCCTGACAAATACCAGCGCTGACCGCTTTGCCAACGACAATATCTCAAAGGAGTTTCGGAAACGGGGGACCCAGTGAGCCTAGATGTTGAAAGTGACCCGAGTATTTATACCCGGCCGCAAATTATCTATTATTACAAGGCTATTGCTAAACCCCAGTGTCGAAATGATGGCTTTGGCCGCCCTCCAAACCGCGGGCGGATCTTAGTTTTGAAAATATGTGCGACACACTCAGAGCACGGGCGCCACCACGGAGGAGTGAGGCAAAACCACCGAGGTTTGGGGTCAAACTGCACAAGAGAACCCGGGGTTTTCCATCGGAAAATTGTGCATATTTAAAACCGTACGATAGTGGGTTTTATCTGGGCATCGAACTTTGCGACGGAAATTTGAGTGTCCCTTGAGGGAAGATTCTAACAGTCTCTAACATCCCAAAGTCCGAAAATTGTCATGGACATTTGAATTATTTATTACAAATTGTTAAAATCTAGCACAATGCCCTTTCATTTCCTCTTAGTCAGACATTTTATTTTCCACTTTTGAAAAGTCACATCTTTTTTAAAATAAAACTTGATGATTACATAATTTGGTATACAATCTGCGGGGAAAATAGGAATGAGGTATGAAAAAATAGGTATGTCTACATAGCAGCTACTTTATAATGACCGTAATTAAAATTAACCTAAAATGGAAAACTATCTAATTCTCGCAATTTCGACAGTTTTAAAAGGAGATCAATAGTGTCCTCCTTCCATCTGAATTTTAAATGAGGAATATTTTTCCGTTTTAAACTTGTTTAATGGGTAAAAATAAGTTGAAAATTATTCGAACTCTCCCTTTTTCCCAAAGGAAAGCGACACTGGCCATACAGTGGCGCCCGCACACATATGTATCGGGACATATTTAGATTTACGTTCTTGTTTTCCACTCGAGGGAGGTATAAATCAACTTTAAGTTACAGCTTCCGCGGCAGGTCGGTCCTCAGTGTTGGTTTAAACTGGACTTGATGTGTTTTCGAAATTACGAGCGCCTAATGTTGGCGGCTACAGCTACAGGCTACGCGGTACACACGCCAATTGGCCACTTGCACGACACGACCGCCGTTAAGTCGATAGAATGACGTGCGCCACAGTTCGGCTCCACAATCTACTAGTAGCAACTTTCATCTACACAACATTATAAGTAAATTCAACACCAGGCCGATACGCTGCTTGAGTTAAGCGAGTTTCCATTGCAATATGTTATTCTAATTTACTAATTGTAACTCTAGTTCGCTACGCTCACAGCCTCGCTTCGGCCTTCGGCCTTAGCCTTGCCTCCTCTATGACCACGAGCGTTACGAGGCTGTTCGCTACGATCAAAGCCTTGCTTCGGCCTTCAGCCTCAGACTTACGGGGTTTTATAAGTTTACTACGTGTCGTAAAAGAAAAACGTATTTCAAATTTTATTAAAAATCGGATCACTTATTCCATTGTTATAGCGAAAAGCCATTATTGGCCGCCATTTTGAAATGACTTAACGGATTTTCATACTTTTTGTACATGGGTCAATAACATTAAAACACATATTTATTTCAAATATCACCAACATCGGATGAACTTCACTGTTTTAGGATAATTAAAATTTTTGGCGAAAGAGAGGACCTCGGGTGGTCCGATTTTGCTGGCTAACAAACGTGTTTTGGGGGTCAGGATCGGTGCTCATTTCGCGGTTCCGGGCCTGGGTACCTTGCTGACGGCATGAATATCTCATTTTCCAAAACATCACACATTGCTATCAAACCTGATATTTTATATTAGGCTATACCATTTTCACATGTCTACTTTATTCAATAAATTTGAATCGAGGAAATTTGAGAAACCTGCAATTCTTCACCAAGCATCTAACACGCGAGGTTTCTTCCACCCGTATGACCACTAACAGTTGTTATATTATTTTAACCAATGACAGATTTGCTAAAGTGAGTGTTTTAAATTATGTTGAGCGAGGATACGGAACAAGACATACAATATGTGTCAGACACAAGAAGAAAGCCGATCCTCCTTAATCGTGACTTTTTACGTGTATCAGCGCAGATAGTTTAGATGGTATGTCTTTTCCCCGAGGAGCTAACCCCGGGAAAGGACCGTAACCGGGGCAATCTATATACACTAATCTAAAAGCAACAAGAATAATGTTTCAGGTCACAAAATTGACTCCCAGTTTGATCAAAGGTTGGATACAAACATGAAGACGTATGAAGATGACGTAGACGACCGAGGACGAGATATGACAGCGGGATATTGTTTGTGTGGATGGAAGGTGTCGGCAGCATCAGATCTTGACGTGGGTTGTGAGGAGGAGGGAGGGGGTGAGGAATTTCATTACACATACAGGGGCTGCAGAGGCAGGAGGGGGGTGGCGGGGGCGGCATCGTTTATAATACATCTCCAAACACAACCTTCCGCGTCAAGGGGATTTCCTACCCCTTACATGAGGATTTTCTTTATAAATAATCGTTTTATGTAGAAATATTTTTTTTTTCAATTTGTTTCCTTTAAAAATTAGCTTCACCATTAAGTCCTAATTTGTATTTTAAGTAGGCTGTGGTTTGCACGTTTTCAACATATTTTATAACTGAGACTTTACAGCATTAATCTGAATAATGGTTCGCTTATTTTAAGCCAAATTTATGTCCTAAATATATTTTAAAGTTGCACCATGATTTATTACACATATACTTAGTCTAGATGTAAACTGTTCATGAACTTAAATGTATAAAGTAATTATTACCTCTAATACAATGATTAAAAGAGATACGGTATTTTGTGTGAAATGTGAAGGTGTCGGGCAATAATATTAATTTAATTATTAATATATTAATGCTAACGCTTTATTTATTTTGACTGGGACTCGTGGCGTGGTCCTGTAATCCAGCTTCATGGAGGTCAGGTTTTGAGGATGATATAGGTCTAAAGCGGCTCAGATAGTCTCAGTGATCATCTAATGATACCCGCATCAACTCCCACCATCGTTTAGACATATCAGACCATCACCTGCGTGGTTCGGAAGTCACGTTAAGCCGTTGGTCCTTGTATTTCCATTGGTCATTGGGCTATTAATTAATGACCCATTCTAAGGAAGAGTCGGCCTTAGTTTGTAACAAGACTACACCTCATAACTCATTACTACCACTCATCACACTCATCCTTCACCACATATTTGCCTTAAAATACCCTCATGAGAGTGGTCGGCATCTCAAATAGTGATTTAGTGTATTGTGTTTTAGGTTACTTTTCACCTGAGGACGGGATCAGATTCTAGATCCCGAAACGTCGTGATCATCTTGCTCACTAAAAAAACTGTGGAAAACGTTAACTCTCAGACACCTCTAGTAATATTGTTATTCCCAAAATATATACAGTATGTTCGTAAAAAATCGCGCAACTAACAGAACTTTATTGATTTCAATTCCAATGCTAAAGCTGTGTTCGCTATTCCTGCAACTCCTTGTATCGTGCGAACAAACCATTTCAGTTCAAGGTGAATTGATTCCATACCTGGCGCTCCGTACATAAATAGAGCTCTGTTTATTTCGACTCAACCTGTACTGTGTACACCACTTCGTATTTATACATCACGTTCATCCCAGTTTATAGCGGGAAACTATTCTGAATCCAGGATTAACTCAAAGCTACAGTAGTTTCTGCTCGGCTCGAGTTTTTATCGCTCGGCTAAACAATATTATTTAATGCGCCATAAAACTAAAACTCTACTAGCGCTAAATGTCACGGTTTATGGCCGAGATTTGGTTTCATTAGACACTATATTTTCCGAGCGCATGAATTTTTCTTTTTATGTCTTTCACCTTTGATAGTATCCGCTGAGTAAACTTTTCTCAAGTGTTGAACTTTTAATAACCAAAGGAACTTTTAAAGATATTGGCTATTAGGTATTGATTTTAAAATTGCACAGGACAAGCAGGGAAAAGTGACGACACAGAGGGCTGCAATCTAAAAAAACACCACCGTTATAAAAGTGTTAACTACTTAAACTGGGATACTGTGCATTTTAACTTGTTATATAAATGATTCTTGAAATGAAATTATTATAATGAAGTATAATAATTTCTTCATCGGGAAATTTTGAATTTGGTAAATGTCAATAAATTTTGGTAATTTCACCTTGGGATGTATTTTTGATTGTAAATTTGTGTGCTCTGGTAGATTTTCTTCATTAATTTTGAAAGGGTGGTTTTGGTCGGATATCCAAATTCTACACGTAGTGCTTCCGTTTTTCAGCTAGTCCATTACTTCTTCGTATTTCGAACTTGTTTTGTCTCAACTGTTGGCTAATCTGATTTTGTGGTGTATAGTGTTTCTTAGAAATTTTGTCTTGATACAGTAGAAGGATAGATTGATAGCTTTCCAAAATATATTTAGAAAAAATTCTGAGACAACTATTTATTTAAGAGTAAAATATAAAAATTAGGCTCCAATCAGCTCTAGATACTCTGTTTTGACATTGATGGGAAAATTCATCACATACGAATTTTACCGTTTTCATCACGTAAGAATAGCAATTTTAGAAAAGTTGATATACGAGACCCAAATAAAACGATCCCAACAATATTTTATACAGTTTTCTTCGACATTTAAACAATATTTAAACTATTACACAAGATAAGTGAAATAAAAACGAACGTTAGAAAAGGTGAAATCATTAGAAATTAATACGATATGAAAATAAACTCGCGAACGTAAATTTTTCTTCCATAAATACAGTTCATTCAGTTGGTCAGATGGAAGTGGTGGAAAGGACTGTGCGGTATTCAGAATTACGCAAAGAGATGGGAAAGAGAGGCATTAACAATGTTGAGCCGGATAAAGGGAAGCCGTTCCGTTCCAGTCTTTTGATGAACTCCAGAATCCAGAATATAGCTCCCTCCCCCCCTGCAGCTGGTGGCCCAATATACTGCATTTGTCAGAGATAAACCATATTCACTAAAATATTTTGTATTTTTATTGTTAGGACAAGTTAAACACCGCTGGTACATTAATTTGTCGTGTTCAATAAAAATTTAAGTGCATTTATAAAAAATCTGGGCAAAATAAAGGGCTTTTATAAAAAATTTACAGTTTTAAAATTGTCTCGTTTATTATTAGAGATGGAACTGCTAGTTAAATTCGTTTGAAAAAATTACTGAAAAGTATTTTTTAAACTAACCTTCAGAAGGTGGTAGACAACCTATTGTATTGGACGTTTGTTCATGTAAAATGTAACTTAATGGTAGTGAGTATTTAAAAGGTAAGGGTTTAACGAGACTGAGTTAGGTCTACAAAGTCCTATCTACCACTCAACCTGACCTTTACCTAGCTTTTCCGCATAGTAGTCACTTTACAAATGTAAGTAGTGACTGCAGGGATCGAACTCGCGCCAGCAGAAAGATGAGCTTCTGAGTCGCCACGATACCAACCCGGGCGAGTCCGCTAAGTATACACTACTTCTCAAATGTTCACAGGCGTTCTCAAAGTATATATGATTCAAAAATAGGGCGTAATGCAAAAACAACAATGAAAAAAGTTCCTACATGGGTCCTAAAATTCTTCGTTACTCCGGTAGCCGCCACTTCTCCAGAACGGTTTGACCGATTGCATTCAAACTTGGTATGGTGTTTATGTGTCTCAAGGGTAGTCATAATATAAAAACAATGGCGGCTGTTTAAATTTTCAAATTAAAATACCACGCATAGAATAAAAAGTTGTATTTTCGCTTAGTTTTACATAAAGGCGGAATTTACATAAATACTTTCACTTTTGTATTTTCACAACTGGTACACTAAGTTGATCTTTGATTAGCAGCTTACCGAACGAATTAAACTCAATAGGAACTTTTTCACATATAACCCACCCTTGAAATTCGGCGGCCTATTTTAGAATCAACACTGGTAATGTACCAGTTGTAAAAGACGCAAAAATTAAGAAAGTATTATTGTAAAATTCGGAAAAAATGAATCTTTAAAAATTAAAAAATACAACTTTTTTTATTCTTACAACTTTGTTGTATTATGTGCCATTTTCATGGTATTTTAATTTGAAATATTTAAACAGCCGCCATTATGAAATAATTATTTTTTCTTAAATTGACCTTTTGGCAACATAAACAGCATACCAAGTTTGAATGCAATCGGTCAAACCGTTCTGGAGATATAAATTTTAAAAAATACAAAATGGCGGCTATATTTAGGACCCATGTTTAAGGAACTTTTTCATTGTTTTTGCATAAGGAACCCATTTCTGAAATTTGGCGCCCTATTTTTGAATCACAATACCTGTATACAGGGTGAGTTTCTCTCACTCACACCATTAACTTCGCCATTATGTTCATACTTATACATGGGTCTAAAACCTTCGTTTAGCCGCCATTTTGTATTTTACTTAAAAATTAATATCTCCAGAACGCTTTGACCGATTGCATTCAAACTAAGGGTGTTTATGTGTCATAAGGTGAATCTGCAAAATGGCGGCTATTTAAATTTTTCAAATTGAAATACCATGAAAATGGCATGATACAGTTTGTATTTTATAATTTTACATAAAGATACAAACTCATTTAGTCTTTTTACAACTGCCAAAATTAATTGACCCTCGCATAATTGTAAAGTTTGTATTTAGTGATCTTTCCAAATGTGGTTTCAATAAAATTTTCATTTTTTACTAATTAAATGAACCAGTTGTATGCAAAACAAGTAAGATTGTGTGCGCCATTTTCATTAAATTTGAAAAATTTAAATAACCGCCATTTTGTTTCTGTGGGTTTTATGAAATCTTAAATTTACCTTATGACACTTCTGCAAAGTTCAATGCAATGGTATTTCTGCTGACACCTCACTTAGTAAGGTACATAATGTCCACCCTGTATCGTTACAGTCCCACGACAGAAATCATTTTCCAGCTCTCGCCGACTGCCTGGTTCACTGGATGTATTGACAAAGCCACATACAATACAGCACACAACGCCTGAATCAAAGCAGCTATCTCACAACACAGCCACATCATTAGTGAACTGTCTACCTACACTAATGCAGTTGTACACTAGTCACCTCGCCTTCTGTCTTCTGTCTGCTACATAGTGTACAGTCTACAGACAGCCACTTTGATCCCTTCTGTTGTTACTAGTGTAGCTCGCAAAGTAAGAGATAGATTCAGTTATTTACAAGTGTAAACTATAAACATTTGCTAAGTTCTATTGCAATAACATTTATGCCTTCGAATGAAATAATAATTCATCGCATACGGTAAGAGGTTTGTGTATTTCACAGTAAACGTTTATTTAAAGCGTCAGGTTCATTTGTGTGTACCTCTTAAACCATTATGCTAAAGTAAATTTGAAATATAATTATACTCGTCAAACAATAATAGAGGTAATAGAAATCACTATTTGTGATGCCGACCACTCTCATGAGGGTATTTTAAGGCAAATATGTGGTGAAGGATGAGTGTGATGAGTGGTAGTAATGAGTTATGAGGTGTAGTCTTATTACAAACTAAGGCCAACTCTTCCTTAGAATGGGTCATTAATTGATAGCCCAATGACCAATGGAAATACAAGGACCAACGGATTAACGTTACTTCCGAACCACGCAGGTGATGGTCTGATATGTCTAAACGATGGTGGGAGTTGATGCGGGTATCATCAGATGATCACTGAGACTATCTGAGCCGCTTTAGACCTATATCATCCTCAAAACCTGACCTCCATGAAGCTGGATTACAGGACCACCATCATCAAGATGTTCTTGCAGGTCTTATCGGCCATACGGCGTCGTCAGAATCTTCGTACTGTTACTTGAAATACGAAAGTACATGACGAACATAACATGAAATCAACACTCTAAAAATGAAGGAGGGAGGCCACTCAAAAAGAGTGAAATTTCTCTCTTTGGGTGTTGAAACCCTGCCACTCTCATTAAAGAGTGGCTCGATTTTCACTCTTTTAGGAGTAGTTTCACTCTTTCATATTTAGAGTGAACTGAGTCAATAATTGAGTCAACTGTCACATCTTGTCCGGAACGGTTCATGTGCGCTGGCTAGCCCGAATGTCCGCGTCGCCTCAGCTGCGCGGCGACGCTTCAATGCAAGAGTTTACTGCACCCCGTTTATCACATTTCAAAAAATATTTTAGGTTAATAAACACGATATATTTAGAAACTAGAGGAGTTTTTCGTCTCGCGCATACGGAGCGTTTTCTTGAAATTGTGCGTGTTAAGTGTAACACAGCGGTGTTAAAACGCAGCTTTAAAACTTGGACAATTTCAAAATTGATTTGTGAAACTATTGAACAACTATTGACATGAACATCAAGCCTTACCACCACTTCCCACATAAAATATTCAACAGCGCCATTTTAAACATTTAAAATCAATTAGAATGTTTTTTTTAAATCATACACTTGTGACATACTGTTGAAATATAAAATAATTTCGAACACTAACAGCACACACAGAGTTGCAGTGTGTAATGCATTAACCGGACGCATGTGTCACCTGGCGACCGGTGTGTATTGATGAAAGCCTATTGTCTCCACTCCCGCACATATCGTACACAGGTTGTTACTTAGCTGAGGTATCCACTGCACAACCCTCCATTGTGTAGTCATTACAGTGCGTTAATCACGGGAAACAGAACACACTGTATAAAAGCTGTACAGGCATGATAAGTATTAGTGGGAGGGAGTGGTGGCTGCGATAGTAGTGTATCCACTGATGCTCCGGAGGCCCGGGTTCGATTCCCCAAGGCGGTGATAGCAAAATAGTCGATAGGACTACTACTATCTTCGTTTTGAAATTACGCAAATATATAAAATCAATTGAGCGTTTAAGCTAGCGTTGGGATGAGGATCCTTTATGACATAGATGTTCCTGTGGACTTCACCAATAGGTATACGATAGTTTTTCAATTTAGAAGTAAATACATCGACTCCCCCATAAAGTCAAGCACAAGTTAAAAACAACTAAAAGACTTAGCTCTTTTATCAGGGAAATCTCTCAACACCATCTAGGCTATATAAATAACAGAGACCTCGGAATAGCCTCTGCGGCTTACAAGCTCAATTTCAGTCTTACGTGAACATCGGTTAAAAAGATGCTAATTTTACATGTCTATCAACCTAGTTAACAATGAATAAATTTATATCCCTTTAAAAATCCTTTCATATTTAAGTATAGAAATCACAAAATGTACCAAATTATCATGTAAATTGTTAAGATATAAGAAAGAAAACTCCCTTTGTGGCTGAAAAAGAGGAATACCATTATTAAACACTGAACAAACTATCTAGTTTTCAATATAACTGAACCTAATTTTTTCCTCTACAACAACCGTGTAACGAACTCTAAGAGGACACACTCTAACTGAGTATATACACAGTAGAAGTTGGCTAATCCTCTCCCACAGAGTTTATTATCCACTGCCTCTAAATACCGCGGCATTTATGGTACAGGGTACTAAAGTGTGCTAGTGAGTAAGAAGTTGGCTGAGGCAAAGTGGTACAGCGTGTTTGAGGTCTGTTTCACACCTGGACCCTGCGCGTAGTTACTCTACATGAAAACTTAATCCTCTCCCAGAGAGAGCTGTTTATTTTATCCACTGAACCTCTACATACCTCGCGGCATTTATGTGTAGCTACTGGGTGCTATATACAGGGTGTCTAAGTCAGTTAGAAGTTGGCTAGAGTGCAAAGTGGTACAGCGTAGTGAGTAACTGAGGTCTGTTTCACACCTGGACCCTGCGCGTAGTTACTCTACATGAAAACTTAATCCTCTCCCAGAGAGAGCAGAGTTTATTATCCACTGAACCTCTACATACCTCGCGGCATTTATGTGTAGCTACTGGGTACTAAAGCTGGGTGCTATATACAGGGTGTCTAAGTCAGTTAGAAGTTGGCTAGAGTGCAAAGTGGTACAGCGTAGTGAGTAACTGAGGTCTGTTTCACACCTGGACCCTGCGCGTAGTTACTCTACATGAAAACTTAATCCTCTCCCAGAGAGCAGAGTTTATTATCCACTGAACCTCTACATACCTCGCGGCATTTATGTGTAGCTACTGGGTACTAAAGCTGGGTGCTATATACAGGGTGTCTAAGTCAGTTAGAAGTTGGCTAGAGTGCAAAGTGGTACAGCGTAGTGAGTAACTGAGGTCTGTTTCACACCTGGACCCTGCGCGTAGTTACTCTACATGAAAACTTAATCCTCTCCCACAGAGAGCAGAGTTTATTATCCACTGAACCTCTACATACCTCGCGGCATTTATGTGTAGCTACTGGGTACTAAAGCTGGGTGCTATATACAGGGTGTCTAAGTCAGTTAGAAGTTGGCTAGAGTGCAAAGTGGTACAGCGTAGTGAGTAACTGAGGTCTGTTTCACACCTGGACCCTGCGCGTAGTTACTCTACATGAAAACTTAATCCTCTCCCACAGATTATCCACTGAACCTCTACATACCTCGCAGAGTTTATTATCCACTGAACCTCTAGAGTGCATACCTCGCGGCATTTATGTGTAGCTACTGGGTACTAAAGCTGGGTGCTATATACAGGGTGTCTAAGTCAGTTAGAAGTTGGCTAGAGTGCAAAGTGGTACAGCGTAGTGAGTAACTGAGGTCTGTTTCACACCTGACCCTGCGCGTACTCTACATGAAAACTTACTCTAGAGAGAGCATTTATTATCCACTGAACCTCTAACTCGCGGCATATGTGTATCTGGGTACTCTGGGTGCTATATACAGGGTGTCAAGTCAGAGCAGTGGTAGTTTATGAGGTCTGTTTCATCCCTGCGCGTAGTTACTCTACATGAACTCTACAGAGAGAGCAGAGTATTATCCTCCTCTACCTCGCGGCATTTATGTGTAGCTACTGGGTACTAAAGCTGGGTGCTATATACAGCTATATACAGGGTGTCTAAGTCAGTTAGAAGTTGGCTAGCTGGGTGCTATATACAGTGCAAAGTGGTACAGCGTAGTGAGTAACTGAGGTCTGTTTCACACCTGGACCCTGCGCGTAGTTTATGAACCTCTACATACCTCGCGGCATACTCTACATGAAAACTTAATCCTCTCCCAGAGAGCAGAGTTTATTATCCACTGAACCTCTACATACCTCGCGGCATTTATGTAGCTACTGGGTACTAAAGCTGGGTGCTATATACAGGGTGTCTAAGTCAGTTAGAAGTTGGCTAGAGTGCAAAGTGGTACAGCGTAGTGAGTAACTGAGGTCTGTTTCACACCTGGACCCTGCGCGTAGTTACTCTACATGAAAACTTAATCCTCTCCCAGAGCAGAGTTTATTATCCACTGAACCTCTATATACCTCGCGGCATTTATGTGTAGCAGAGCTGGGTGCTAGCAGAGTTTATTATAGTGAGTAACCACTGACCCTGCGTACCTCTACATCCTCTCCCAGAGAGAGAGTTTATTATCCTCCTCTACATACCTCGCGGCATTTATGTGTAGCTACTGGGTACTAAAGCTGGGTGCTATATACAGGGTGTCTAAGTCAGTTAGAAGTTGGCTAGAGTGCAAAGTGGTACAGCGTAGTGAGTAACTGAGGTCTGTTTCACACCTGCACCCTGCGCGTAGTTACTCTACATGAAAACTTAATCCTCTCCCACAGAGAGCAGAGTTTATTATCCACTGAACCTCTACATACCTCGCGGCATTTATGTGTAGCTACTGGGTACTAAAGCTGGGTGCTATATACAGGGTGTCTAAGTCAGTTAGAAGTTGGCTAGAGTGCAAAGTGGTACAGCGTAGTGAGTAACTGAGGTCTGTTTCACACCTGGACCCTGCGCGTAGTTACTCTACATGAAAACTTAATCCTCTCCCAGAGAGAGCAGAGTTTATTATCCACTGAACCTCTACATACCTCGTTTATGTGTAGCTACTGGGTAGCTGGGTGCTATATACAGGGTGTCTAAGTCAGTTAGAAGTTGGCTAGAGTGCGTGGTACAGCAGTGAGTAACTGAGGTCTGTTTCACACCTGGACCCTGCGCGTAGTTACCTACATGAAAACTTAATCCTCTCCCACAGAGAGCAGAGTTTATATCCACTGAACCTCTCTACCTCGCGGCATTTGTGTAGCTACTGGTACTAAAGCTGGGTGCTATATACAGGGTGTCTAAGTCAGTTAGTTGGCTAGAGTGCAAAGTGGTACTGAGGTCTGTTTCACACATGAAAACTTAATCCTCTCCCACAGATTTATTATCATTTATGGACCCTGCGCGTAGCTTACTGGGTACATGAAAACTGGGTGCCTCTCCCAGAGAGCAGAGTTCTAAGAAGTCTAGAGTGCAAAGTGGTACAGCGTCTGAGGTCTGTTTCACACCTGGACCCTGCGCGTAGTACCTACATGAAAACTTAACTCTCCCAGAGAGAGCAGAGTTTATTATCCACTGAACCTCTACATACCTCGCGGCATTTAGTAGCTAGGGTACTAGCTGGGTGCTATATACAGGGTGTCTAAGTCAGTTAGAAGTTGGCTAGAGTGCAAAGTGGTACAGCGTAGTGAGTAACTGAGGTCTGTTTCACACCTGGACCCTAGTTACTCTACATGAAAACTTAATCCTCTCCCAGAGAGAGCAGAGTTTATTATCCACTGAACCTCTCTCTATGTACCTCGCGGCACTTATGTGTGGCTACTGCATGGGTACTAATGTTCGGGCTTTATACAGGGTGTCTTAGACCACCACCGTGTCACTTGTTTTGGGTTTAACCCTTCTAATAACATGGAAAATAAAGCAACAGACAGAACAAGGAATTTTGCGCTTTTAACTGTGTGTGGTAATCTAACAATTCCAGAGTTCCTGGCTTAAATCTCGAAATTTGACACCTTTGAAGGAAGCACATCACTTTGAATAGCCCGAACTTAAGATATATCAGTCTAAACCTACATTATACAGCTCTACCACCAGAGTTGGGCAAATCTCCTCTCATGGCGTAATCCTCTCATGGCGAAGTCAGGATATCAGTTGGATGCGGACCTTAATATTAAGAAGATGTAATTGAATAAAACCTTGAAATTATGACTTAATTGAATACATATAGATGAAGCAATAACGCTAGACTTATTCATTTGATTCAACAAGCAATTTAGGTTGGCATTTTGCATTTCAGCAATTCACGTTGGTACCCAAACATGACCATTATTAAAATATATGTGACCTTTATTAAGTTAAAAATTTGAGTACATCAGGATTAAAAACGAGAAATAATTGAATTCCAAACTTAAAAGTCATTCGTGTCATTAGTGACTAAGGGATAAACTCAGAATCTGAAGATAGAGGTGCAGTAATACGCCCTCCAAAAACCGTCTAGTACTAAATATATATTTTCAGCTCAAAATATAACACATATAAAAGATAAAGTTAAGCTTACTTTAAAAGTAACCATTGCAAAGCGCACTTCGGCGGAAACAAATATAGCACTAGATGTATTTATTGACATGATGGAGGTTATAAGTAGGTTATCCGGCCAGCCAGTGACGTCATGAGAGTGACGTCATGCAAAACCAACCCCGGCCCCTCCGCCCACCGGTCGATAACATAAACGCCAACTCTTTGCACAGAACAACATTATCATATACTTAAGTATTGTAAGTATTGAGAGACAAATATGTCGAGGTATAAGTTTTTATCACAATTTATAAAATGCGTATTTTTAAATGACTGTTGTTTAAATTATTTACATAAATATACCGGGTGTCCCACGAAGAGGTTTAAACGTTTATTTTATATTACGTGCCCATTCATACACCGAACTTTTTAAACTTTACACAGTTTACAAAGTAGGTTTAAAAATATTCTGGAAAAATTTCAGCTTCCTAACCTTTGTAGTAACAAAATGGCGGCATATTGAAAACTTTACCAATTTGCTTCCTATAAAAACTACTTTCATGTTATTATCTGATCATGGAAGTGATTTTTTAGATTGGCCACCCGATCACCAGATTTAACTGTATGTGACTTCTTTTTATGGGGTTACTTGAAGGAACAAGTTTACTTGGTTTCTTTTTTAGGTTCTTCTAAGGTTTTTTTTTTAGCAGTCAAGCACTGCTCTCAGATCAGTATGATTTGTCCTCATTGCGAAGTGATGAAGCTTGAATAGCTTCAATAATGATGAGGAACTAAAACGATCAATAGAAGAGGAACTTCTCCGGATACCGCAGAGTTTCTTTGTAAGAGCTTACGAATCATTTCTTAAGCGCTGTTATCAGTGTGATGCTGTGGATGGGTTACAGTTTGAATAATTTTGGACTTTAAGGTTTTTCATTAGGCTAGATTCTAGTTTTTTTTAATTTAAAAGTCACATTGCCCTAGAATGTAACAATAAAAATATTTTATAAAACCAAAACACCTTTTTTTTAATGTTTTAAAGTATTGTTTTTAAATATGCCGCCATTTTGTTTCTACAAAGGTTAGGGAGCTGAAATTTTCCCAGAATATTTTTAGAACCTACTTTATAAACTGTGTAAAGTTCGGTGCATGAATGGGCACGTAATATAAAATTAAACGTTTAAACCTCTTCGTGGGACACCCGGTACATTGACACTCGTATATTGACAACGTTGGTGATCAAGCATTCGCTCATCCTGATACACGACCTACCAGAGCCTACCTGTAAGTTCTCCTTTGGTTCAGATTCCAATGTTAGTTTCGTATTTTTTTTATTACATAATAATTGGTTTTTGGCGATTTTTTTTAAATAGATTTATTTATTTTTATTACTAAATAGAACGAAACGTCGTAGAACCAAATGTTTGCAGTTTTGAGCTTCCCAACACCTCCTGAGTCAAGTGGGAAAACTTATATTCATATGTGCCACCACTCTACTCTATAGGTCGCATTTTGGTCTAATTTTCACGAAATTTGGAACAAATGTTTCTTTTGCAAATTTCTAGGTTAAGTTCGTTAACCAACTATGTCGGATCATCCGTTTCAAAATGTTGGCCATTCAAAGTTTTGTTCTTACTATAAAATCGTAGCGATTCCATAAATGAATATACAGTTGACCCAGTATAATAGATTTTTATTTCTTAAATTGATTAAAATAGATTTGAAAATTTTAATTTCTCCCAATTTAAAGCCTGGCTGAAAATTTCCACGAGAGATGTGTTTCCACCTAGCACCTATGCAGGACGCATTTGCTTTGACCTACCTGTTCAAAGCACCAGTTGAAGTTCACGTTTGCATAGGTTTAAAGAAAGCTTAACAATGCTGTGCAACACTTTCCGATTTAAATTCCAACATGGAGACATTAGCAAAGTGGTTAGGCCAAAAAGATAAGTTGAAAACGCTTGTGGATAATGCTGCAGAAATGAAGCAAATGGAAAAGCGCTGAAAGCTCCCGCAAAATCATGAGCAAAATATACGAACTGACAAGTTAAAAGCTGTCAGATATGAAGTAAATACATTTGTCTTGTGATCTGAAAAAAGGTGAACCAGAAAAGAATAATTTGTTTAGTGGGTAGCGAAGATAAATGCAAATCATATAACATCAAGATTGCAACCCATAACCCTATGCGGACACTAGGGTATTGACAGATTTTCCACCTCTAAAACTATGGGTTTCTAGGAAGCGGTGACCGCTACATTACGGTCGTAATATGACGGTGAGTTTTGTTTTCAATGCAACCATATGAGGAAAGGTTTCCTAGAGAACGGTGGACGTAAAGTATTGGTGAAAACTAGTTAAGGTTTTCTCGCCAGGTGACACATTTTATATGTGCCTTCTGGCAAATGTCTTCTTCTCAGCTTATTTTACACGTACAGTACAACAGAAGCTTCACAATAACACGTGTTTTAATAAACTGTTACTTTTTTGTAGCTAAACATAGACGCGCCTAATGCAAGTTCTAAATGCTGCAGGTCAGGCGACTGGCGAGGAATATTGACTCTAGAGAGTGGGTCTGCCAGTGATGGGATATTGATGTTGTTAACTATTAGGCTAACTAACTCTAACTGCATCAAGCTCCCATCAACGCTCTTCCCTCACTAACTTGCTGGTCAAACTTTCATCCCAGACAAATCAACTATACGTAGGTGATTTCGTAAACTATAAGGTAGACTTTGCTTCCACATAGCCGAGAAATTATACAACTAACTGCTTGTGACACTAGTTTCATATGATATACTTAGCCTAACGCTACTGTGACACTAGTTTCATATGATGTGTTTATCCAACGCTATACAACTAAGTGACACTATTTTCATATGATGTGTTTAGCCAACGCTATACAACTAACTGCTTGTGACACTAGTTTCATATGATGTGTTTAGCCAACGCTATACAACTAACTGCTTGTGACACTAGTTTCATATGATGTGTTTAGCCAACGCTATACAACTAACTGCTTGTGACACTAGTTTCATATGATGTGTTTATCCAACGCTATACAACTAACTGCTTGTGACACTAGTTTCATATGATGTGTTTATCAACGCTATACAACTAACTGCTTGTGACACTAGTTTCATATGATGTGTTTAGCCAACGCTATACAACTAACTGCTTGTGACACTAGTTTCATATGATGTGTTTAGCCAACGCTATACAACTAACTTTGTGACACTAGTTTTTCATATGATGTGTTTAGCCAACGCTATACAACTAACTGCTTGTGACACTAGTTTCATATGATGTGTTTAGCCAACGCTATACAACTAACTGCTTGTGACACTAGTTTCATATGATGTGTTTAATAACGCTCAACGCTATACAATGATGTGTTTAGCTAACTGCTTGTGACACTAGTTTCATATGATGTGTTTAGCCAACGCTATACAACTAACTGCTTGTGACACTAGTTTCATATGATGTGTTTAGCCAACGCTATACAACTAACTGCTTGTGACTGCTTGTGACACTAGTTTCATATGATGTGTTTAGCCAACGCTATACAACTAACTGCTTGTGACACTAGTTTCATATGATGTGTTTAGCCAACGCTATACAACTAACTGCTTGTGACACTAGTTTCATATGACGGAACAGAACAGTTATATTACACTGTTGGTGTTTAGATGACAGTGATTGCTATACAACTAACTGCTTGTGACACTAGTTTCATATGATGTGTTTAGCCAACGTATAAAGCTCTCGTGTTTAATAACGCTATACAACTAACTGCTTGTGACACTAGTTTCATATGATGTGTTTAGCCAACGCTCTTATCTATGATGTGTTTAGCCAACGCTATACAACTAACTGCTTGTGACACTAGTTTCATATGCTATAGGCCATCTGATGTGTTTAGCCAACGCTATACAACTAACTGCTTGTGACACTAGTTTCATATGATGTGTTTAGCCAACGCTATACAACTAACTGCTTGTGACACTAGTTTCATATGACGGAACAGAACAGTTATATTACACTGTTGGACCGACAGAGCCGAAATCACCACACTTGCACGACAACCTTTTACAACTAAAATCAGGAGTACAGTAGTTCGAATCAAATACTATAGTTTGTTAGTAATTTAACTGAATCAAAAATAATAGACCTGTCAAGAAGCCTTGGGGGACTCTTCACTGGGTGAGTATCTATCCAAATACGAATTTGTTTGAGAAACAAAATGAACGTGGACCTTACTTTCGCGGCCGGTGTCACAGCTCACAACTATAATCTAGTTCTTCCGGTTCACACAGAGTCAAAACATCATAATAATTTGCTTGAACAATTTCGGTCTCGCTGAGGAATATTATCTTCAGTCACTGATTGGATGAAACTGAGCTGCTTGCTTGCTGTTTGCTGTCTGCTACCATATTGGTCACAGGGCTGCCAACCGTGCATTGGTGCAAGGGATGTCAACTGTCCTTGCTCTCATTGCTATGACACAATAAAAAAAACTTCTTCAGGACTGGTTGCTAGTTTCTGGAAAGTTTAATGCTGTCTTCTTTGTTAATGTTATTGTCATTTTTATTTCAATGGTTTCACGGATGATCGTAGGTTCTATCGAGATATTTTGACGCGATGTGATGTGAACCGGAAGAACTAAATTATAGAACATGGATTTATTGGAATAAAAGTGCTACCAATGTAATCTTTACCGCGCTCGAAACAGTCTGCAGGGCTTGTAGCGGGTTTTCAAGAGGCTCTTTCGTGAAAACGACATTTAGAGACCGATTAATTTGACCCCTTCCACTATTACTCGGCTGTGAACTTCTATGCAAATGTGTCAATTATATTATGTTGTGCGTCATGACAGTTGGTGGCTTAAGAACAACACATATCAATTTGATAATGTTCGAAATACTACTGCAACCCCTTCAACTAGTTGATGGCTAGAATACAAATATTAACATTTTTTTAACGTCACGCGTCAACGACCCAGGGGTACATATAAAATTATAAGCATTGAAATAAAATAATTTATTTATCCCAGTGTTTAGGACCTCTTTAAGTACTATAAATACCGCATTGCTTGTAGGTCCTAAAGATGTGTTGAAACTTTCACATATTATGTGAAGGTTTCAACACATCTTTAGGACCTACAAGCAATGAGTATGAAATAAAATGTACGAGGATGCAGATCTTTGATGGATTAATTTAATGTAACTTAAAAACAACCTATTTCTTAAAAAAAAAGAAAAAATCAAAAATTACCAAAAAAGACTCTAACTAAGTTATTTTAGTGATTTTCTCAAACAAGTGATCCTACTCAAAGTACTATTAATGACTTCCAGTGTGCCTCTACGAGCCGGTGAGCCTGCAAAGAGCACGCGGGCGGTACCTCAGCCCATTGTGTCCGCCTGGGCGCCACCTGACTGCCGCCTCTCACCTCCAGCACTCCTCCCTCCTTTGTATTCAAACTCTGGGCGTCACGACAAGTGTCTTACCTTGGTCCTTGACCACTCACATCACATCGCATTAGCAACCGACGTTTATGCACTTTCATCAACTCGCGCTTACATCACTTGATTGTCTGTCTCTCAACAAGTGCTACTTAGAATTGTGACTAGGGGTTTATTTACATTTCAAAGTATTAGAGAGAGACGTGTGGCTACAAAGAAGTGTTGGGTCCCCCAAGGTTCCATAATTAGTCCGATAATCTTCTTGATTTACGCAACTGGCCTATAGGCTCATCGGAACGTAGGTAACGCAACGTGTCAGAACGAACTGGAAGATTTAGTTATACCATAATGCACATAAAAAGTATGTTTACTTCAACACCATATGCTGCAAAATGTAACTTTTTCTAAACTCCGTCAGATAAAAGAGACTTTCAGAGATCACCATCAGTCGTATGACGTCCCTCAGGATACCTTTATCACTTATTGCCGTCGCGTCCATTATCTTTTACCGCCCATCTTTGTTTTATTAGTTGCGGCTTCCTTTTATTTTTACAACGCTTCTTACTTTTGCGTATTTTGTTCATTTCGCTTTTACTTGCTAAATCCATAGAATCGAAGTGCATTTGATTAATTTATTTCGTACTTAGAGGACATTTATTTGACTTCAAATTATAATTTTAGTGGAGCAAGAAAAGGTTCATCTTCACTTCTGTTACCCCTTGGAACTTCTAATTCTGTATTATGTTCATTCCAGATTGCAGTAACAGTTTTGAGCAGACGCTGTCTACGAGGGTCCAGACAATACCATGTCATCCCTCAATGAAACTGTATCCCAGGGAATTTAGTCGAGTAGACACTTCTTCAATCTCGGTGTCATCCAAAATAACCGTGGGAATTTGGATTTCGTCTGTTTGTCGCAAACAAAAACTAAATACAGTTGACTTTGACGGATTCTTTTTTAAATTAGATCATTGAAGTGATTAATTGAATTGTAAACTGTGATTGTGAAGATTTCGATATAGGTATTTTATTTTGCTTTGAATCAGAGACGTGTCATCTGCATACTCGACTATTTGTCCGCAATGTAACGATGCGTTGTTGACATACAATAAGAAAAGTACAGGGCTGAGGCGGGAGATGGACCCCTGGGGTACACCACCTCTCCTCCGACTGCATGCCTGAAATTTGGACCGTTATGTTTGTGACCGCTGTGCCATGCATAACGGGACCGAAAGAATAGTTTAAACTTGCCTTTTGGAAACAACACTACTGTTACAGTTGCCAGAGTTAAACCTCACACTTTCAGCCGTATGTGGGCTGCGGAGGTGTTGTCGTGTGCGGCTGCCTGGAGAGGAGACGTATGTTTACATAGTCACGTGACGTCACCACTCCTTGACCCACTGTTGCCAACGCACTCGCACTTTCAATGTACTTTACTGTATCTCTCACTTGGCACCGCCACCGGCGCCGCCGTCCGCTTACATATTCAAGCATGGTCGGGTCCATTGAACAAGAAAAGTACTAGACATCTCTGTCTAGCGCTGGCGTCAGTGGTGCGATTTATTACTCTAAAAGCTAGGGCCAGTACGATAGTCTCCCTTCGACTTTGGAATCATCATAAAAACATAAAATCAGGTCGTTTCAAAGAGTCGGAATTGGCGAATGATTGTTTTCTCCTACACTTGAAATTAAGATTACTAGACAAAGTAGTCTCAAACAATCTCCAACGATTGATATTCAGGAAAGGTTGGATATTGGTGAGCAATTTAACTGCATACCTTAAGAGAGTGGGTAGCCTATCCAAAGAGACGAGTTAGAGAACATGATTTAAGGGGTTTAATATTTATTTAGATATGTTTAGCTACCGGATAGGGGGTGGTCATAGCTCAGTTGTATAGTGCGTGCTTCGCAACACCAAATCAGCCCGGTTCGATTCCCGGGTGCAGTGAGAACTTTTCACGATGGCCACTCTCCATGGTTCGGAAGTCACGTTAAGCCGTTGGTCCATTCCATTGGTTATTGGACTATTAACTAATGACCCAATCTGGGGAACAGTCGGCCCTAGTTTGTAACCAGACTACACCTCATCATCCATCAAAAACACTCAAAACACTCACCCTTCATCCCATATTCACCTTAAAATACCCTCTAGAAGTGTCGGTGTCTCGAATCAAAGTAACGAATCAAAGTACCGTAGTCATTAAACGATAACAAATAACAAAACTAACAAATTTTCACAATTTTCTGCACACAAGCTAATTTGATGAAATCAACCTATGGCTGTGAAAATACTGTTTTGCACACGGTAAAACCGTGGAGACACCTCGCATACCTCCATGTTTACCAGCAAACACACTGGAATACGCCGAGCCGAGGTAAAATACGCTGATTAAGTAAGCAGTGCACGTAACGCCATTAAACTAGTTGAGTTATAGTAAACAAGTGCATTATTTATGAGTGGCGACTGGTGAGTGAAACCGGTTGTTAAAGGCATCAGCTGAGCGAGGTAGGTCAGCAAGAATGTCCTGTACACAATCCCCTGTATACAGTAACGTGTACAGTACACCGTGTATGAAACAAGGGATTTTCCCGAGGCTCAAAGTTGGAATGTGATACGCCGGAACTCTAACAGCTTAAGTGTTATCGTGAAAGCTCAATTACTATATCTAAATAATGATCATATTAAAACGTAAACAAGAAGACCAGGCTGTCACGCAGCTAAGCGCTAAAGCGCCACTTGCATGAGTGAATCAAATTTTCTTTGCAATTTGTTACTCTTAGCGGATCCATGGCGGATTGGTATCGCACACGACTCCGGAGCTCATCACTCCGGTGGCGCGGGTTCGATCCCCGCAGTCACCACTTACATTTGTAATGTGACTAATACGGTGACGCTAGGTAAAGGTCGAGGTTGAGTGGTAGAGAGGACTTGTACATGGATGGGTGTACGAGTATCAAAATACATATTTATTAAAATTTCATCAAAATCGGATGAAATGTACTGTTTTTAGATCATTAAAACCATTTTTTACCAACATCCCCAAAGGGTATTTTCGGTAGCCTGATTTTTCTGGCTAACGAAATTTACCGAGATATTTAAAAAAACACATTTGTATTGTACACACTTTCATGAAAATTAGTTCGGTTTTTCTCCTCGATGGTAGCGGTCCCGTCATGGCCAAGTGCCTGGACTACGCCAGATCCCAGAATGAACTCATCATTCTAAAAGATATTCAACTTCAACATGGGTATTGAAGTTCTTATTACTTTTTAATTCAAGACCCGAAAACACATTTCCTCGCCGTAAATACGAGTAGTAAGCAAACATGTCACCCTCGTCATTAGTAATATTAACTTGCTCAAACAACCATTGCGTAAAATTGAGATCTACTTTTAAAACTGTAAGCACTGTTCGGTTCTAGTAAACAAATTTATTATTCATGAGCATTCTTCTTGGCAACGTAATGATTTTGACACAACTCGAAGTGGATTGAGGTAGGTCAGCAGGAATACAGTTTAGTCTGCCAAAGTGTTGGAATGCACAGGCGTTTACTATTGCGTAAGTATAGCGGATATAACGATTGAAGGACAATATACTAAACTTGTATTGTTATAATTCTCGGAAGCATTAATGGAAAACCCATTTCAAATAGCTAACCAAACCGACACGCAGCTAAGCGCTAAAGCGCCGCTAGCATGAATGGATCGAATTTCCTTTGCAAATTGTAACTATTTCGCTACGGTCACATCCTCGAGATTTTGAAGGTAAAAGGTAAAGGCAGCATTTGTGGTCTTTTACTGCAAATTTAACTGCATAGCATTAAAGGAAAAACACATTTCAAATTGCATTAAAATCGGATTGATGTTATAGCAAAAAGTAACCTTTATTGGATTTTCAAACTTTTGGTTATTAGTTAATGGATAACATAAAAGTACATATTTTTATTTCAAATTTTATCAAAGTCGGATGATATTTACGGTTTTTATACCATTTGTGAAAGCTCCACTCAAAAAAAAACATTTGTACATTTCACTTTTCATTTAATTTTTAAAGTTTCATGAAAATCGGACAAAAAATGCGACCTGTAGAGAGTACACATATAGAAAATAAGCTCAAAACGTTTTTGGGGTCAGGATCGGTGCTCATTTCACAGTCCCGGGGAAATTCGCTAACAAGTAATTCATTTTTCAAAGATGTTTACAGTAGCAACAACAGCCTAGTAGCAAGAGTGCACGCGGTCGAAGGCTGTATCCTTGACGTATACAGCATCCTGTGCACGCTGTGATGAGAGCTGAAGATATGCAAAGTAGCGGAGACACAAGAGGGGACAGATGCCAAGTGTTCCATAGCGGAAGAGCCGTACAAGGCTACACCTGTAGCAAGGGGCACTGGCAGAGGTGACACTTTAGCCGGAACCACGACACTCCTATATACAGTAGTAGACTGTTCTACTATAGTAGGCGCCGCTACAGTCAGGCACACTGGACCAAGGCAGCAGTTTTATTCTGTTAGGACGTGTGACATATCACAAAAGACTGTTTTGGTGGAATTTCAGTTGAAAAATTTGTCTGAAAAAAAATGGCGGTGGTTTGAAAAGTTTAAGCGTTTTGATTTTTAAGTTGGAATGAATTTTTTGTACGCGCTACATTGACTCTTTCAAAAATATGTTCTGAAATATATTAAGTAAAGTGCAAAGTCCCAATCTGTTTATAATCGGTTAGCTGTGCACAAAATTGTACTGTTGTCCATGTTCAAACCTCCGCAATTTTATTATAGATCATCCTTTTCAACAAAGATTTATAGCATTCGATTAATTTAAAAATCTCTTTTATATGATGTGTCACAGCCATAAGATTTGATTAAGACTCCAACTGACTCCTCGTGGACTACACAGGGGTTTGGGCAAGTTGGTTTCTAATGCCAAAGAACTAAATATGGCTACCTAAGATAGGTAAGGTAGCTAAGCCACAGATTTAGGGGTAGAAACCACCCTTGCCCATTAATCTACTAAAACGGACCTACCATTATACGAAAAATAATGTTATACTTTCATAAACCAAAATATTGGTAATAATAAACAAGAAAACAAAACATCACACTTTCAAATGTCAGCCAATATTACCAATACTAAATGTTTTGTAGTAGTTTCAACTGCATTACTCCAGTGACAAAGCCGTGCAGTTTTCACAAATGCATTAAATATGGATCAAGTGTTATCAAAATTGATTTGGATCTATTTCTTTACACGCTTTCTTAATGAAATACCAGCTGTAAGACCCGTCAATTAGCAGCTCTTAAAACGTCAAGGTAGTCTGAGTGTCTGACTCAAAATAAGTGTTTACAGTCAGATACTAAAACTGATATGTTTATTTTACTCTACACAGTGCAGAAACAGTGATAAGAGAGAGTAAATATTTCTAATCAGTAGACCAAGCCAAGGTCAGCCAATGTTAGGTCATCTTGACTTGTTGTGACTGACACTCCTTCGACTGAACGTTTTGACAAGTCACGCGATCGTAAAAGATTGTATGATAGTACTTGTCTCTTTCCGTAATTTGAATGCGATTCTTTTTGTTTGGTTTCGAATGTCGTGACTCTCTTTGTTTGTTTACATTACGCACTTGTGCAGTGCGCGTACCGGCGACTGTGAACCCACTCTTGTGTGAGTACGACGAGCAGCAGCGCTCCCTTGGTACATAACTAACTTGGAACACTAGCAACCATACACTTTTGAAATATCCATTAAATAAATAAGCTATTCACCCGCTACGTAGCCATATACAGGGTGTCGGTGAACTTCTGGACAAATTTGTAGACATATTCCTTGGGTCAAAACAATATTTTACAATATAAACAGGGGTCTCCGGACGCTTCGTTATCCGTCTGTCTTTGTGGATATTATTAACACAAAAATAATTATGAAAGTTAGTAATGCATTAATGTTCACAAACTTTGGTCAAAATTTAAAATAGTATTTTTCTAATTAGGGAAAATAATTGATTTAATTTAACTTTCAAATTTCAAAATGGCAACCATTTAAAGTTTTCAAAATTAAACTACTCAAAAAACCAGTACTTTTGCAACAAACTTATAGAACAATTACTTTTAATTTAGTATATTTATTTTCCTATCCAAAAATGTATAAACTTTGAAAATTAAATAGAAGTAACAAAGTAATTATTTCTGTCTTACCGACCTATGTCCGTCATGCGTTCTTCAGTCAGCTAACGCAACAACCATGGAACTGACTACATTATTTTGATTCAGGGAGTTTATTAAATTTGTTTGGACATCACTACAATCAATAATTAGTCTTTCAGTTGTTCTGCGCTGTGTGAAACCATAACTTTAAAAATATTACTTCTAAGAAATTCTTTTATAATAATGATCTAATTTTGAACCATCTGGAATAATCCAAACCCAAACTGTTTTCACCTAATACTTTTAAAACAAACAAGATGATGTATTATTGTTGCTTAAAGTCCCAAATTTGTTTCTAAACAAAATATGTAAGGCGCTCTTCTTAAGATTGTGCAGTGATGGTGCCCCAAATTTCGTCCGTAAAGTAATGTAAAACATGCATTTCTTCAGGACACTTCACACACTACATTTCTCATCAGACCTCCATAAAATAAACTTTATTTGAAAGTGAGCTGGAGTCAATTTCCATTTTCTTACTCATAATTCATTAAACCGTGACATAGATAAAAAAGACATTTTGTATTTAAATTCATTGTTTTCATTTCATTTTCATTGTAGAATTTTCGAAAAAGTTCAGCAAACTCACTAGAGTTACATTGTTATCTTTTTTTATAAAACCTATTTCAAAAAGATCTGTGAAAACTGTGGGCGTGAGTTGTCTCAAGAAAATTCTTTTTTTAAATGGTTCTTATTGGACAAAACACAAAATGGATGACAAGTACTGTGCACTCTATATTTTCCAACTTTAACCGTTAATAAAATAAAACTAATAAAAATTTAGAAAAATTTATTACAGGCAAACCTAGATAATTTGATTATCTTTCATTAAAGTTTATTGCATCAAAATAGCATTAATACTAACGTCTCCATTTTATGACCCGCAAACCTCTGCAACGACGCTCTCCCGAGCTAGTAGAACGCCGCCTTAATGAGAAAGAAGGCCATGTAAAATAAGGCTTACATGTAAAATGAGCGAACGTTTAGTACTGTAAATAGAGTAAATAGTTTATTGTCGCGGTCTGTACGCGTGTCTGTAGCTCTACATGACACGCGTCTTCTCAAATTCAAGACAATAATGTGTTCTACAAGTTTAGGACATCAAAATAGTTTGGCAGCGAACCTTGACTACCACAATAATTTTGCTTAGTTTTGCCAAAAAGAAAAAGAAGCTCATACCACGGAATACCTAAATATTCTGTGCTCATACGCATTATTGTAAATATATTATGGATCCCCAGCCATGAAAAAATATTTTTTACATAGTCCGTCAGTAAAGGAGTTTGATGAGCGTGAAGAGTGATGGTGGTGAAGAGGGGCAGGTGTCGAGCTGTAATCCCTCCCTGGATATAATCCTGACATTCGAATGTTTCCCCCGCCCAGCCACCCTGCCACCCCACCCACACCACACCAGCCCTCCCGGCTGTGGTTGTGTACTGCGATTCTCAGGCTTAGATCCCGGGTAGAACTTCGCCTACGTAAACAACCGAGGATGTACTTGATTATGTACAATAATAGCTCATACCTCACACTTGCAGTTTAACATGGATTTAGTGGGCGTGATCTTCTTAGAGTAGAGAAACCTGTTTATTCGTGAAAATTGCACGGTATAACAAGTTGAGCAGTATTTGGAAATGCTCTTCGATGACCGAAGTGCTATTTGTAGGGTTAAAAATCATTATTTACTGTTCTTTACGTTAGATTGAAGACTACGACAATATTTCAGTTGAAAAAATTAATATAGATGAATTCTACGAATCCAAGGTTTACTTACTTAACCGTTAACCAAACTATGCCTAAAAACGTACCTAAATGCTGTCGTACAGACTGTTGTATATATATATTTTTAAATTTACGTTTCTTATTGGGAAAGTTCTTATGAACTTACTCTGTGCTTCTTTTAACCGACTTCCTACGCAAGGAGGAGGTTACACAATTCGACTTGAGACTTTTTTTTTCTTGTATGTTTGTACACGCATAACTTTTTAACGCGGCTACCGTTTTAAACGCGGTTTGTTTTGTTTTGTAGAGGTTACCGGCCCGGTGGTCCCATATAAAAATATTTTGAATCAGACTTAAACTTCTATATAAAAAAAGCAAAAAACTCCAAAAAAATCTAAAAAATCCCTGTATTTGCGGCATATCTTGAGCTGTAAAAGCACTATTTTGAAGTGCACAAGGGCTTAAAATACACTATTTCGATGTAAAATTAAATTTCCAACAACTTGGTATCCTTAAATCTATGGAATCTTTGGTATCTGCTGAGATAAAACATATTTTATTCAAAATTTACATGAAAACTTTTCTTTGTTTGACTTTAAACATTTATAGAAGCCGAGCTATACAATTGATCAAGGTTTTGTAGACACCAAGTGAGGGTAAAATTTAATTGCCTTTTAGAAAATATGGATGGTTAATATGATATTCCTTATATTTACGGAGGTACGGCCTCCTTCTCGCTAAAAAACACAAAATTTTAAGCATTTTATTAAGTTTCAAAGCCATAACAGCTGTTATTAGTTGAATATGATATAAAATAAGACAGCTATTTACTTACTGTATCCTTGGAAACCTAGGCTAGTAAAAAGAACAAGCTCAAAATTGACAGCTTACATTAATTTCAGTGCTCTGAATGTCAAAGTGAAGAAATTCCGATAAAATAATTAAACTGAAATTACTTAAAACGGTCGGTTCCAGAGCAACAAGAGATGTTTTGATGGTTTAAAGGTGATATTCTATTATACAGGTAGACTTGTACATTAATTTATGGTAAAGCTACAATTTATGGGTAAAACATGACTTTGAATGACTACTATTTTTAACCGACTTTCTACGCAAGGAGGAGGTTACACAATTCGACGTGGGACTTTTTTCTTATATGTTTGTACACGCATAACTTTTGAACGCGGTTTGATTTGTTTTGTAGAGGGTACCTCCAGTGATTCCATATGAAAATCTTTTGAATCAATTGTAAGCTTCTATATATAAAAAGTAAAAACCTTATATTCTGTATGTTTTGCGCCGTAAAAGGACTATTTTTAAGCAAATAAAACTTAAATGACACTATTTTGACGTAAAATTAAATTGCCAATAACACGGTATCCTTAAATTCATGGGACCTTTGATTTCGGCCCAGATAAAACATAATTTATTCTAAAAATACATGAAAATCTTTCTTTTTTTGTCTTTACAGAGTTATAGAGCTATACATTGATCGAAGTTTTAAAGATACCTAGTGAGAGTAAAATTTAATTGTCTTTTAGAAAATATGGTTGGTTAATATTATATTCTTAATATTTACTTAGCTTTTGCCTCCTTCTTGTTAAAAAACGCAATATTTTAAACATTTCTATTAAGTTTGAAAGCCATAGGAACTATTTTTGTCTATATATTAAACATGGTACCTAACAATATCGTTCTGTGTATACCTACATTTCCTAAAAAAGTAAAATGTTTAAAATTTTGTATAACCCTTGAACACCCTAATAAAACGTCCGAAATGTCATGCGGAGTCGTATACTGAGCTACAGTTGGCGGTTTATCAACGCAATATTAAAAATAAGGATACCAAACTAATCAAAATAAAACGTATGCAATATAATGCCTATAGAAACAAAATAATATTTGTTATACAGTATTTATATTGAATATTGTTTAATTATACTCGCCAAGATGATGGCTTTATTAAACCAGTCGCAAATATACATCTTTGAAACTGGGTAACACTATGTTTATTTTCTTTGAACCTCATATAATAATAACATCTAAAAAACATGTTTAGCCTTGTAAATAGAAATTTAAATGTTATAAAGTTTACGCAAACAACCTTTGCGTACCAAATAATAACGTAATTTAGCGTTTGAATTTTTACTTTGTTGTAACGGAAATGATAACTAACCGGTCTGTACAAAATGAAATTGTCTCCAAAATGATACCCCTGGTAGTTTTGATACTATGTATGAAGATTTTAGTTTATCAGAAGTTTGTGCCCATAAGGTCGAATTGCTCGTTGACTTTTGGCAGCGAATGTGTTAATTCTAACGTTATTGAACCGTTAACGAATTACACTGGAAAACAATAGACTTTTCAGAAAAAAGGCCCCAACTTGGTTCCTTTAATCTTTAAAGTTGAAGGAAAACTAAAATTAAGAACCACTAATGGCTATGAAAAAAATAAATAGCACTACTAATTTGCGATACTATTGGCCAAAGCATGATCATGAGCAAAGTAAATGGCCCTTAGTATTACAATTTTACAAAAATAAGAGCGAAGTACCCTTAAGTCGAACATATTAAGGCCGAAACGTCACTTAAAACGAAGGTACCGTAAACAATCTTGTAACCTGGCAATAAGAAAACAAATAACCTTCAACCAGCAAAAAAGCGCAACTGCGAGTGAAGCTAACAATCTAGCCATTAGGAGCTTGACCAGGCACCAATACTACATTAAGAGAAGGGAACAGCCTAATCCTGCTAGTTTTACCGCCACCGTGATTCAAGCTAATTCGTTTTAGCTAATTTTAGCCGATTTGTTTGAGCTAGTCATGAACAAATCCAACAGCCTATGTTCTGCGAGCTTGGCCTTAGTAAAGCTATCGTGGCCAAAGGACTTACCGCCACCCTGATCCAAGCGATTGTTCCCAAACCATGATAGAACCGCTACTTTGAGAGAAGCCATCGACATTTTGACTTATACGCTTACCAAGATCTCAGACAATTAAGCTAAACCAGCAATAACGATCAAGATGAAGGGCTTGGAGCCCAAAGGCTGATGAGGGGAAGACCTCAAACTGGCTGAAATCTACGTTTGTTCAAAATCATTTCATGTAATTATTAAGTTAAAGGTACATGATTAAGTTGCTAAATTCAAAATATCTAATTAGGTTCAATTCCGAAGAAACATTAGCTCATTGACCTTATTTCTTATAAATTGACTAGCATACTCGTATCATAACATTCGTCTAAATAAAACTAAAAATTGTAAAATAAAAAATTTTTAATAAAAAAAGTGAACCGACTTCAAAAAAGGTTTAAATGAAAAGCTCTAAAAAGGGAAAAATAACTTTAAATGCAAAATATCACGTGTCTTAGTCTACTATAAATATGTATTTAGTCACTGCTACCAAACTAATAAATTACAAAATGGAACTTCGTACTTCGTTGTACAATGCAAAATTCCACAACCATATTTAGTCTTAAAAGCAGCTAACTATGACTTGAATGTTCATTTCAATGGTGAAATATTGGACTGGCAAGGCTTTAAACAGTTACCACTAGTCACAGGCGACGTTGATCCATACATTTTGGAGAAATGTCATGTCAATTTGAGTCGGCGCTGCCAGAATTTGTTGGACAAATTTTGCGGCGCCGACTTCAAATTGACGCCATTTCTCCAAAATCAAAATGGATCAACATATCAGATAGTGGCAACGGTTTAAAGCAGCCAGTCAATATTTCACTTTCATTAGTGAACATTCAAAATGCTCAGTTTCTTTCAAATACTCAGTTGATTAATTTCAATGCATGTATGATTACGGATTCCATTTTGCTGATTTATTGAGTTTGGCAACGTGATAATACATATTTTAGTAATTTAAACGTGATATTTCATTTAAGTTATTTTTCCCTTTAAACTTTTCATTAAACACTTTTTCTCAACGACGTTGGATCATGGAGTAATAACGGAAAAATTGCCAGTATTAAAATTTGATGATACCTACCTTGCCTCTATTTTTTGGAAACTTGTCTCTTCTTTTCAAATTTAAATGCGGTCTCGTAACAGGATGTTACATTCACTCTTGTGAAACTAGTCAGAGGTGAACTTCCGAAGGAGACACAGAACGACAGTTCATGAACGTGGTGTACCTTCTCAGGTAGGGAGTTAAACTAGTCAACAGGTTGCCAAATTCTATTAAAGTGCCCTAGAGCTTAAGGCTTTAAAACTCGTTTGAAAAAGGTTTTATTTTACAACACGAACGAGTTTATGGCACATGACACAAGGAAAACACTAACTGACTACTGGATTGTAGTGGTACAATAATTCAAATGAATGAGAGAGTGAATGTCAAAAATGTATGTCTGATTGGAATTTTTATTTTATAATGTGTGGGGAAAATTTTAGTTTTAAAAAAAAACGACGATTGTATGACATGTAGAATTGTTAACACAATAAACTATTTATTTATTATATAAAAGATACAGGTATAGCAGTTAAAGCAATAATTTACCTCTCACATTATTTTCTTCAAAACAATGTTTAAAACCACGTTATTCTTTTTTTAAATAACACTAAACTTACACATTTCTAGTGCTCAAACTCATCGTGAATGGATCAGCGACTTACCTGAAATCACAAAGAATACAATTAGGACGTGAATATAAACAAAGCTTGAGGGTATATAAATAAAATTGTATAAACACAAAACACTCTTGGTAAAACAAATGAGTATAAAGAAATTAAGTAACACTTTGGGCACTAAAGCCATGATCACATGTTAAAAAATTAACTGGTTTAAGGAAAAATCAGGTTATTTGGAGGTTGGTGACTGGTAAAAAAGGTAAAGTTTGTCTTGTTTAACGAGGCAAAGTTAGGACTACGAAGTTCTCTCAACCACTCAACCTCGGCCTTTACCGAGCGGAACCATATAGTCACATTACAAAAAGAAATGAAAAGTAAAGAGCTGCGGGGCGATCAGACTGCAGGAACTAACTATATAATCCGCCACGGATCCGCTAACCAATCCGCCACGGATCTGCATCCGCTTGCGCTGATAACTTTAAGCTAGATCATTTCCTAACGTTGTGTTATATTTTAGGTAACCTCTCACTCGAAGACGGGGTCAGACTCCAGATCCCGAAACGTCGTGTACTTTTCGCTCACTCAAAAACGTCCGTAATAATAGACTAACCTCCAGAAACTGTACTATCGTCAACAACAAACTTTAAAGGACTACAACGGACTCATTTCAAGGTCGCAGACCTCTCGTGTGACCTACTAATCAGTGATTAACAATGAGAATCAGATGCTACGCGTGGAGCGTAGGGTGCGCGTGTATTTCAGGTCTGGCTCGCGCCCAGGCCAATGACACAGCCTCATCACACACACGCATACGCACGCACAGCACACTATTGAGAAACCAGCAGAGCAGATAAGCAAACCTGCTAAACACCTAACAGTTTCTTTCCCGTTTTGTTACGTGTTTGCGCACAGATAATCAAAAATATAAAATTGAATGTAGGAAGGTAGACTATGATATATCAATTTTGACTAAACTTCCAAACATGTCAAATGGGAAAAGGCTTGGCATTTGTTCTAAAATTGTTACTATAATGTACTATTGTGTTAAAAACAAACAACAAAATGCACGAATAGGACCTATATATATATTTTTTTAAGTTGAAAAGTTTCAAAGATTGAGTTGGTGACAGTACCGTATGGAGTTACAGTATTTACTTTCATATTTTTGAATACGAGGTTGTATAACTGCTGAAATGGTCATTATAATTGGGTCGAATAGCGCTTATATGATTCCGAGGAATTTTTACCAATTAATATTGACCATTTCATCGTCTACCCTATTAAAAATAAGACCATTTAATAGACCTACTCCACACGGGTTAAGGAATTACTTTGCTTCATTAAAACCATTTAAACCAACTTTCTGATTTGTATATTCAGAAATTATGTATTATCAATAATTTTTTGAAAGGTACTGTAAGCATTAACTAGGTTGACCAAAACTTAAGAGAGACGGGTTCAACGTTCTTGTACTTTGAAAACATAATTTATTTCCAAGACCCTTGCTGGACTGAAGAATTCAGTGAACTCGCCTATGACTGTTAAGAGACAAATCATTTTGCCGAAGCTGGTTCTCAATGGAGGGTTCTTCATAGCTTCCTCCTTGACAGGATTCAAGTACAGTACTGTAGTTGACTGCAGTCTACTTCTCGTCATTATAATATGCAGTACGTCACTGCAGCTCTTGTCTCCACCATCGTACTTATCAACTGAATATCTCCAAGTGGTTAAAACATCTGCAGCTTACAAGGAATCTTTTGGAGAAAAGTCAATCAATGGTTGCAATTCAGTGTTAAGTGAATTTTCTGAAATTGCAGAACATCGTCTAGTTTCTTGCTTGCAGTTGTGACGCATGCACAAGTCCGTTAGTTCTCGAAAATCGTAACGATTTGGTCACATTTAAATCATTGACATCGGACAAACACGAGCATGTGGAGCCGAGGGGGAGAAAGACGGCGAGAGACGGCAGCGCTATCTGTCCTTGGGCTGCCGAACTGTAGTTGTTTTGCTGCATCAAACCATGTCGTATCTATGCACAATCTACTTACCACAACATTACCTTTGGTTAAACTCACAGTATTGTTTTAAACATAAACTTTTAATACTACAGTCCTCTGTGTCGTAACTTTTCCACCCGTAGTACGCCTTGATCCGTCTTTGCCTTAAACATGTTCAATGTTTTAAAATCTCAAACATTTAAATGTATTGCTAAATTCTTAAATTAAGAGGTGGAATTGGAGCAAAAAGTACTTCAGGACTTTGAATGTGTCAACGGCGTTTCATTTTTCGACACTAGTTTTTTACATTAGGATGACTTGAGTTTTATTTTCATTAAGTTTTAAGCCAAGCTGGTAAGCCCATCTGGTCACCGTATCAATATATGAATTCATTAAATTTACTGCAGAAGCAATATCTTTAAAAAAGAAATGTCTATAGATTTGTAAATCATCAGCGTACAAGTGAAAATGGCAAAATCTTATCTTGTTGGTTATGTCATCTATGTATAGTGAAAATAATAGTGGTCATAAAACAGAACCTTGTGGAACACCACGAGTGACAGTTTGAATTGCCACAAAACTAGTAATAAATTCTCTAGCATCACCCAATCTGAACAACGTCGTCAATTTCTCACTCAAACCTTTCCAAAACAAAACATTACGCTGTTTCTATACAGTTCGTGCATGTAGGCATCTCCATTATTGCACCAGTGTATATATATAGCCAGCAAATGTCACGACTTGATTGTCACTTGCGCTATTGTTGTCACCGGTTCTAATCTTAAACACACGTTTCTAGATCTGCTACTCACGCAATTAAACTATCTAAACATTTATTTTTATCTCGCAGATGAGTTGTTTTGCTTGCCACTAAGCCTTGACCTGGATTAAAGGCGCTATCAGCCAAGGTCACACCGGGAGATAACATATACTAACAATAGAAAGTGTTATATACTAAATAGTGAACCGGTACGGGCCACGGTGTTTACTGTGGAAAATATTGCAATTTTCGTCGATTTTCCGGATCAAACTTAAAAAGTATCTCTTGAAGAAGGCCTTCTACTCCACACACGAATACATGATGGAAGGAATATGTGAAGATTAGCGTAGTTTTCCTGGGTCTATTGGTTGTTTATTTATTGATTTGTTCTTTTTTCTAATTTTTGGTTGAATTCCTATGCACCTTGTGTACCACGGATAAAATATTTCTTTCAGTGGATTATTGGGTTCCAGCTATTTTAAACACATTTAAATACGTAATAATCTTTGAATTGAATTAACTTTAAATTTGTTCACAAAACATGCTAAAAACTAAAACAAATAAACAGTAAAATTAATAAAAGATTTAATTTTTTCCATTAATAAGTTTAAACATTGTTATCGCATGTTTAATTTACTAATTCACGGATAAGTTCCGAATTCGTTAGAGTTTTTGAACTACTAATCAGTGAGTTTCCTGTACAGGGTCATCATAGCAAGTTAGGTATATAATAGCACTAATGCTAACACAGGTGCTAAAAATAGCATTATTTTGGAAGATAACAATACCGTTTCGCGTTTCAATACAATGACTACAAAATTATGAACCCCTAAATACCAAAGAATCCGTCCACTTACTTTTATGTGTGAAGTGCCATGTAAGTCTGTCACACTTAATTTACATAAAATAATGGAAGCTCTGTTAAATTGTATACGAATAATAGCCCGATTCAATAGTGAACTGCACCACGGCTAAACATAATAGCCTTCCCTAACATCTCGAACATTTTATTAGAAAGGAATTGGGTGTAACAGCTAACATTTTATATTAATACATAACTAAAAAGATTTCAAGTTAAAATGTTTGGACCGAACCGGAACTTGAACCCGGGTCTCTCGCTTGCCGGGCGATTATGCTGACCACAACACCATCCGGCTCAACTATTTATGCCTTCAAATTTAGAGAAGCACTTAAATCTGAATGTGTATGCGAAATATGTAACTGTCAATAGCGACTTTAAATCAACAAGCTGGAAATATTACAAACAGAGTTTAAATACTAAGCCAGATGACTTATTATAGATCTTAATTGTGATAAATTAATTTATACAATCTTAATGTATACAAACTATCTATTTAGCGTTTATACAAATTAAGATCTATATTAATCGGTAAAAATACCTCGTCAGAAATGGCGCTTCTCGTTTATTATGATTATAAAACGAACGTTGATAAGCTTCTAACTTAACATGTTCTTAAAACATAACTGAAAGCGTTGAACAACAACCATTACGACTAAATGACAATAAAACCTATAAGAATTGCTCTTTATCAAACAACGTCTACATCTTTAACACGGGCAATTACCAATTGTGAAAAGAAATATGTGAAATAGCCGAGATAACAAAGAGCGGCGTAGTTTTTTATGTTGCAATTAAACATGACTCATCGCTGGTAGTTTCCATCAGTTTAGCAATGCTTCAATCAGGGACAATAGCGGTTGTAACATGGCGTTGCTACATTGCAATGGGTGACTGACACCACTAGGCACGTACACATGTGATTCCCATCACTACTAAGCTGTATTAACTTCTTATTCATACATGAACAAGGTGAATATGTTCGCTATACGTGCATTCAACAACGTGGGGATGTACACCCTCGTATATAGGTGCATGAGGGGGCATTTACTCTGGATTTCAGCATTAACTGTTAAACTATACAAGTAAAACTAAGACCGCGTAACGGTTGAAATATAAAATACTGACCTCGCTGTGGAGAGTCATCCTCAGTAGCTGGTTGAGAGACCAGCCACTGACGGATCAACCAGCTACTGAGGATGGCTCCACAGCGAGGTCGAAACGTTTAGCCGTAACTTTATTTCAACTGTGACGCGGTGTAAACCAGAAACCTTAGATCTTAGTGATGACACCGGCCGCGAGAGTTAAGATTAAGTAAACTATTTCCTCTTATTCCGTGAGGCAATCTGGAAATGTTTTACTTCTACAGGTGGTTATTGGCTTATTACAATAACGGACTTAAATAAAAGTGCACGAGAGCGCTAAAAAAACTAGCATCAACCTAATCTAACTAACGGTAACATATGTGACAAACACAGCAATATCTGTCCAGTACGGCCAACAGGTCAATGATCATTAACACACACAAAACGGAAGATGTATGTAAAACAGATAAACATTCTCTCGAAATGAAAATACCTTTGAAGAACATTCTCTATGTAACCTATGTTTATTCGACGATTGTTTTGTCTAGGAGCATACTGCTGCTGCCCGTCACTGAACGGAATACTTTGATACTTTGATTTGAGACACCGACCACTCCTAGAGGGTGTTTTAAGGTGAATATGGGATGAAGGGTGAGTAGAGTGTTTTTGATGGATGATGAGATGAATGCAACTCAACGTACATGTATAGCCACTTACATGAAACACATTAGAGTATACCGTCGGTGCTCGGAACGCAACGCAACGGAACGTGTGTAGACACTGCTTAAATGTTTCCAAAATCTCCATTCCAAGGTAAGGCGTTTTAGGGTTTTCAGTGATACGCCTCACCTAACTTTTTGTAGCCTGTTTGTTCGATGTAATATGTTTGTAGATTTAGCCCTTACGTCTAGATTTCTGAGTGCTATGAGTTTTGGGTGGTTCTAGACATAGCAAAAGAAGATTAGTTACATTTCCGGAAACCTACATTATTCATTCATAAGCACTAACGATAAATCTCATCGCTAAAAAAGTATACGAGTAGTGTAGTTACTGTTAGTTACTGGTTAGTGGTTACACAGTACACAGTGGCGATGACGTGGGAGGTGTGTTGAGATTGCAGCCGATGTTGACGGTGTGGGTTGTGTCAATCTGGCAAATAGGATAAGTGGAGCTACTTGAAACAAACAAGCGGGCCTGAGTTACACCACAGCGTCCTCAATATAGAGCCGCGTACATTCACACACAGTCATTCACCTCACACTAGTCAAGTGTTAGTCCATACCGGGTGTGTCATATATAACAACCCCTCTATAAACTTCTGAACGGCCAAAAATGTTCACACACGCTTTGGTTAAAATAGTAGGGAGGTAGGGTATTAAGGGGTCCGTCCCTCAGTAGGGTCGTTGGTTGAAAATTGAAAAAAGCCAAAATATTCGCATATTTAGTGGAATATTATTTTAAGAGCGTACAGGCACGGCCCATCAATGACGCTCTTGATTTCTTCCGATGATCCGGACAAAAAAGAGTTTTAAAATTATTAAATGAAAATCGTCTTTATTGGTGGCGAAGTTAGGACTTTAAAGTCCTCTCTTCCACTTAACCACAGCACAGAAAATAACAATTTCGTATGTAAAAAAAATAAAATATATACATTTAATTTAAATATATACAATACTATACTAAGAACTAAAATTAAAACAAAAAGTACATTACGTACAATAGTATATTAAATATGATGTGCTTGGCCATTGTTTGGCACATTATTTTAAAGTTTTATTAAATTACGCCTTTAGATTATATTCGGTACATTAAAACAACAGGGCTAAAAAGGCACACTATAGGTTTATTATGTGCTATACAAATGAATACATATATGCCCCTTTCAAACCACTTTCGTTAGAAGCATCAGATACAAGTTCAAGAACACCACTGGTTTTGTTTCTTTATAGTTTTAAAAATTAACGCACAATGTAAAGTTAAATTTTAAACTATTAATTCACCCGCAACATTCCCTATTTAGGGGACGACTAAATACTAAAATATGCCCTAAGGCGCTTTAGATTAACATCTATTAAGTATGCTTATTTAACGAATTTTTAGCGCGTTAGAAATGTTTCAGCCGCTTGAAAGTTTGGATATGGGAAACTTAGGGGACACCTGGTATACCTCTCATTGTTTCAAGTGAACCCTGTCTTGGTTAGTGCCCACTGGCCTGTTGGCCGTACTGGCCTGCTACTGCTGTGTTGGTCACATACATTTTAACGCCAGTTAGATTATATTTGGGCTTGAGTTTGTGAGTAGTATCCAAACGCTAATGTGTAAGATCATCACCTGTTGCCAGTGAAACACAAGATTTTCAAAATCTTGTCACAAAAGAAACACTGTTTTACTTTTCACAAGGGATAATTGAAATACTTTGGAAATAGATCATCATGTTCCCCAGCGCGTCTGAAAGCGTCCAAGCTTCAAACCAGAACATGTTCCATCAATCCCATCTACCTTTGATTATTTCGTGCATATGAATCGTGTCGGAACTCACCTCAAAGTGAGCAGTAAATTCCGTAACCAGCAGTGAAATGAGGCATATGTGAGATGTGTGACGTGAGTCCACGGTATGTGTTCTTCATCGATTACGACAACGTTATCAATTCCCATCAGTTAAAACTATGCTTTAGCGCAAGCTGAGAGGCATGATTGGTAACTGAATATTCACGCTAGTTAGTTCAATTAACTTAGAACAGTGCCTTGAAAAAATATGAACTTAAGGGTCCGCCTCACCTGCGTGACGACGCTGAATGCAAGGATCTGCAATACGCCGAAAGACGGCGACACTACTAAAGTTAGGATAAGTATTTAGATTATTAATTTATAAATTATAAATAATTCAAGACCGTGCCTACCTAATAACACCTGATTTAATAACACACTCATCCTTCACCGACACGTGTTTAAAGCTTAAAATTTCTGAGAGTGGTCGAAACTATGCGTTTTAAGTGTACAAAATGGAGTTTAAAAGCAATAAAACGTGGACACCTTCAAATTATTTGTGAAACTATTAACCGATTTCCAAGACCGTGCTTAAAATCCTTAGGGCTCCAGTGGCGGATTGGTACACATGTCGACTCCAAGCTCCTCTAGTGGCGCGGGTTTCAAACCACACTACGACTATGTGAAAAGGTACGCTAAATTTGTCTTATTTAACGAGGCGAAGTTGGGTGGTAGAGGACTACAAAGTCCTTCTACCACTCAACAAGACAAATCTTTTTACGATTTTAAAAAACTTAACCTAGCGTCACCGTATAGTCCTCAAAACATTACAAATTGTAAGTGGTGACTGCGGGGATTGAACCCACCGGAATGATGAGCTCTGAACGGAAACGCGCGCGATACCAATCCGCCACGGAAAATCCGCATATCACGTTTGGAAGCGCTTGGTTTGAAATCTATAGGCGGCATCAGTTGAAAGAATACCCGATGTTTTATCAGTTTTTACGTACGCGGTGACGTGTGTTCCTTGTACGGACGAATTTAATCTTTCTCTGAGGTAACCAAAGAGGCGGACATTTAATCCTAAAACTCACAAATCCAGACATTACACGCAGTTTGTTCACCGACCGACCTACGTCTGAACAAGCAAGAGCATTACAAACCATCTACAATGTACAATGTACAGACAGTTTATTTATATCCCCCAGGTGTGTTGTAGAGGTGGGCACGACAAGTGATATACGTGGGTTACACTGCTCCGTGGTTGGTTGATGCTCGGTTAGCACTTTGTTGCCGGGAATAGAACCTCAAATGACACATTTACTGCGGATAACATGGGAGGTGAGCATTCCACAAATTGCCACAAGCCTCTCTACAAATCATACAGCCCACTTTGTGTACTCTTAAATCAAGAAAGTTTAGAATCGTGACTGTGTTGTACCTTGCCGTCGTCGGTCTAATACACTGGAAACTTTGTTCTCGTAAATGGTGAAGTATTCTTCTCCAAAAGTTTACAAGACCGTCCATGTACTGAAAGGGGTTAAACTTTAGGCTACGCAGTGTGGGCGGAACCAGTGACGATTCAGAGGGTTATCTAGCAAACGCCACTATTATAAGTAGTGTTACTGGGAGATTTAAACTTTAAAAAAATCTAAAGTTGGAAGCAGATTTTCCTAATTTTAAAAACTTAAGCAAATTATCCCCTGTAGAAAGCTAATTGTTTACGAAAAAAATTACACTCTAAATATGAGGATAAAACCATAGATTGTTTCACTGATGAGAGTGGTTGGTTTTAACAAAAATAAATTTTATGACACTTACATTTTTGCGATTATTTTTGTTTAATTCAGACTACACTGGTATAATTATTTCCAAGCGAAAGTTTTTCTATTGATGTTTGATGACAAATCTGTTGCAATTTCATTCAAAAAATGTAGGTTCGATTGCTGACTTACGCCATGTAGATTTTCATGAACTTTAGTGAGCCCCATATCAAAATGTTTTTCTTTTTACTTTCAGTTTGAAACTCGTAAAAATATTTATAATTGAAACCCCTCACTAAAATAATACCGAACCATTATGGTTCCACGCCGCCCTAGATAATCCTTTTGACATTAAGTACAAATTATGACACATATAGAAAACCATCACATAAGAGCAGTTATTTTGATTGCAAACCCTCTAAAGTCACTAAAAGGCGCTCGTTCAAAGTTGACGCGCATTTTCGAAGCTTTTAGCAGCTCGAAAACATGTAGTTATATAACGCCCATAGACTACGGTTATCGGTCAGTCTACATCGTCACCTTTAGGGGTTTGAGTTAATTCAATCATTAACACCAAATGTTTCCTTGGTTTGCAAAGAATATGGAACTTTCTCCAGGATATGTAATTGAAAACTCCTTCGACGAACAGTACAAGTAGATAGGAAATTAATAGCTGGATACTGAATGTTGTGTAAGTGTTTGTGAAAGTGGTGTGTGCACGAAGATGGTGCGAAACGTGGGCGAACCGCCTTTCCCTTGGCTTGAATGCCATTGCACTGACGTTTTGCATTGAACTGAGCACTACTGTAGATAGACCCTTAGATAAAAAAACACCCAGGCCGACACGCAGCTATGCACTATAGCGCCGCTTGCATGAGTGAATTGAATTTCCTTTGCAATTTGTTACTCTTATTCGCTCCGTTTACAACCTCGCTTTGCCATTACGGCCGTTACGAAGTATTTCATGTTTCATCGTAGAAGGATGTCTTAATAAGTGGTTTTGCAGTAATAAGTGACAAATCAGTCAAAATATGAAACATTGTTTTTTATAAGCTATAACAACTAAAATAACTTTTATTCCTCTCCGCACCGTCCTTAATGTAACAATTATAAGTTGAAACTTTACACTTGGTATTGTTTTACATCTAATTATAAAAGAAGTTTGAAAATGTTTGCCTTCGGTAGCTACAATTAAATGGATGCTCTTATAATAACATTGATTAAACTTGAAAAAGTTAATTAACTTGTAAGGGCAACCCGGTTAAGTTCTCAATATTCCGATATTTCGAGTTTGAAATATTATTGTGAACGTTTTCCATCGTTAGTAAACAAAAAATAACACGACGTTTCGGGATCTGCAATCTGATCCCGTCTTCAGGTGAAAGGTTACCTTAAATAACACAACACGTTTGAGAATAAGCTAGCCTAAAGTATCATGTAAGCTCACCAGTCAAACGTAATTTAAACAACGTGTGTTGTGTTTTTTTTGTTTTTTCAGAAGAATAAACACCTAAAACATTTAGTTTATAAGGCTGCTATCGACTACTGGTGAATCTTCACATACTTTTCAGGTTTGTTTTAATGTTTTATGTTATGTTGCAGGTTACTTCTCACCCACAAGACCGGATGGAATTGCAGATCCTGAAACGTCGTGTCTTTGTTCACTAACGATTAAAAAAGTAAATAATAATCTCCCAAACTCAGAAATTCTCTCATCGTCAACAACAAACTTCAAACAAATAATCCGATATATAATAAATTAGTAAAATTTTTACAAACTCTTGAAAAATTTGAAAAATCCACACTTTAACAATTGTCCAATGTCCAGATTCTCCACTGAAATGTTATCTCTTTAACAAGACATATCGGGAATAGGACCAAGTAAGTCCATCACGACGAGGAAACCCGGCTGCAGTGATAAGTTTTAACGATTGCCACTCCCCGTGGTTTGGAAGTCAAGCACGTTAATCCGTTGGGTCCATTCCATTTGTCGTTGGGCTTTTAATTAATGATCCAATCTGGGGAACAGTCGGCCTTAGTTTGTAACAAGACTTCACCTAATAATCCATCAAAACACTCATCACACGCAATATCATCCCATATTCACCTTAAAATACCCTCCAAGGGTATGAACAGTACAAGTAAGTCGCGGTGGAGGTCGCGGTCGATGTCGACATCCATGTAAAACAAACACATTGTAGTTGATGAGAGCGAACACAGTGGGTATGTCGCGGATGACATCCAGGAGGTTTACATCGATGCTTTTCAGAATCAAAACATTTGATTTTACATGGATGCCTTCCGCGCGGTCTTCGATGCGATTGGTCCGTTCAAGATCAACTAGCGCCGCGCTATCCCTTCTCCTAAACACTTCTCTACTCGAGACAGTGGCACCAGTCTATTGCAGCTTTCACGACAATATCACACCCGGTATGATATATTATTTGTTTATACTAATTTAATAACTAGTTGGCGGTAAAGACGCTTATATAGGACTTAAACTGTAAACGATAACTATAATCTAATTCTTCCTGTTCACACCGCGTCCAAACTTCATAATTCGATTGAGATATTTCGGAGTACCACTCCAGTCACTGATTGGCTTAAACTGAGCTACTGTGTCTAAAATGTAAGCGATACTTTGATATCAACCAACCCAAACATCAAAGACCTTATGGATTCGGTTGATTTAGGTGGAAATTCACAATGATAAGGTAAAGTTTTCGGCCTGCGGCTAGTTCCGTTCGCTTCGCTCAAGGCGAGTCTAGGTTTGGGTACAAATTCCTTTCGCTAATGACTATACTTTTTCAGTTGGGTATTTCCTGAGAGTTACCACTCAACCTTCGTTTGCAGCTGGGCATTTTAATACTTTGATATGTTTTACTCAAACAAATTTAAATTCTTAACAGTGCCAAAAATCGTTTGTTCACAAACTAAATGGTGACGAGGTATCTCTAATGAAAGCGCATAGTGGTCTTAGACCAAAACGAACAATTTACAATTAGAGTAAGAAAACCGGGAAAAAGGCTGCCGATAAACTTTGGTGTGATACGACGCTACAACAGAGTGTTTGAGTACGATACAATACAATGTGAGTGTAGAGAGCAGTAAACGATGCTTGTAAACAGTTTAGGGTTGATTTTACGACAGTGTTTGAGGATCGAAGTAACGACGTAGCAAGGAGGGAGGTGCTGTGCTGTGTGTAGTGAAGAGAAGTCACGCACCTGACTCACTCACTCCTGTACAGTCTATACAGTCTAGTCGATACACCTGGTAAACATGGTGCACGATAGAAGGGTGCGCAGTACGGGCGTCATCAAAGTTATCGATGACTGTAGAATATGGGCGTGAACAATTATATGTTTGGGAGCGGGTAGGAACTACGAAAGCTCACATAAATTTTGAGCGCCTTTCTGTACTGTGGAAGGGTTTGCAATACAACAAATAATGTTCTCATGTGATGACCTTCTGTAGGTATTATAATTTTTAAACGTCAAACAGATTATCTAGGACGGACTGAAGCCCATATTAAAAATTCCATATCCAATTTGGGTCTTTAGAGACCTGAAAGGCGCTGTTGTAACCATTTCCGTGTTTCAAAAACCTAGATTTTGCTCAAAATAAAATTTAATGTGTTAGAGGGGCCGGATAGAGCCAGAACGGCGTTCAAATGGGATAGGAATTTAACATGAAAATTTGCCAAACTGGGTTTTTTACGTAGGTTAATGAACTAAAACGTCTCTGCTCAACGAAAGTTTTTCTATAGAGTATTAGTTTGCTGCATGTAAAAAAGAGAAAAGTAGTTTGGTTATAAATAGAATTTTAATTACTGAATTTCGAGTGCTTATGTTCTTACGGAAAAATCAGTTTTATTCAGAAGTACAGAATTAATTTGATGACGAAAGTTTTAGTTTTAGTGTTTATATGAAGCAGCATCAATAGATCTATGCTTCCCCAGAGAACATTATCACATTTAAGTCAATTAACTTGCCTAAAACGTAGTTTGCAAGTTTATCCCATGTGTTAAGCTGTACTCTGAGTTGGACCTGCGGCCGCTCTATCCGGCCCGCTCTTAATTGTAATACTACACAGCTTCGTTGTTTTCTTCCGGCCGCCCTGCGCAGCATTAAATAAGAAAAACACGCACCAGAAGTACGCTCATATTACCCACGAGCTTCAAGGAGTACTGGATTATAATATGAGAATTTTCACAAGCATAAACAAATTAATAAAAATCAATTTCACTTAGTGATCATAATGCATTTTAAAATAAATTTACTATAGAGTGCTGCGAATAATTTCGGTTAGTTTATTAAGACTAAAATACGTAATATGAGAGCCTCGAGCGTTCAGCCTCGTACAGTCGTGGTAATAGAACACGAAAAGCTGAGGACGAAGACCGAAGTGAGGATGTGAGCGGGGAATTAGAATAGCCAATTGCAAACAATGCGATTCGCTCATGCTCAGCTGCGTGTTGGCCTGGTTTTATACGAAACTACAAATTTCAACTCTAGATTTTTCGACAATTTCAAAATTGACATTTTTTCCCGAATCCTGTATTGGTTAAATTTACCAGAAAAGGTTCCCTTACCAGACTAAAATAACAAACAATGTTATCAATATTAACAATCATAATATTAACTAATTAAATTACTAAATAACTATTTGAGATGCCGACCACTCTCATTATCTCAAAATAAACAGGGTGTGATGAGGAGTTAGCTATGAGTTATCAGGTGTCACACTCTTCTCAGAATGTGGCATTTAAGACTGAAAACGCAACACACAAACTGACTCTTCCTTAGAATAATAAACACAAACGTTAAATTCTATATTAACATTACATACAGAAATGTTTTGTTCCGATACAATTCAAACCCGTTAAACTTACAAGCACGTATTGAACCTCTGTACGTCGGTAACACCGCAGTATATATGTAATTATCAAAGTTAAGACTAAAGTAAACACATTGTAAACGCACGCCAAAACGACACAAGAGCTGAGAAAGCCTCATCAAGCGCGTTTCCTTTGAAGTGTCTGGTTTCCGCGAGCGAGGCCCGCCTGTGATTGGTCGCGTCGCGTCCTGTCATTAGCGTGGCGACAAACGCGCGTCTTTCTCATCCCCGCCAATTATAACTTTCATCAATACCAATTACAACTTGTAAAACACCGTCTTCTTACTTGGGTTCGGTTTACTTTCCGCGAGTTTCTTGTTTAGGTACTTCACAAACTGTGGCTGAAGTTACACAGATTCTGCTTCGGCAAGACTGAAAGAGCGGTTTTATTAGAAAATATTATTTATCTTCTAAACTCTTTGAATTGGACTTCAAACAGTTCGTCCAAAATAATATTAAATAAAAAATGTTACAACAGGTGTTCAATAGGTTATACATTACAAAAAAAGTGGCTACAAGAATATCACTGGCCATGGTGATATTTTTTGTTTGTTTAAATTTCGCCAAGTCTGAACGAGAGATAAGGGATTGACCAAGAAACTTCTAATTTAGTACAGAATTAGACTTTGGACCTTGATGCAAAATAAATGTTGAGTATTCGTTTTTCTGAGTCATAACAAACCTGAAAGCATGTTATAAAGTGGTCATTTGAGGCACCCTGTTTTATAATCTAAAAGGTTCATCGTTTGGTATTTTAGGCTGTAGCTAGTTAACGAGGGGTCGAATCTTGTGTAATTAAATTTAGCAAAAACAAGAAATTTGCCAACATTATTTGGCATCAGGTCGCAAAGACTTTTTAAAAAGGGTTCGATTTTCCTAATATGGGGCTACCTAAGAAGGGTTTAAAGTCGTGTCAAAGTCGATACCTGCCACTTATGTGCTATTGGGAATAAATGGTTAAACGTAAAAAAACTAGGAGTTGACTTTAGTTTAATATTTTGTTGATCACCACTGTAGCTGTTATACTTGCTGACCTAAGGATGGAGTAAGATAAAAGTCCTAAAATTCAAAAATGTGGCAAAAACCGTTAAGCCGGAGGAAAAGTTTCTGTTACCTTGAAACTAAGTAAAAAAGGGTTTCAAAGTATTTCAACTATGGATGCGATGTTTAGCTGCATTTATTGCCTTTGTTTAGTCCAACTTTCGATAGTGTTACCCTCAGTACTCTCAATAGTGCTTGCGATGACAGTTCCTACGGTATTTGGAACATTATAGTCCATCACATTAAGATCAGTAAATGCACAAATACTACCGACAGTGCTCATTACTCTTTGTTTTGAATATTCCACATAACCTGACACAGATCATCGCGGAAATCCCATCTCATAAGAAGCCAGTGCAACTGACCTAGCCACGGCAGCCTTGACCAACATGATCATGTCAGTTTAGAACTGTTTATCACTGTGAGAGATGTTTCACTACTTACCCGATCATTAGTCAGTGCCAGCTCATTGCTGCCGTGTTTAAGCTCTCTATACTTAGCTGCTCTTGCACACTTCTTGAGCTGGCTCCATCTCGCACAACTCGCCTAACTCACTGAGTTCTAGTTGAATTGTATACCATGGTCATCCTCAAAAAAGAATTGATTTTGAACCATACCCTTAGATTTTTTATTTGTCACCCCCATGTTGACCCATTACAGTTGCCTATTAGTGTTACACTGGTTTGAGTGTGACAATTCCTGTTGGTTTATTAAATTTTACATGAATTAGTATTTGCCATTAATATGTGCCTTCAAGAAAAGAAGTCTACGAAGAATATTTGCCACAACTCAAGAAAACGGGATTTTCTGAATTAGAAACAACGAGGAACTCGTTGGAAGTAGGACAAGACATTGTCAGGTTCATAAAAGCTCAGAAGTTCAGATGGTTGGGTCATCTAGCCAGGATGCCAGAAGAAAGGGTCGCAAGAAGAGTCTGGGAACATATATGTTCATTGGAGTAAGAAGAAGAAGAACGGGTTGATCACGTCTGGCATGGCAGGATGGCGTGGAAGCTGACTTGGCTATGATGGGTGTGAGAGGATGGAGAAGGAAAACCATTATTAGAGAGGAGTGGAGGAGATTTGTGATGGAGGCCAAAGCCGACCTAACGCTGTAGCGCCAATGAAGAAGAAAAAATATTTGCCATCAATTAGTCAATAGCCAGAAATTTGAAACTTCTGACTCACAACCCCTGGCGACCCCTGCGCACTTCTGGTATCAAAGATTTGAAGGAACAAAATACTCAGGACTTTTAATTTTCTAAACTAAGAAGCGAATACAGTTTCACATAGCAGTGGCTGTGTCTATAGTAGTCAAGGATCTCAGTGCCTAAAGTTGAGTTGATATGTTGGCTAGCTTGACGGATCGTAACGGCAGCCTCAGCCAAGAGACTGACAGAGTTCTGGCTCTCTCGTGTCCCTTCACTCACGCAGCAACAAGAGCCACTCCCACCAATGCACACTTACACGTACTTGTCTCAGAGTCAGACTCAATGTACTGTACTGCTGTATAGATGTTTGCTGTTAATATTGTACACGCAATCTAAGCTCCAACTTTGGAGAGTGTGAGGTTCGATTAGATTAGTGTTTTAAATGTATTTTAAGTGAACAATTTTTTGTATTTAAATTGTTTTTATATGATCGATGCTTTGAATGTATGACACCTATAGGCGAAGAGTGGAGTGTCTTCTAAAATTCCATATAAATAAATGGAGGTAATTGCACGGATTACACATGCAATCAAAATTAAAATAAGACGGGCCAACATTTATTTTGAAATTAATTAGCCGATTTTGAATTGTGTACAAAATTGCATAATTCATTACGACTTATGTATACAGAACGCACTTTGACACGCGCTGTTGTTGAACAAGATGCAGGTATATTTATAGCAAGTTCTACGGGACCAGGGCCAGACAGTGAAATGAACTGTGATGTTTGCAGTGTGGATGTCGCCTTGATGAATATGTTTTGTTCCACTCGTGCGATGTGATACAGCTCTGTGTGGGAAGAAGCTTTCAACTCCCCAGAGTCCCAGTTGGAGCCGGTCCATGCACTGTGATGCACTAGACTGCAGGCCAACACGTTATCAGATTTTGGAAGGTTTTAATCTAAAAATGCGTACAAAATTAAATTTTTGAAATTAAAGTAAGAGCGAACGAAATCTAAATGTTTCTATAAAAAATCGGCAAATTGTGTTTGAATAAAAGAGGTAGCTTACAAATGGAAGCAACAATGTGTGATAATTTTCTGAAAATTTCTAATGAGATATAATATTTTCTCACCGTATAAATGAGATATTTTGTAAGGTTTAAGGTAATATTAATGTGCTATTCTCATAAGAAATTAATTCGCTCCGATCACAGCCTCGCTTCGGTCTTCGGCCTCAGATTTTGATGTATAAATGAGATATTTGTAAGGTTTCTATTACGACAGAATCTTGTGTTTACGAGGGTTACTACATATGATAAAAGGAAAATACATTTGAAATTTCAATAAAAATGGACACTTTTCCGCTTTTACAGCAAAAATCACTTTGCTGACCCCCATTTTGAAACGACTAGATGGATTTTCATAATGTTTGGTATTTTGATGTATAACAATAAAATACATATTTATTTTAAATTTCATCAAAATCTGACGAAATTTATTATTTTTAGATATTTAAACACCCTTTTTGGGAGATACGTCCTCCCCCCTCCCCAAAAGGCGGGTTCCAGTAGTCCGATTTTACTGGTCAACGAACTCGACCGAGATACTTAGAAAATAAATACACATATGTATTATAAAGTTTTGAAAAAATGCTCAAAACGTGTTCAGGGGGTCAGGATCGGTGCTCAAGGACCCAGGCCTGGTCTTACCATACTGACGGCATGAATATCTCATTTTTCCCAAGCAACTTCGGCAATAACATCTAGTGCGCGCTGTGCCAATATCTAATAGTCTTTAGTTAGCCACGCGACTATTGATACACTACACAAAGCTACACAGTTGAATGCAGACAGTGGAGTGGAGATGTGACCGCAGGTTGATTGTCAATTTCCAGTTGTGTTGTCGTTTGCGCACGTGCCCAGGCTTGTGTTCAGTGGGCCTGACACACAGTGGCGTCTATCTATAACTGTGCTGTAGTCACAATACCTGTCATATTCATGTATACACACTCAGCCAATTGATCAACTGGTGCAACAATAGCCGTTCTCTGTCTATGTATAGCGGTCGAAGCTATTAATTTCTCTTACAGACGACATGCAACTGTTTTTCAAATATAGTCGTACGAGAGGGGTTAACTAACCATTTTTAATTAGGAAGGGATACCTGCAATAATAAAAATAATATTCATAAATTGTAAAATAAAGATTATACACTTCACGGTCATAAAAAAAATCTACCTTCTTGACTAACAAAGGCAATCTTTGAATGTTATATGCAATTGGTAGTAAGACCAAAGTATAGAAAAATTGAATGGATCGCAACGGTTACGGAGAATTTAAATGCTGAAAGTGTCACACAAACGGATATTTATGATCAAAACACACTTAGAAAAAAACATTTTAGATTAGAAAGTTAATCTGATGTAAGTTATTAAAATTTTAGATTTTAAACTTATGTGGTTTGACATGTAATTTAAATAAAAAACCTTTTGGATTAATTACAAACTGTGCAACTGATGATGACTATCACAGCATAGTCGAAACGTTTTGTGCTCATTAAAACTATTTCATTGTGGTTAATCCAAAAGTTTTTTATTTCAATTTTAAGTTATTAAAAGTCTGATGTAAGTCAGGAGAGGAGTACTGATGTAAGAAAAATAGCTTATTCCGGAAGGATGCTAGTCTGGGCAACTTTTCAAGACGTGATAATTTTCGTGGTGCCATACGTGAATAATAATAAATATATTAACTCAAAAGCGATGGAAAACGCCCACATGAATATTTAAACCTCAGAATATATTGAGGTTTTATAACGAGGAGTCTTAAAGAAAAGGAAATTTTAAAGTAAAGTTTTGATGTACTTTGCATTACCTTCATCATACCAAAAACCGTTCCCTAAAAACACTCCCTAAATATTTTTTAAAGTGTTTTATTTTTCAAAAGTTAGGGTGGGTGGGAGACATTTAAACACACCCTGTATATACCCATTTCAAACCAACTTTTGCAGGATTTTGGTATTGTTCATCTATAGTACGATAGTATTTTGAACTATCCTTAGCTGAAATTAATTTTGCAGTATTTTAAGTGTCCGATCAAAATCCTTTTGTTATAGATTCACATATCATGTAAGATAATGTATCAACCTGGTTTACTTTTGTTGGAAATCCACACACGTACAAATCCTTCATACGAAAATACACAAATTTAATCTAGTACTTCCATTCGAGAAAACAATCCCAAGCTCGTTCTTTCTTTCCCGAAAATTCGGTCAAACAGATATGCCCCAATACATTCAATCCTGCAGACTAAGCAGTTCCGACCAAAACTCATTCTCAAATCAAACGTGAAATCTGGATCGAAGACAGATCTACGGCACACGTCTTGTTCTCGGGCCAAACTGATAACATCGTCAGCGGATTTATTTCTAGCGACGTCTGATATCGCTGGGACAGGAAGTTGGCACGTCCACTGCGATCTACACTTGTACAGGGCGCATCTGAGATAAACATTGACAAAGTTGCGCAGCGTCCAGCTGATGGGATGTCACCCTATATCAGCCGTAATATGAGAAAAAACATAAAACGAATGTTGTGTTTTGTTCTAATGAAATCGTAAGACAATATGTATTATCATAAAAAGCTTCATATTAAACTTTTTTTACATACATTTTTATACTACAATACGGTAAAATTATTTAATAAACTACCAAACATATTAAAAAGAAGTTAATATTAAAAAGTTTAAAAGAAATTTAAAAATTATTTCTGATAAGAAATATATACAGATTTAATTAATTAGTATTTAGAAGACGACATGAGGGTAGAAGATGGACTACTGAAGCCTAAATTTGTTTTGTTCTCTTTTCTTTTTTACTAATATTTTTAATTTCTGTATTCACTTTTTTTCATTTATTTATTAATTTTATTGTATGCATTTTTATAATTTTCTTTTAGTTTTATTTATTTATTTTATTGTGTGTATTTTTATATTTTCTTTTAATAATATTGTTACTTATTGTTATTTGTTCTTGTTTTGTTAAATATTTATATGTGTGTTAAGGCCCATAGAAAGGGCCTACCATTTATCAGAGGTTAATAAAACCTTTCTTTCTTTAAACTACTGGCAAGGCTTTGACTCGTACAATAAGTACGTAGGCTAAGTTGTTGATTGGTTGAGGTATCGAAACAGTTTTAGAACCTATTTTGGATTAAAGTATTTCTTTAATCTTATTAGTAAAGACGCAGCACGGCAACCAAGCGTTTCTTGATTCATTACTTTATATTGATTAATTGATTAATATTGATTAATTTGAACAAAATTGTACATGCACTTACTGAAATACCTCTTCTAACTTGGTTGGATTTTAATAAACCTTGATTATACAGGGTGTTTAAAACTCTCTCGGTATGCTTTAGGGATTGTTCACAACAAGTTTCACCCTATAAAGATGGGTCCAGCAAGTTTTGTTAGCCTACTAGCCACCATTTTGTAAATTTCTTTAGCAACGGTTCTTTTTACGCAATTTCCTTAAAACTTATCTTTAAAAACTAGTTTTATAAAATAGTCAGTTCGGTCCAACTTTTGATTTCTTAGTTATAATAAATGAAACCCTTTAAAAAATATCTATAAAACTGCGAGTTTAACACAAACAAAATCTGCAATGCCTATAGTACATAAAAACTAATGTTCTTAAATAATGTATTTTGCAATTAACAGTAATTGCGTCATTGCTTACCTAACCTGCTTGTTTAAACGCAGACATTTCCATTAATTTCGCTTGTAACCGACCATGTATAAAGCGTAATCAAAAGTCAATAAAACTAATAACAATAGAACTGGCTCAGATAACAATGACAACGCACTTTTATGGTTTCTCTAATTACCTAATGTTAAAACAACTGCGCCGCTCCCGCACCTGCGATAAGGAACATTACTCTGAAAGTCACCTCGACAATGACATTGACAGTTGCTTCAGACAGTTAAATTCACACTTTAATTTGCTCGTAAAAATGTAGTAAGAACAATGACTGTAAATTATAGCGAATTTTATCAGTCTAAAATTTATGTTTCGTTTAAGTCATGCTGTGGGATGTGTCATCAAGGAAGATTGGTTTTAAACCTGATTGCGATCACAAAAGATATATTTGTGATTTACAATCGTAATATTTTGGACGTTGATATTTTTATTATATCCAAGGTATTTTGCTAGTCATTCTTTAAAATCAATCTCAAAGTTGTTCTTTTTGGAAAATGTAACTAATTTTGTTAAAATCACAACACCGCAATAGTGATTTGAGTTTTTATTGCTGGTGAGATCTTTCGCAAGAGTTGCTTGCATTGTCAGACCAAACCATAAATAAAGTTTATGGTTCTTTAAATTATTATATTTGTAATGTATTCCAGTCTACTGACGTTTTTCTTACGTATCAGGTGCCCCATTACACATGTCCTCTATTGGTATATAAAAAATTGCAAGACGTATTAAAAGGTAAGGTTTGTCTTGTTTAACGAGGCGAAGTTAGGACTACAAAGTCCTCTATATACCACTCAACCTCAAACTGAAGATTTATTACACATTAAATAAACAAATTAGTCCTTTCTTATTTTTAGTGTTTGATTAAAGTTCATAATAAATCATATGTTTTCTACTACTCACACTGTACCCTTGGGCGATCATCTCTGAAATCGAGTAAAAACACCCCTTTTTAATGGATTTTATGTCCCATTTTGAGAAATTTTGTGCTTTCTACCACACTATTTAACACACTCTGTATTGAGTTATCACAAAACGGGGTTAAAACAGCAAGTTTAATTGGATCAAATTGTGTAATACTTAAAACGGAAAACTTGTCGTAAGGTTTCGGAACTTGTAAGCTATTTCTTCGCTCTCATATGATTATGCAAGGTTTTATTCCTGTTTCGATAACAATTCCACCTCTGTGGTCACTTCTAATCACTCGTTATTAACTATATAAAATTAAACACTCCACTGTTAAAATTATAAACATTTAACTCTTAATTTCGACCGAAAGTAGGGACAAATTTTAAACCACCTCGATTAGCATTCCTGCGAAAGAGTTTCACGGCCGTGCGTTTAGCATATTTAGAAGATTACATAGATTACGTGATGGCATCAAATAGTCAGCTGATGTGTCTCGAACGGTTTAAGCATCATTAAAAACAAGTTTCCACTATCGAGCCTTGAGACTGTATCGGTATACCGACTGGTTGGCAAAAGTACCAAGGGCGCTTACGCAAGTCATCCCGAAATCCTTGAACACTATCCGGGACACAATCGAGAGTCGAATCCACTCGACTTGGATATCGTTTAACACAAGTATCAAGTAGCGAGTTCAAACAACTCAGACAAGTTTCAGGTTCTCATCAAGGCAACTGTTGGATAAAGCATCCTTTCAACGAGCTGCTTGCAAAGAGTGATTGAACACGAATTTGTTAATTACTAAGCAGGTTTTTATGTTGATTGGAGTGACTTGTTTGTTGATTTAAAGTTGGAAAGTCAGTTCAGACGGTAGGATTTTATCTGGATTTTTGGGGCTTTTCACTGAGTTTTGAAATTAAATAAGTTCTTCTTTTTGGGACAAAGCTGGGACTGTCAAATCTTCTCTTTCACTTAACCACCATTTAGTATCTACATAATTTACATTTTCCAATAAACGTACAACTACAAAAAAGTATAAATTTTTGTAATGCAATTATTAATGAAAGAAATATTTTAGTTTGGACAAGTTTTTGATCAAAGAATTATCCAAACTATATAGGCTAATGAGCTGGTTTCCAAATTGTACGACTATATACAGCTGTATAAGAGCCCTTATCATAATTTCCATTTTAAAACTCATAATTTGATTATAAAGATCCAGTTTTGATTTATAAGTTATATGCAAGTAAAAATAAATATACTTCTTCTGTTTGAGAATTGAATTTCTTTTATTATGACCATTGTAGAATGCCTGTAAAATACAATACCACTATTTCAATTACTTCGAAAGATTCAGTGGTACCAATAAAAGAAGCGTCTTCTTATAAACATTAAGAATACGAATTTTAATTTGGCGGTTCTTAAAGTCAACTATTAGATTGGATTATTCGCCGTAGAGCTTTCAGCACATTTTCTGTGCGACATACACCGGAAGCCTTTTTTTATAACACTTATTGTAATGTTCTAAAATTGTGGGATCACAGAAAATCCTCCCCGGGAAATAAGGCTGAACTCAGTGCCTGCGCTGGGAATCGAACACGAGACCTTCGCTACGGACGCAAATAAAGGGTCAGGAAAAAGTGTGGAAACGCCTTTATAACTTTTTAACCAGTTTTTTCAGCGAACCAAACATATGTTTCAAAACTTTTAAAATGTTGGGGATAGCCCCATTCTCATTTGAAATAGTATAAAAGACAATTCATCGATTTAAACAAACTTTACGATGCCCCTGTTGGAAATGGCGGCCAATTTCTATCTTTTAGCATATCAAATTAAAGCTATGATCTCCCAAAAACTGAATCAGTAAATCTTTTCAAAATTTGGAAAACGGAAGCGACGGCGTCTATTTATTTGCTGAAAAAATTAAACACATTTTGAGCCGCCTACAACAAGGGCGTCGTAAAACTTTTTAACGGTATCAATGAATTTGTCTTTTTATTCTTTTTCAAATTATGTATCACTCGATGGGGTTTCCCTATGAAAATTACGGGGCTACCTCCCCCAATCCTCCATTTTGAAAAATGGGGCAAAGTTTCAGTATGCATTAAAAGATACTTTTGATAACTATAATAAGATGTACCAAGTTTGTATGCGCTGAAAAATTGGTTATAAAGGCGTTTCCACACTTTTGCCTAACCCTGTATATTCTAGGCCCAATATCACTGTTATCGTCAGTTAGTGCGTAGCTCCACCGACAGGTTCGCTACTCGCTACTCCTGCAAAGCAGCAATTACTGGAATGACTTATACATAATCCTCTCATCAGATCTGTCAGTCTCGGCAGTGTTGGAGTGTTGGCTGCAAAGCTAATTCAGCGAGAGTTAAGCTCATTTATTGACTTGATTACGCTCCTAGCTTCCCCAGAGTGTACAGTAGAGCCGGCTCATTCTTCAGATAATGTAGCCAATTAGCTACAACTCCTCACCACTTAATTCAATTCAAATGTTCTACACACCTGAAGACGGATGTTTTAGCGGATCCGTGGCGGATTGGTATCGCGCGTGACTCCGGAGCTCATCACTCCAGTGGCGCGGGTTCGATCCCCGCAGTCACCACTTAAAATTTGTAATGTGACTAATACGGTGACGCTAGGTAAAGGTCGAGGTTGAGTGGTATAGAGGACTGTGTAGCCCTAACTTCGCCTCGTTAAACAAGACAAACTTTACCTTTACCTTTTTTACACCTGTAAACGAGCGGGAGTAACGTGTTTGTTACATTTTAATGTTATTTGTATGCAGATTAAGTGTGATAGAAAACTTGCTAGTCCTATCTTTGTCTGAATAAAGACACGTTTCATTTATTTTTATTTCATCTGTCCTCTAATACATTACCTGTCCTTTAATAGATCCCTTATATCACTATATATATCACTATATCACTATCACTATTTGAGATGCCGACCACTCTCATGAGGGTATTTTAAGGTAAATATATGGTGAAGGATGAGTGGTAGTAATGAGTTATGAGGTGTAGTCTTGCTACAAACTAAGGCCGACTTCCTTAGAATGGGTCATTTATTAATAGCCAATGACAATGGAAATACAAACCAACGGCTTAACGTGACTTCCGAACCACGCAGGTGATGGTCTGATATGTCTAAACGATGGTGGGAGTTGATGCGGGTATCATCAGATGATCACTGAGACTATCTGAGCCGCTTTAGACCTATATAATAACCTTAAAACATAATAATCTTCAAAGGACATATTGGCAGAGCCATGAAAGAAAATTTACAATTCATAAAACCAATCAGGGTAAACACTTTATTTAACGAGCGCTTTCGACGTTTAAACATCTGTGTACTAAACGCTTAATACGTAGTTATGTACCATACAAAATTTTGGTATAGAAAAATAATACAAACCTTATATTTTATAATACATAACAGGTACGTTAAATATAATCGTATAACAAATTAATTTGAAATATATTAATTAGAATTTGTCATAGACGGTATAGAAACACCTGCTATTTCCCTGTAAGTTATTCAATCTAGTACTACTCGTGACGTCATTTAACTTATGAAGTGTAAATCAATAAATGTAAAACGAGAAAGGGGTGTTTGGTTGTTTAAAGACTCCCATTTTTTAACGTGAAGGAACTATGTGGTATTTTTGTTTTGAGTTATTTCTGGGCAACGCACTCTCATTAAATCTTCAATATAGTTATTGGGAAATAAGGTCACTAAAGGCCTCCAAAGGGTGTATGGAAAATGATCATTTACCAAGCAAAAGCCCCTTAAAATGAGATTATACGAAGCAAATAACACATTAAAAGGTGCTTTTACACGGATTGATTGTAACCCAATATAAATGCGAAATCAGTACGCTGGAACTTCTTCGTGTGGGTTTCACACCATTATCTGTACGTCTTCGTTAAAAGTAATACTTCCCTAACAAGAGCACAAAGCGGGTCGTGGTTTCAGATTAAAGAAAACTGCCATCATTCGAGTTGGTTCTGACAGTTGATCTGTACATTTCGTATATAAAACTCACCGCTGAAAAAATTGATAGTGAAATAACATGGATGATATTTTATTGTAAAAAAGGTAAAGTTTCTCTTGTTTAACGAGGCGAAGTTAGGACTACAAAGTCATCTTACCACTCAACCTCGACCTTTACCAAGCGTTACCATTTAATCACATTACAAATTACAATTGGTGACTGCGGGGATCGAACCCGCGCCACCGGAGTGATGAGCTCCGAAGTCGCGCGCGATACCAATCCGCCACGGATCCGCTATATAAATGATAGTTCTACGACGTTTCGTTCTTTTTGGCGATAGAAATGAATAGCGCTCTATTTCCAATATAAAGTCACTAATAAGTCTTCTAGAGGTGTCAAAGGTGCATCTGAAAGTGTTAAACCGTACCGTGTCAGGCTACAGGCTGCTGGGACGGGGTGAACACGGACTCGGCTTCTGATTGGTCGACAACTTGGCCTGGCCAACCTTTGCGTGATCCGGCAGTTGAGTGGAAAACAGCTGGAAATACCTCTGAGTAAATATTGAATCCGACTTGACACAGACGCTGATCCCACTCACTCACTACAGTCACTTTCCAGTTCACTTGTCCTATTCAATTGACGGCAAGAGAAACCCCAAGGATGACGGTAGTCATGTACTTTTCTTCTCGGATAAAAAAGTAAAGGTAAAGTTTGTTTTGTTTAACGAGGCAAAGTTAGGACTACAAAGTCCTCTCTACCACTCAACCTCGACCTTTACCTAGCGTCACCGTTTCGTCACATTATACAAATTGTAAGTGGTGACTGGGGGATCGAACCCGCGCCACCGGAGTGATGACTCCGGAGTCACGCGCGACACCAGTCCACCACGGATCCGCTAAAAGTCTTGTAGGTCGTTTCAAAATCCCCCCATAATAACTTTTGAACAGGTAAAACTTATCTAACGCACTCTGCCACATGGTGCCCACCATAACCAAATTTGGGGTTAAAAAGGGAAAGTCCGAGGTTTCATAGTTTATATCATCACCCCTCCCATGATACCCTTAACTTTAAAGCAATTGAAAACACAAATATACCTGACGATTTGTTCTTGGTTGGCGGTCTTGTACGTGGCGTATCTACCACATAAATGGCTGCCACCGGTTTAGTTTGGAAGATTTTAGAAACCGATGAGAATTTTGATTTTAGGGAACTAATAGCTTAACAAAAAGGTGCGACTCGATTTCTACAGAAATAAAAAGCGTGTATATTTTATGTAGCCCATACCCGGTACGTATCGAATAGCCCCCTTGTTATATTATAAAGAAAGCTCTTGAACCGCTAAAACTGATATCTTGGAAACGAAACCGTTGGCAACATTTTATACAAACAAAAAGGTGTAAATTGTTTAGGCCGTCAAACGATGCGTCGGAATCTATTTTAAGTGCGTAGGCTTCGAATCTTTATGGCCTTTAAATTGAGGGTAACACGGTATGGATTATAATTGGATATTTCGTATGTACCCTCCAAAACCCACCTTTGAGGTATGGGACAAAACCACCAATCAAGTCAAAAGTACCTTAGAATAGTCTAATAACATGTGCGTTCGGAATATTTCATCCGTTAAAACATTAAGGAGGAGGGACGACTTTGATATAGTAATTGACTAAATCAACGTATAAAATATATTATTAGTTAATGTGAACACGCCTCTTTGTCTATTCACCTACCACACTCGTCTTAATCGAATTTTCACTAAACTTATTTGAAATATTTATAATTCCTCCGAGAGTGTTGCTCGGCTTGACCGTTTCGCAAGTGTAAATAATCCGGAAGATCCTTTTGTACATACCCACTTGCAAAATTTCCTTATTTGACGCACCGCATTCAAAATAATGTCCTAAACTACGAGTAAATACATAGAAAGTAATTCATACTATGTATTGTAGTATAAATTATTAATCAATTTATAGTAACTTGAAGTAAGATTATGTACAACCGTCGAGGTTAGGTTCTTCACACGATTTGGCGCCCGGAGCAGTAGTTAGCTTATTTTCACAATTTCCATTAGTACCTTGACTATGAACCTACCTTTTCCTATTTCATTTCTTTTACAATTTCATGATTATTCTACACACTAGAATGTTAGTGTATTTGTAAAACTGCAAGAGCATACTCTTATCTAATCTGCCATGCAACACGGAGATACGAGTTGTGATGTTGCTTCATCACAGAGTTTCCGTCAATAAACAATCCGTTTCAAGGGTTATCAGCAAATTAATTAAGGCAATAATTAAACATACACATTTATACTCGACCTTTATCTTCCTACAGATACGCGAATTCTAACAGCTGTCCAAGGACGGTTGTATAGTTTATTGTTAACTAGCTGACAGTACCCGCGCTTCGCCTCGGGGCTTTATTAACATAGCTGTGTGTATATTTAAAAAATTGCAAATTTGAAGTAAACCAAAAAGTTTCCTTTATATCCTTAGAAAACCATTTAGTTTGCCTGTTAGTTCACCATCTTCTCCTTTATAAGTGTTGGCTACCTTGTGAGAGTCATAGTTACATCTTCCGTTCCGACCGTTTTTAGAGCCCGCTTTGGTTTTGCAATTTATTTTGAGGATGTTATATGGACTTCAAATGTAGCTAAAGACACACTGCGTGATTAGCTTAACCCTCAAACAAAGTTTCACTGCCATAGTTTCAGACGATTTTGACTTGTAAGCGTTCCAAAATGCCTAAAAACATTTTCAGAGTCCACTTTGGTCCATTATCACATATTTGCAATTTATTTTGTGGATGTTGTATTGATACAAAAATAGGTAAAGACACACTGTGTAATAAGCTAAATGCTTTAACGAAGTTTCACCGCTATAACTTCAGCCGTGGTGATGCCTTAAAAACGTTACAGACAGGAATTTTTTGATGCCAGTTTCGGTCTTTAAAAAGTATATAAACACCAGATAATTAAAAACCGATGGATTAATTGCAATGTACAGACAAAAGTCTTATTTTATTTAAATAGACTTTTACGGGTTTTCTTGAATTTCACCTTACAGTATTGGGCTTATAAAATTTCATATGTAATGAGGTCTTATCAATAACCGCCATCTTGAAAATATTAAATTATCAACAATGTTTATAGCCTATGTGTTGGCCAGGTACATAAGCCACATTCCTGTAAAATTTCATCAAAATTCCTCCAGTGGTATTTGCGTGATTGAGGAACAGACAGACAAACAGACACACACCATCTCATTTTTATATATTAGTAAGGATGATCATCATCTAAGTCTCTTCTTGAGATAATTGTTTTGTTTGGATAAAGTTAGCCAGAGAACTATGTTTGCAATACTGTTCAGCCAGGATAAACCTGATTGTTAGTAAAATAATCACAACTTACCGAAACCAGTTTCAACACCATATAATTAATGGTACTCACCTGAAAAAGAACAACAAAATTAATCATCATTGATTTAATTATCCCTTTATTTGACACCATCGACATTATTACAATTTTATTAGATACTAACCTACCCGACAGACTTTGTCCTGTCAACAAAATGTAGTATGTTAACTCAAGTTATTTAATACCTATCAGCTGTATACGCTTTGTTTACTAAATTAGCATTACTACAAATAAAATACTACAAGTTAAATCATCAACGTTTTCTGTAATTTTCAAATTTTCCGTGTGGTTTAATTAATTTATCTTTCAGTAGAACATTCTATAAATAATTAGGACACTTTAAAAAAGATTAATTAAATCTGTGAAGGTGTTCTTGAGCTATGCCATTAACAACAAAAACTGGATTCTTTTTATACTTAGTTTAGCACCGTAATATAAAACGTGCTTAATACAAACATATGTTTTAAACTTGTACAACGACGTATTAAATAATTATCACAGATGATCTTCCCACCAAAAGTGAATTTAACCTTACGAATAAAATATTAAAAACAACCATCATCCGAATTAATACTTGGCGAGGGCGAGGCAAGCAATAGGTGAATTATACAATAGGAGATGAGAGATGGAAGATAATACTGTTACAAGGGTCTGAGTTAATATTGGCAACATCTCCAGGGAATCTCTCTCATTCCATCCATGACTAGTCTACAGTCTACACTATTAGAACAGCTATATTTATACTGAGTGGCTATTATAACATTGCCCGCAGGGATTCCCAAGATAAATTTCACCATGAGACATTTCAAAATTAAAGTCCTTGGTACTTGGTTTTGGGTTTTTATGGGAAGTACTATTTTGTCCACAATAGTAACTAAGAAATAATTTTCTAATTCCAAAAGACCCGAGATGACATAACTTTTATCAGAATTAGTATTCTTCAAAAATTTGAGATGAAATCAGGCGAAACTCCAGCTTATTTGATAAACACATTTTTTCTAAAGAGGAGGAGAGTTTTTGACGACAAATACGTTTCTATCTAAAGCGAACTTAAAGGTGGGCGAAAACAAGTATATATATACTTGATCAATTGTATCTATGGCTATACTTTGAAGGATGTATATTTTGCGAGATCCCAAAAATTGGCTTTTGTCTGTAATTAACGTGAAACTGGGCAGTTTTGTTTATTTCGTCCAATTACACTTCCGGAACATCTTTACACATTTTTTTGTCTGTCCTGTTTACTTGAGTCCAGTTTTTATGATTCAACCTCATAACCTTTTTATTCGAGTTAAACTTTTTATGAGTCGGCTTTTGTTTGCTTTTTTTACAAATGCTATATGTCATCGCTAAATGTCAATGCCTACAAATGGTAATACATATTTTGGCAATAAACGTAGTGTAGGCCTATTACAGTTTAAGGCATAATTGAACACCAGTATTCCATCGTTATTCTATAGCTTATACCAACACTTTATTGTCCTTAAGGGTTGGCAAAAGAGAACTATAAGCTATGTATAATTGGACAATATATTCAGCTATATGAAAAAAGGGATAATTGAAATTTATTCATTCCTAAAATGTTCACTAAGATACTGAATCATTATGCGTAAAGCAACTATGATCTAGTTCTTCCGGTTCAAACAGCATCAAAAATCATTATAATTTGCTTGAAATATTTCGGTCTCGCTGTAGAGTACCATCTTCGGTCACTGATTGACTGAAGAAGGTATCCATAGCGAGACCGACATATTTTCAAGCAAATTATAATGAGTTTTGACGCGGTGTGAACCGGAAGAACCAGATCATAGTTGTGACACCGACCGCGAAAACCTAAGAGTTATTCGTAAACCAGATTAGTTTCGATCGTACCAGCAGTCATGTTTGCGAAGCAAATTTGTTCTTTAGAACCAATTTGGCTGAAAATAGTAAAACTGAAAAGTTAATAAACACCGAATGCTGTTTAAATCATTCATCCTCGGAGATATTAAATCTAACATCTGGCAACAGTACAAAGAACTAATTTTCTGCAAATCGTATTTAGCTGGCATCACATCGGCTGGCTTGCATAACTCTTCTTCTTCTTCACGAGTCGGATATTTTCAAATTATTTTCAGAAAGTATTCGCTAAATCAATTACTCCACGACAAATGATTTTCCTCGACGTTATATATGTCGACATCAATTCTTAATTATCGAGAGACTAGCAATTAACGTTAATTATTCGCGGGATATTATTAACTTTGAAATTAAGTTAATCCAAACGCATGCAGGCATATACAAGTTATTCATGCTGCAATTACCACTTCATTGACAGGCGTTGCTTGCAGCAGATTATAGAGGCTGGATTGATCAACTGTATGGAATCTACATACATTAAAGAACGAAAAATTCGATAACCTCATTTTAGCAGTATGTGTTTGCACTATACTGCCACGCACGCATCATGAGGGGTGAAAATTTAAATGTTTCATGCCGTTTATAAATAATTAAATCTCTTCTCGATTATGGTGCTTTTGGAATCCAAGCTTTTATACGTATGGTACGTAACGTAATTCAATATCTTACTATGCTTCTATCATTTTGTTAATAGAGGAAATAATAGACGATTAAAATTCGTTTGGAGTCACCTGCAAAACATCTTTAGGAGTTTTCTACATTGGGGTCTACCACAGGGGAAATGTTTTAAATATAAACCTTAAATATATATTTCAACTAACTCTAAAAGTACACATTTTAACCTTTTAATTTTTAAAACTCTTGAAAGGTTAATCGAGAGTGATATTTGCTATTTCTCCCACTATTATTTCGTAAAATTTACTTTTTTAAGAGTTTTAAAGAAAAATCTACACCTGTTTGTAATTATGTTATGACAAGCATTTATGAGATATGTGTAATTGTTATTTAAACCGTTTGTAATACGCATTTTTGGCTTGTTTCAAAAGGTGCTCCTTGTGTTTTTTACCTCCTTTCGAAGTTGCAAAACTTTACTGAATATATAACTACGCTTTAGCCCCAAATCAGTTAAAAATTATGTTTAGTTGGCTGTTAAATAATTACGGTTTCAAAATTTCAAACTATTGAAATTACTTATACAAACTAGGTCTTTACTAAATTTTCCGGTGATTTGGTCGTTTTCATAATCTTAGGAAGAGGTGATCGGCTGAGCATAGTATAAAAGATGGAAGTCAAAGTTGTACATAACAGTTTTGTTTCTAATCGAAAGTTCACGAATCATACGGGAAAATAATTCCGCCATGCTGTAGAACGGCCTTTCCTCTGACCAGAGCTTCAGTAGTGACATCAGCAGCTTTTGAGTCCAGTAACTTGGGAGGTCTTTATAGAACTTTGCATTGGTTTATCTTGAGACAAATTTTTGAAGAGAGACCATCTTAACCCGTAGCGGAATTGTATAATACTCTCCCAAATTATCTAAAGACCCTGAACTCAACGATGTTGAATTCAAAACTGAACCTCTGGTTAGAGGAAAGACCGTTCTATAGCATACCGGAATTCTTTTCCTGGGTGATTCATTAACTGGAAATTTAAAAAATAGTCGACCTGTAGTGTTTTTTAACTGAACAGTATGATTAATATTGTTTTGAAGTAACAGCTGATACACTAATTTACTATAAGTCATGCTAAAGTTCAAAAAATCTTGTTAAAACAGCTGATATCCCTGCCACAACAAGATTATTAAAACGATCTTTTTCTCCCTATGGAGTAAAAGATAATTTAAACAAACTTGTATTTTCTAGGAATAAAATTTCAACTTTAGCACGTCAATATATGTCTAAAAGTAGCTGTTTTAGACCAGGTGACAAAAAAGAATATTCTGTTGTCGGCCCTGGCTAGGCTCTCGCGCGCTGCCCGCCTACATCCCACTCGTCCCACCACACCACAGTATCAGCGGTCCCGTTATCACCTCTGTCCTCTTATCACCGCAACTGTATGACCCAGTTTTCACAACGCTACCTTATCTACAGTCGCACACAACTTTAAAACCCACTCTACCTGATACCGCACACTTCATTGATATTTACGTGTCTGTGTTGCATTCTTCAAGTGCTAATCAAATTCGCATTGTAGTTTTTTTTATATAACACGATAAAACCTTTATAAGTATGTAACAAAACCTTCACCTCATTGCGATATAATTTTTAAACAATCTTGCATATAACACGTACTACTGCGTTGTAATTTTTAATACAAACCTTAGGGAATGGATAAGACGTAAAAATGGCATATTATAGTCATTGTTGGCATAGGCAAAACAGAGGTACAGCTGCCACGTTATAGGCTAGTGTAAATTGACAAGCAGTGTTCATACAAATTCAAGCCAGTACAACTTAAAAAGGTAAAAGTTTGTCTTGTTTAACGAGGCGAAGTTAGGACTACAAAGTCCTCTCTACCTAGCGTCACCGTATTAGTCACATTACAAATGTAAGTGGTGACTGCGGGGATCGAACCCGCGCCACCGGAGTGATGAGCTCCGGAGTCGCGTGCGATACCAACCCGCCACGGATCCGCTAAAAGAGAAAAAGGCAAACAACTTAGTGGTTAACTTACACCAAGTATATGAGATATTTTAACTAAAAAATGAAAATCGCAGTTTCTGTGTAGTTATTAACAACCAAATGGGTTTGTTATCATCGTATTACGATCATGCTAGAAGAAGGATTTCGCAACCAGGAACGGAGATAATGATTTACACTAAATCCCATCTCGTATAGAATAATTAAGTCCTTTACAATTAGAATAGTAGTCCTTTAGTTTAGTAGTGGTACAATTTTTAGTACAATAGCTCTCAATTTATTTTATGTATAGCCAGCGTGGTAAATATGCCTATTTGATAAATTTTTAATAAACACGTTTTAAATTACTACATTAATTTATTTTTAAATTCTAGAAATATTTATGTACGTTACAGGGATTGACCTACGAAAAGTTCAATTATCAAACTAACAACCCCTGTGTAAATGCGAAGTGTGTGGACAGACACATGTGGTGCGACGGCCGGCGGCTGGGTAACCTCGGGGGGTGAGACTCGGCAGGACTTACATTGTCCTCGCTGAGGTCGAGCTCGTGGTAATAGCTGTCACCACTGCCCCTGCGACTGCCGCCGATACACATAATCCGTCTGAAGAGGTCGGCGAGCGCTGTACAGAGCCCGCACTGTTGTTGCATCGCGGCGCACACATGGCTGACTGAACGGTGATCAATACCAGGTCGCTGCCCGGCCACCACCACGCCTTCCCGTCTGCGCGGAACTGTTCCGCACGCGGAGCTACTCACTGATAACACGCGAACCAGTTCACCGGGCCAGATCACTCCCGAGTTGTATACACGCGCGTTAGCGTACGGCGAACGACGTTTTTAGAGAATTTGTATAGGAAATAGAGCTGTTCATGTCTCTTGCCAAAGAAAAGGAAATGTTAACTGCAGTTTGCAGCACAAATGACAAAGCTTTATATTATACATGCATAAGTAGTTTTTACACGAGTAAAATATATTTGTGTGTGTAACCACTCTATAAGTCACATCTTTGTCCGATTTTCACGAAATTCGGTGCAAATGTTCCTTTTGTAAATCGTCTAGATTAAGTTCAATAACCAGCAAAATTTTCTGGCGTTTCCCACCAACAATTTTATATCAATCAGTCCCGGACTTTACAAACCTAATTTATATACAGAAATCAATTAAACATTTTTTATTCAAGTTTTTCATTTTCACTTGAAAACCATTAAGTTGGTTACCATATTTCTCTCATTGGTTTTCAAAAGCAAATATTATACATTACATTGGTTTTAGTAATAAAACAAAACTATAAGCGTTTTAATTACATAGGTAAGTTTTGTTTGTTGTTTTATACGATGTTTCTACATGCACACTTTAGTGAGAATTTGTTGCACTGAAAACTACAAAATATACCAGAATGTCGATATTTATGAACACTTATTATTTTAATATATTATACTATGTTAATGTTCAATAAACATTATTTATGGACATAAATCAATTAAAAGGCTAAGCACACTCAGTTTTAAATATTATAATATTTTATACACAGGAGATATTTAACTTCGATGGATGAATAATTTTATCTCTTCATTTCCGTGCAAGAAACTTCGCAACATAATTTAAGCTTAATGTGACAGACTTTATCACTTCAGGGAAGTTGAGATCCAATGAGGAAAGTGTGTTCTGATAGAAGATATTCTTAACTTCTAAATAAAGATCCAGATATTTTTGTTCGGGCCATTCTATACTCAGTAACGCCCACTGAACTCAAGATTTTCATACGAAATTTAAATTAAAGTTTATAAAGTTATTGAAATGCGACATTGTGTAAAAAGCATAACTTTTTGATAATTATTAAAACCGCGTTTTTGGTGAACATTCCACTCCAAAAGGGAGTCAAATTCCAATTTTATTTAATTTGAATTTGAAATTTTTAATGGCCACCATTTTAAAATTTGATAAGTTGGTTGAAAATCTTCTTGGAAATGTTTGGCACAATAGCAATGCATTCTGTTGTTAATGTTCGTTGTTGCTGATTGCCAAATTCCTCACCAGACATACAATTAGGAAGAAAAACTGTTTATACCCATTTCAACAACAATATCTCAGAGAGTTTTTAATTATTAATTATTTTCAAACCTTTACAAAATGGTGGATTACGGCTATCCGCTAAACTAAGCCGAAATCAAAAGAATGTTACTGGACATTTTCGAAGGCTCACTGCAATTTCAGATAAAAAGGTTCTTACTTCGTTTTCCATTAGTAAAAACAGAAAACTTAAGTGTCAGATAATAGTTTCTAGATTAATAGATGTTCAAGAAAAAAATTAAATCAAAAGTGTTCCAGGATTAGCTTTACTTTTTCCCCTTTATCATTTGATAATATTTTACTAGGTACTAATCACGTCACCCGAGGGGTTGAGGCATTTACAGCTGTTATCATGAAGCAAATTATAGAAAACTAAAATTACATTCCAATTTTTCAAAAGTTCCAACTTCAGCTTCCAAATCAACGAGAGCTTCTATTAGAGCATTGCTAATGGTCTGTAAGACATTCGGTAGTAGAGATACTGTAATCGAATACTAACAGTTCCTCCTATGTAGTGTAAATAATACAAATATAAATAAATGTTTCTAAAAAACTAAATTAACAATGGTGCATTACATATTACCAACGAATTTTAGGGTATAAGGCATGACAAACAGCTCGGTTAAGTGCTGTTTACAAAACCTGAGTCCGAAAGGCATAAGGATTGGTAATATACAGGGTGTCCCATAAGGAAAGTGCCAGACTCTGAAAAGAAATTGTATGGGTCAAAATAAAGAGAAAATTAAGAATAAAAATTCTTGCAAAAACGCTTAGTAGATATTTGCCATTTTATATTTTTCACTAATTATTTATTATCTCCCACACCACTTATCGGAGTTGACTCAAACTTAGCAGAAATTTGTATCTAAGTAAGACCATTTATGGAAAAAATTACCAGCATGATCTAACGTTTTGTTTTAAAACGGTGGCTTTTTATGGTATTTTTAAGGAATTTTTGGCGTTACACCTTAAATAGCGAATAAGGTGTTAAATATCGGTGAGTTTTACGATAAAATGTAAAGAATGCCGTTTTGTAGAGAATTTTAAATCCGTCTATTGACACCAAAGTCAAAAAAAATCAGTTAAGAATCAACAAAGTTGAACCGTGGCAAACATCAAGATAATAAGGTGGAAAGTTGTCGGTTTTCAGCCAGAGTTTCCTCTAAAGCTTCGTTGTTTCCCAATAGACTTTTATGATCTTGATGTCAATAGATAGGTAATAAAATTCACTACAAAACGTTATGCTTTACATTTTATCGTTAAACTCACCGTTCATTCGCTATTTAAGATGTAACGTCAAAAATTCCCTAAAAGTACCATAAAATAGCCACCGTTTTAAATTGATACGTTAGATCATGCTGGTAATTTTTTCATAAATGGTCTTACTTAGATACAAATTTATGCTAAGTTTGAGTCAAATCCGATAAATGGTGTGGGAGATAGTAAATAATTAGTGAACAATATAAAATGGCGAATATCTGGTTAACTAAGCGTTTTGAACACATTTGTATTCTTGATTTCCTATTTATTTTGTCCCATATACCCTTTTCCTAGAGTCTGGCACTTTACTTATGGGACACCCTGTATTTTGTCATTGAATTCGTTTCCTAGCAACAATTATTATTATTCATAGTGAAATTTTATCTTGTGCGAGTTGACATGATTTCTCCTGCTTTTCCCCGAGATTGTGCAGCATCCCTCACGTAAGTCACTGCTAGAAATATACTACTACCTGGTAGAATAAGAGCTCACATTATTTAGTTTCTGAGATTATTGTGTAAATCATAAATTTATGTTTCATTGCCAGGTACGTGGTTAAGGTTTTGGTAGGGTTGATTTTCCCAATCACTAAATCACTATTTGAGATGCCAACCACTCTCATGAGGGTATTTTAAGGCAAATATGTGGTGAAGGATGAGTGTGATGAGTGGTAGTAATGAGTTATGAGGTGTAGTCTTGTTACAAACTAAGGCCGACTCTTCCTTAGAATGGGTCATTAATTAATAGCCCAATGACCAATGGAAATACAAGGACCAACGGCTTAACGTGACTTCCGAACCACGCAGGTGATGGTCTGATATGTCTAAACGATGGTGGGAGTTGATGCGGGTATCATCAGATGATCACTGAGACTATCTGAGCCGCTTTAGACCTATATCATCCTCAAAACCTGACCTCCATGAAGCTGGATTACAGGACCACGCCACGAGTCCCAGTCTGATTTAGTCTCAAATAGTGGAATTTGTCATACAAAGGTATTCCTGGACGTTGGGGGTAGGGGTAATCTTCGGGACATGGCTCCATGCAGAGTGCATAGTGCGTCTTTTCAATGATCTTCCTTTCTAATTGAAACCGAAACCCACCAACAACTCGTTCAAAAGGCGAATAAAAACGATGTGCTAGACCATTTCTATTAAAAGTTGCTTGAGTTTCTAGCCTCAGTCCTGATATATGAACTAAGTAGAAGGAAAATTAGGTTTACCTTTTCTTTAGTTACTATCGAATTTCCTTTGGAAAAATGAGATATTCATGTTGCCCTCATGGTAAGACCCAGACCCGGGACCATGAAATGTGCACCGATCCTGACCCCTAGAACACGTTTTGAGAATTTTTCAAAACTTTATACGTATATATGTGTGTACACTCTACAGGTAACATTTTTGTCCGATTTTCATGAAATTTGGTACAAATGTTACTTTTGTAAATAAGTCGGGAAAATTCGTTAGTCAGGAAAAGCGGAAGTACCGGAAGTACGCCACGAGCCCCAGTCAAATAGATACATTCCCAATGAAAAGCGAATCGAAAACGAAAATTGAATTTCAATAACAAATGAGTAACACATGTGACAAAGATGGAAATGGTGAGAGTGACACCAGGAAGCGAGAGTGAGAGTGACATTGGGTTTCTGGAACAGAGGTGAGAAGAGGCAGTTTTTGCTCATCTCCGAGGCGGAGATTGGACTTTGTAATCAGATTTCTTATGCCTCTCAACCGCGCCCAATCAACGCACTTCTTGTCCCGCTTATTGGGTTTTATTTGCGAAAACAATTCATTTTTTTCACATTCAAATGTTCTAAAGCTAATTTATTTTTATTCAAATCTGATAAAGTTATCATAGCCAAAGTGTGGTATAAAATTCTTAGGAATTTTTTAGAAAAAGAGTCACCTCGAGACTTATTTAGGAAGCTTGGTATACTGACTTTACCCAGTCTCTACGTAATACTGAAAATGACTTTGTACTGCCAGAAAAATCAAATCTAGGCCAGTGCAGACAAACCCATTCCAATGGAAGTTGGTGTCAGAGTGTTCAATGAACTGCCAGCGAAGTAATATCAAAACTTTAACAGTTAAAAAAATCCCAACAACACCTACTGTTGACTCAATCATTTATCTCAGTTGGGTAATTTAATGACTTAAGAGCTGTGAAAACTAATTTTCATATCATTCATGTTTATAGGTTTAAGTGTATGGAGTAAGGCTAGAGCTGACTGTATATTAGTTTAAATGATGATGCCTTTGATTTAAACCCCAGTTTAAATGTATATAAACTTATCTTCCCGTTTTCTATACTATTACCCAATTGTTCCTTCCGGTGACCATTTACAGTACGTCTATTACATAAATCGCATTTTACGTTTTACGTATGATCTTGGCAACAAGAATTTATAAAAAGACACTGTGTTTTGAATTTAGGATAAGTTAAAATTATTTGCATGCCCGTTTCAAAACTAATTCAACAACTAATAGAAATCTGAATATCCACAGTAAACTGTAGAACCCACCATAGTTTGTACCTATTCCTTAGCAAATTCCAAGAGTTGTCAAATTCTCTGACTTTACAAGTCACGAAATCCCCTGAATGTTCCCTATTTCCCCAACTTGTGGCAACCTGCGTGCGCTGCAGTTCCGCCGAGCCGTTCTCTCGGGAACGGTTCCACAGAACGAGTCACTCCCTGATAACAGTTCCTCTGAACCAGTTCCGCGCGGAACTGTTCCGCAACTGCCGGTGACAGCTGCTGAAACCGACTCGTCACGCTGAAATAACGACGGATTTGTTTCTAAACTGAGATAAATCTGCGCATTCTCTTTGTAAGCGGTTCTAACTTCTACCCCGCGGTGAGGGAAAGCGCGTGTTCATAATACCCTTTACACAGACTGAGAACGTACAACACTGACAAACACACAGATTACTTTCGCTTTGTGCTTTATACATGTGGTACAGTATTATCATATGCTGGATTTATGACGACTCAACCGGCCCTAATAAATCCGAGAAACCATTACATTTAGAAAAAATATTTTAGAACTAAACAGTATACAAGCGGTTACTGCAAATTTAAACATATTTACTAACCTAGTTTTCCCCTGTGCATTCATACCCAGTAGCGTAATTACAATCTGCTTTATGAATTTAGACAGGCCCGGAAATAAAGTCCCAACAACGTTTTACTAATAGTAACTATTAATATGTTTCAAATCTTTGATCATTTTTTTAATTGTCGAGTAGGGGTGCTCGCTAGTTTTAGATTGGGGAACACAATTTTGTAGCATATTCCTTACGGCTGTATTAAAACCTTTAAAATATAAAATGTAGGTAAGTTTTGGAAACCCCTTTTCAGCCAAATAATGATATAAATGAAACAATTGAAATTTCTAATAGTCTATACTGTATTACTGTTTTAGTTAGAGAAGTGTTGGCTTATCCATAAATATACCTTATTTAATCTTTAAATACTTTAAAAGTAATAAAATAAATACTCATCAATATTAAATAAATTTACTGTGCATTTTAGCCAAAATTCCACTTTTTATTTTAAAATTTAGACATGTTTCGTCTTTGAGAGAATATACAGGGTGTGTTTTATATTTCTCCATCCCACCTTAACTTTTGAAAAGGAAAACATTTTGAAACCCTTTGGGGAATGTTTTTATAGGATTATGAAGTTTGTTTTGACGTACTTTGCGTCAACCACCCCACCCAAAACCGGGAGGAAGGCTCCCACCAAAACTTTTAAAATGCAACCCCCCTTTGTGGCACCTCAAAAGAAAGGAATTTTAATACAAATTCAACGACGCAAAGAAAGTTTTTATCACCACTCGTTCCATTGTAATACCCAATTAAAGATGACAAGAAATCATGTCTAAAATGATAAATATCACATAAAAAATTGAGTTATAACAAGTCTTTCTTCAAAATATCCTATGGGATTATGTTATAGGTTGTAAAGTTTCCCGCAAAAGATTTTCGAGAAAATTTTTTCATTTAAAAAAGCTGATTTCTTGCAATCTTTAAACAGGTATTACAAAAAACTAGTAGAGATAAAAATTTCTCTTTGCGTCGTTGAATTTGTATTTAAATTTCCGTTTTTAAAGTGCCACAAAGGGGGGGTTGCAATTTAAAAATTTTGAGCCCCCCTAATTTTTGGGTGGGGGTGGGTGACGCAAAGTACGTCCAAACAAACTTCATAATCCTATAAAAATTCCCCAAAGAGTTTCAAAAGGGTTTTCCTTTTTCAAAAGTTAAAGTGGGGGGATATATAAAACTCACCCTGTATATTATCAGTTCGTTAAATACTATCTTTTGATATATTTTTTCTAAACAAACCCTTTAGACGAGGTTCACATCGAAGAAATTGTGGGTATTTACCAAGCGCAAGTAAAATGTCCCCTCGATTCTGAGAATGAGGAACATTGAAACGGTTGTCCCCTGACTCCTGGGTGAGATATAAGCTGCTTTGCCTCGCGTGTCCCGCCAGGACTTATGACAGCATGAAAGTCCTCAGTCGCTCCACGTGCCACACTCAAGGGCTCTAGCGTCTCGTCTCACTCTCGTATACAGGGTGTCTGTTAACTCTGTACGCAATGTTATTAACTTGCTAACGTATCGTTGAATATTGTACTTAAAACCAAAGATAATGCAGTAAACTCCTTCATTTACATATGTTTCTCAAATGTAAATAAAAGATTGTTGTGCTCAGGTAAACTTTAATTGCTCCGTTATTATCTATCGCAGCACGACAAACTTGCTATTACAACTTTTATAACAAACAATTACAAATAAGTTTAGGAGTGTGGAATCATTAAGTTATTATTTTCTAGGCTAGTTTTTAAGTGTTACTATTTTGACTTTAACAGCTGCATGTTGTTTGGTTGTGCTTGACTGGTCAGCTTACGCTGATTACTTTAGGCTAGCTCGTTTTCTAATGTTCTGTGTTATGTTTTAGGTTACTTTTCACCTGAAGACGGGATCAGATTGCTGATTCCGAAACGTCGTGATCATCTTGCACACTAACGATGGAAAATGTCCGCAATAATAGTTTAAACTCTGGAGTTATTAAGCTTAGAATATTTAGTATTGCCGCCATTTTTAAACCGGAAGTGATAGTTATTCAACTTTGTTGAAATATTGGTAATTGTTATACTAACAGGTGTGTGAGGGTTGAGACCGACTAGTGGCGCTACCTAGGCTGGTGGCTGAGGAACTACAATCAGCCGCTGATAAATCTGTTCCACATGTAAAAATAGTTACCAATATATATTTTTGGCATTTTATAGCTAATCGACTTCGAACATATGACATTTTTTGTTTATTTTGACTTGAAAATCACCTGGTGAAGCTTGATTCCATAACTATACTGGACACCCTGTTTACGAAATTTCAACTCGTCAGGGTTAAATATTATTGTATTATTGTAATATTCTTAATTGTGTAAAAGTAGACAACTGGTAGGAATTAAACCAAGTGCTGGACAACGTGAGATGAATTATCTCCGAGTCCAAGCAAGGGAGTGTATGTACGGGTCGGCTAACAATAGACAATGTAGTTATACACTTAGTGTAATAACGTTGAGTGATATTGCAGCCTCACGTGTAGATGATATCTGGACACCATTACACATCGCTGTTGAATAATTAGCAAAGTCACATCACCACGCCTCTCTCCACTCAGCTGACAATCCTAACTTCATTTCTCACGTTTTAATATTTTTCCACACCACTGGGTTACGAGAATGTCTATCCAATGTAATATTTTTAATACGAAGAATCGGGCGCAGTGGTGCTGCCACACGGTAACATTTGGTACTACGGCGCTAGTGGCGCTGCCTAGGCTGGTAGCCGAGGAACTACAACCAGCCGCTGATACAACTGTTCCGTACGGACAGACTCCCTATATCAATTGTCTTTGGCTCTAGGAACTGGTTGAGTTCTGCGCTTTACCACCAGGAGCGCTAGCATCAACATGGTGAATCACTAAATCACTATTTGAGATGCCGACCACTCTCATGAGGGTATTTTAAGGCAAATTGTGGTGAGGATGAGTGTGATGAGTGGTAGTAATGAGTTATGAGGTGTAGTCTTGTTACAAACTAAGGCCGACTCTTCCTTAGAATGGGTCATTAATTAATAGCCCAATGACCAATGGAAATACAAGGACCAACGGCTTAACATGACTTCCGAACCACGCAGGTGATGGTCTGATATGTCTAAACGATGGTGGGAGTTGATGCGGATATCATCAGATGATCACTGAGACTATCTGGGCTGCCTTAGACCTATATCATCCTCAAAACCTGACCTCCATGAAGCTGGATTACAGGACCACGCCACGAGTCCCAGTCCAGAATGATAGGGGGATCCACCCGAGGACAAAGGAGCACCTGACTAACGCGCAATTTAAAGGTCTCGGAATTATTAAAAACTAATTGGGTAAATTCTCCTAAAAAAAAAATTTAATGATCTTTTTATTCTATCTCGGACTTGTAGTTACATTTTATTCAGGCAGTTTACTTGTATTGCACACAACAACCCAGATTGCTGCTCAGCTATCTTCCAGGTTTACAAGCTTCATTTCGCGTCAAGGCTTATCAAACAACCTGCCCTGCTCCCACCACCCAACCCAGTCATGATGCTTACCCATATCTTTTACAACCTACGGACCTCTATCTGAATCCATCCAACCAGCAGTACCTAATCCTTTACATAACTACTCTCATCCTACCACCCACACCATACCATTCCCACAACATGCACATTCTTACAATCTTGCTCCAGCAAACTCTTTCGTTCGCTCTCACAACTGCCTTTGCCTAACTATCCTCCAGTCGTCTCTTCGATCCAAACTACAAGCTTGCCTAATGATATCTTTAAGAATACCCTTTGGCATATTGCAACGTTCCGATCAAATTTCGCAGCGAAATTGCGATGTAAAGCATAGGATTTACAATATAGAGATTCAACGGGTCTGAATTTAGCCCGCGCTTTTTCAGCATCAGCCCAGAAGTTTTTAAAGATTCTTTTAAAGAAATAGAGCTCATAATGTTTAGCTTCCAAAAGTAAACACGCACCTTGAGCCACCTATCCCAAACTACGCGAATACTAACAGTTAACACGAACAAGTATTAGCATTCAGTTGAAATATTCTGACGTATTCACAGACAGGCTCAAGTTGTTGAAGAGTATTTGGCCGAGAGCGAAGACAAGTGTAGAATGGGAGAGCAATTTTGAATGGTGTGCCCTAGATACCCCCCTTCCCCGCCCCCACTCCACAGTCCCTGCAGGGTTCTCATCATCGCAATCGATGTCACTGCATCTCCGCTGCTCGCTAAACAGTAGACATCTTCAACATCCGAGTACCCGTGCTGCGTTACGGAAGCAACAACACATTGCTGATAGTAACGGCAAGGTACCTTCACCTAGCTAATCTTGAATTCAACACATGAAGGTATTAGCTGAGTGCGCGCGAAGCCGTCTATCATATCAAAGTGAAATGACACAAATTATTGTTGCCATAAAATATTTGGGCACACGTCAATGAATACAAGTAACTAAATAAAAAAGTTAACCTAATTGTCCTTTTTAGTTCATCTAACGGACATGGGTTAGAAACTCACGCATCTTAAAAAAGAAATGGTCTAGCAAAACGTTTTTATTCGCCTTTTGAACGAGTTGTTGGTGGGTTTCGGTTTCAATGAGAAAGGAAGATCATTGAAAGACGCACTATGCTCCTGCATTTCCCATTTCCGAAGATTACCCCTACCCCCAACGTACCTTTGTATGACAAATTCCACTATACTAAACGTTCCAATATACCAAAAGGTCAAGACAATTTATCAGAAATTCTATCTGGGACTCAATAAAAATTTTTTTTTAAGTATTGTTGTATGATTATTTTTACTAACCATTTAAATATAACCTTGTTTTCTGTTATATCTCGAAAAAATAATTGCGAATTCAGAAATAACAACACAACGTTTGAACACGTTGCCCAAACTAGAATAAAACCCCAATCTTATCTACAAATAAAACAATGCTAACATAAGTCGAGTACAACAAACCTCCCCTCCCAACAACGACTGTTTAAACTGTCGACAGTAAATCAGTTCAGAATGAACGGCCAGGTTCCTCAGTATTCTATTACAATAACATCACAAACATTGGTTGTGTGGTAAAAGTTATTTCCAGACGAAGGTTGCTGGGTTCGGTGGAGTGGTTATGTGGTAGGGGATGATGGATAACACTTGATCCATCACAAGATATAAATAACAGTTAAATAAGTTCTTAAATAAAGAAGAGACCAGCTGAGCTCGTCATCTTTCCTCCCAACATACGTTACTGTCTTCTGCAACTTTCATAATATCTGTCATGTGTACGTGTCATTCATTCCGTTAACATTAGGAAAACAACTTTATTAGCTTATACCATTTATACGTGTTATTAAAGTGTCTAAACTAATATCCGCGTTACATTTTCCTTCATACCTCCGTCGTCTTTCAATGTATGTGAAATGTAGTACTCGTATTTGGTGATATAACTTACACTGAGCAAGTTTTTTCCGGACAATATGTCGTGTTTGGCTATCACCATTTAAAGCAGCCGCCATTTTTTTTTAAATAGTCGGAAAACTTTTGTAATTGTTCCCATACCGTGTCTTGATAGTACAGTATCAAAATGTACGGAACATTTCATATCACATATGTTGAGTCGTCTTTGAATTGTAAACCCTATATGGCGACTGTACAGAGTTATTCAAAAAGAATGTCCTACTTTTATCCTCTGTAACTTGTATTGTATAAGTGCTTCATGAATAATTTACATTTGGTTGAAAAGAAAAATTCCAAAGTTTTTACATACATTGAGGGGTCATGTTAGCTGTTAATTTTTAACAAGATGGCTGTCCTTCAACACGAGACATTTTGCTTTCTTGAATTTTTAAATGGCCGGTCAGTTCAGTTCAGCGAGAGTCGTAGATTTGTGATTTCTTCGTGACTTTTTCTTGTGAAGCTATGTATGTCAGTAAGAACGAGTCAAAAAATCTAGTTAACCTGCGTAGCCGTACCAGAGCTGCAGTCAATTCCATAAATAAATATTTGCTTCGTGATGGAGTGAGATTTATTATCGGCTAAGTTTTTGCCGAGCAGTTAGAGGAGGACACATTGACCATTTATAGAAGTGTGTCAATGGAGACAAAACTTTGAAAAGTGCTCTTTTACTGGTATTTGACTTATGTATATCTGAATAATAACAAATTAAGTAGGGTTGTCTGAAAGTAAGTCATAATTTTTTAATAACCCTGCACTTTGATTTGAGGACCGACCACTCCTAGAGAGGTATTATAAGGTAAATATGGAATGATGGTGAGTGTGATGAGTGTTTTGATGGATGATGAGGTGTGCAAATAAGAAAGCGAGTTTTGAGCAGAATAAACTTGAGTTTTCAAGATTGTTTAAAACTTGCCCACTGTATAAGAGTGGCGTGTCGTGGCGGAGAGCGGTTTGCATCTAGAATCAGTCAGCATTCAATAAATAGTCAGCATCAGTTTGTCTATTGATTGATACCGGAATATACAGTGCCTGTCCCTGCGACCTTGCTCGCTACAAAACTCTCCTTCGTCTCAACGTCTTTCAAGTTTAAACCTTGGTAGAAAAACATTTCTAGTACTAATTTTTCGAAGCAGAGGAGAAATTAAAAGAAGAAACAATTGCTTACTATGTTTAAACATATTCAATTCAGAATAAATGCAACTGTATTTTTCAAATACTGTAGTATTCTTTTTGTTCAAATAGTACTAGCCTTCGGCCAGCTTCGGCCTGCGCCCTCAGTTCCGTTCGCTTCGCTTACGGTTCTGCTTCGGCCTCTCGGTTTGGGTATTCACTTCGATAATGACTAAACCTTTTCAGTTTGGGTATTTCCTTCAGAGTTGAAACTTATACACTGTTATTGTTTATTATTTGTTGATGTTTACATTTACAGCAGCTGGGCATTTTAATACTTTGCCCATATGTTTTATCCCAAGCAAATTTAAATTCTTAACAGTGCCAAAAAAATCGTTTGTCCACGCATAACTTCTCTTAGATGTAACTAAATACGTCGAATGATATCTCTAATGAAAGAGCATGATTCACTGAGTGTTCTTAGACCAAAACGAACAATTTATCTCAATTAGAACCTGAGATATGACAGGACAAAGCTAAGAAAACATGGGAAAAGCCTTTTTTGAGTATAACTTGAGAAGAAAGTTAAGCGATTTTTGATGTTTGATGACAAATCTATGCATAAATACAAAAATAAAAATAAAGAAACTCGGCCTGATGGAAGTCCTACTGACTGCCATTAGATTATCATCAATTCTTTTAATAACATAAACATGAAAAGTCACCACAGCTCTCATTTCATCCATTATGAATTTAAAAAGAAAACCCCGACGCGTAGTCACAAGCTTTACCGTGAATCCTAGCAAATTTCTTGAAACGGAAATTTCCTTCTAGGGGGGGGTGTGTTTCCCCCTAAAAGTTGGTTTATGCTATAAAAACTATGATCCGATTTCGATTAAACTTAGTAAAACATTCATGCAGCATACCTAAAAAGTGTAACTAAAATCAACAAAATTCAATCAGCCACACCAAATGGCGGCAAAAAACCATTTCCCGTTACCATCACGGTCTGGCTGATTGGATTGTTGATTGGTTTGCCTGCTCAAATCCAGTCCATCTTTACATTTTTATTCGATAACAACTTTTGGTTCTCTTGTACATGTATTTCTCTATGAGACACCAAAAGCCATCTATTAGCGTTTACATGTATTCTGAACAAAAAGTACTCTCTACACGGTCACTGAGTTCTGACGTTAGGTAGCACGACTGCGCATATTAAGGAATGTATATGATATTTTTGTCGATTGAATATCCCAGACTGGATTTGACTCAGCATCGCTAAATATTACTATCGGCAAAAATTAATCTTCGATTGGTTCATTTATTAAACCACTAATACGATTTAGACGCCTTCCTAAAAACATTTTAAACCCCAGTAGCTACTAGCATAGTCAGTAATAACCTTTAAACCATTTTGATTTAGATATGTAGACGCAAAGGTTATGGTAGGTAGATTGAGCATAAAAGTTGAAAAATTGCCTGAGGCAGGAAAATGAACATAGTTGCGGCAGCCCAAGCGCAGATAGCGCTTTGGGGGAATTCTTTTAAGAGTCTCAAGTAGAGCCACTGACGCACGCGCAAGTTCCTTCGTCCTGAAAATTGCACGATTTGGTGACATTCAAGTCATTGATATCGGACAAACTCGAGCATGTGGAGTCGAGGGGGAGAAATAACGCGAAACGGCAGTGCTATCTGTGCTTGGGCTGCCGAAAAACGTGTGGCATCTGTGCGCAATCTACTTACCATAACAATATCGTTGGTAGAAGTGATTTTCTGAAATTAAAATATATGCGTTTATTAATAACGTTATTGGTAGCTTTGATATATCAAATACAGTAAGTAGATATCATCGTTTGATTTTTGTTTCTAGTAGTTTTCAGATGCAGTAACAGTCCGACCAGCACGAGGAGAAGAAGTCTTACATGGACATGTCTTCTGTATTTATAAACAGCGCTCTGATCCCATTTGCCAAGTAGACCTACTGACTAACAATCGATGATGTAAGTCTATGGTCGGCTGAAAACTAGTAACACAAAACTCCCGGACCGACTTTATATAGGGAGGGGGCGCTCTACCCAACCACCTCTACAGTGTAATTTTATAATTACGAAGATGTGCGCGTATCCCTACATTAAAAGTAATAAACGAGTAAATGTTCAAAACAATTACTAATGTACAGTAACTTTCTAAACATACTAAACATAACTACTAATTATAATTTGGTGTCAAAAGCAAACTGTTTATTTTCTATTCTGAATTATTTTCTACTATTAGTAACTGAACGTTCACAAACTTAGGCTTTCGCGGCCGGTGTCACAACTATAATCTAGTTCTTCCGGTTCACACCGCAGTCAATCAGTGACAGAAGATGGTACTCCACAGCGAGACCGAAATGTTTCAGGCAAATTATGAAGTTTTGACACAGGAAGAACTACATTGTAGTTATTATGCAGACTAGCAGGCGCGAAGAGAGTACACTGAGAGGTTGACACGGCGCTGTACGTGATCAGAGTACATACGTGTGTGGCGTGACTTGCCTATCTCAGAACTGCAGGCGCTTCGAGACCGTAACAACTGATCTACGTCTTAGGGCCGGTTTCCCAAATTCTCATTGTGCTGGTTTATTTTGTGCCGAGCACAAATTTATACCTTCGGCTTAAACTCCGAGGTGTTTCCCTAACTTTTAGCAGACACAGCATAGATAAACCTCGCATCAATGAGTTGGCTAAACTGTTTGTCTGTTTTCTGTTTTATTTTAGTAGAAACAAGCAAAAACGTGTGTTCGATCACTAAATCAACTATTTGAGATGCCGACCACTCTCATGAGGGTATTTTAAGGCAAATATGTGGTGAGTAATGAGTGTGATGAGTGGTAGTAATCAGTTATGAGGTGTAGTCTTGTTACAAACCAAGGCCGACTCTTCCTTAGAATGGGTAATTAATTAAAAGCCAAATGACCAATGGAAATACAAAGACCAACGGCTTAACGTGACTTCCGAACCACGCAGGTGATGGTCTGATATGTCTAAACGATGGTGGGAGTTGATGGGGTATCATCAGATGATCACTGAGACTATCTGAGCCGCTTTAGACCTATATCATCCTCAAAACCTGACCTCCATGAAGCTGGATTACAGGACCACACCAAGAGTCCCAATCAGGGTTGAGGTTAAGTTTACTGATTCTCCAATGTGAAGAAGATATGCCTATTTTGTTTAATTGTAATTTCTATCTTATTCCAATTAACTTTTCTGCATTTGTATGAAACGCGGACACAAACTAAGACTTGTGTATTCCGCTCAACTCCCTACATAAATCATATAGTGCTGGAGGCATAGAACCTCAATGCGCACAAAATGTATCCGCAGGTGACAAGGCTCGATTTTTGTTACTTGTGGGTCTCCAAGAATCACTAATCAAATTGAGCAATAAACTTGCAATTTCCTTCCTCCTTGAAATCTTTAAAAGTCTCGCTTCTTCCATCTCACGAAATGATCGACGCTTTCCCTGATTTCGTAATCCTCTTCCTCAACTTCTTCTAATATTTCCAATAGTTCATCCATTAGACTAATTATATCGTTAAAACAAAAGTTACGATTTTAAAGAAGCAATAGGCTAAGTATTGGAAAACGTATTATTATAGTGTGTAGGCTAGGCTTTGATTTCCAAATTTGAGGTTAAGTTTTTGTTTATTTCGACTAGTATTAAGTTTGTATCACCGCCGAGGGTCGGTTAGTTTGTTCCGGCCAAATTGACGGTATAACTTTTGGGAAACACCTTCTTGAGTTAAACCGCGGCTTAAACTGCCGATCTCAGTTAACTGGCGTTGGGGAAATCACGACAGAGAGGTTGACACGGCGCTGTACGTGATCAGAGTACATGCGTGTGTGGCGGGACTTGCCTATCTCAGAACTGCAGGCGCTTTTCGAGCTGATGCGTGGCACCGTAACAACAGCTGTTTCACTGTCTTTTGTTAGAAAGAAATCATTCTATAATTATAATCGAATATTCAAATATTTATTTTACATGTTTCACTATTTTCACGTCCAGAGTGGATCTACCTCACGTTCAGAGAGCATATGTTAAATTAGCATGAAGTATTTTATATTATTTCACGATTTTTTGTCCGGAAAATCTAGCAAAATATTAGGTTACTTTATTCATATATGAGCACGGTATTTGCAAACCCGTGTGCAGTAGTGGGCACGAATCTGATGATACCCGCATCAACTCCCACCATCGGACCATACCTGAGCAATCACGTTAAAATTTCCATTGGTCATTGGGCTTCAAGACTTTAACTCATTACTACCACTCATCACACTCATCCTTCACCACCTCCCGTGGTCGGCAGTAGTGATTTAGTGAAATTTCGTCCTATGAGAGCAATTTAAAAACATGCATTTTCTTTGGACACCTCATACCTACAGTTTTTATCGGATCTTTATGAAATGAACTTTGTTTTAAAGTGCATTAAAGGCTTTAGTGCAGACTCTGCTGAGCCGAAATTCCATTTTTATTCATCTAACCGTGAGATGAATCCAAAAATTGAAGAAACTTAGTATTTAAATTTATTGTTTTTACTATGAAACTAATGAAATTTTCAAAAAGTGGTCAGCGGAGACACTGCACATTATCATCTTTAAAATAAAACTTATTTTAAACAGATCTGATGAAAATTGTTAGCGTGAGGTGTCTCAAAAAATGCTTATTTTTACATTTTTTTATGGGACAAAAAACAAAATGGCCGACAAGTACCGTGCAGTCTTAATTGTCTTTTTTTTATAAACACGTAGTAATAATGTTCGATTTCAATAAAAAGTAAGTAGCGAAACTCAAAAAATTTCCCAAATCAAAATTAACATAAACTCTGTCTCTCCACTTGAAGCTAACAAGTTTATATTTGTTTTGAAAACGAAAACTCCGTCACAGTTTGAAACGCAGCTTCGCAGAAAGAAACAAGTTTTTGACAAACGAAATTAAATAATCTCAAACACGAGCGCGCAGTCGGCAACGTTAAAGCGAGTGCTGTAACCAGGCAACCGACAGATATAGAGGAGGAATAAATGAAATTCGCGGCAAAGAGCGGAGTGGAGGGGTAAGGAGGGGTGGGGGGATTAATAAATGTCAGAGGTCAACACGAGAGAGCGCTTTATTACTGGTAAGTAGCTTCCCAGGTGAGGTATTGTGGGTAAATGAGCTAAACATTTAGCGCAGGTGCCCCTGGGGAGAAGGGAGGATACTCCCTGTGACCCAAGACTAAAAGGAGAAATAGGCAAAAATATTGCCAAAATGAAAAGTAATTTTGTTTATATGTCATATTTCTTTGTTTCAATTTGTTGGTTCCAGTACCGAAATGACAAGAGTATCAAAGTCAAAGCGTTTATTGCCATTAAATACATGTACAGTACATGGGCACACGTCAAAATGTATACACTATTCAATTAGGTGGTACTGAGTTTTTCTGGCTTACTCAGTCTCTACCATTCATGGTCCAGAAACTCACTGACTTTATAGAGGCATGGTCTAGAGAACCTTTTTTAGTTGCCTTTTGAATGAGTTATTGTTGGGTTCTTGTTTAAGAGAGCCAGGAAGAGCATTAAAAAGTCGCACTCCGCATTGGAGAAGATGGAGTTTAGAAAAGGTTGTCCGGTGTCTTGGTATTGGGAGATTGCTTCTGTTACGTAAATTGAGATTGGGATTTACTGAGGGTATAGGAAACAGGGAAGGGTTTTTTTACGAAAGTTAGTGTTTCTAGGATGTAAATTGACGGAAGTGTTAGATTTTGTGACTTCGGAACAACTCTACAATGATCACGACTCTTTAAATGGAAAATTGTTCGTATTGCTCTTATGTATATATGGATATTGTAGTTAACCGTAAACCAAGAGGCAGGAAAATCAACACAGTTGCGGCAGACCAAGCACAGACAGCGCTGCGAGCTCTTGCCGCCTTTCTCTCCCGACGTGCTCGATATTGTACGATGTTACTTGAATGTGGCCGAACTGTGCGATTTTCGAGAACAAAAAACTTGCGTGTGCGTCAGTGGCTCTACTTGAACTCTTAAAGAATTCCCGCGCAGCGCTATCTGTGCTTGGGCTGCCGAACTATGTTGATGTTCCTGCCTAAGCCGCGTGTAGCATCTATGCGCAATCTACCTACCAAAACATGTTAGTTTGAAAGTTCATAATAGTGGCGGAGAGCAATTTGGTAAAAAGAAGAAACGGACTTCTTTATTAACATCATATTATGTACAATTACATTTCGATGCAAGAAGCCGATGCAAAGAAATTTTGGAATTTAACGGAATAACTTATTCTTCCCCACCAACCCCCTTTCACGATAATTAGCCTGTTGTCCACTGTTTCTTTAATCGATTTTGAATTTACTAACTATAGTTTTCAATTTTTACTATTAAGAGTGCACAGTACCTGTCGGCCATTTTGTTTTTGTCCCATAAGACCAATGTAAAAACAAGCATTTTCTCGAGACACTTCACGCCCACAATTTTCATCGGATTTCTTTAAAACACGTTTTATTTGACAATGTACTGCCAAAACAAACTCCGCTGACCACTTTTTTGAACATGTTATTACTTTAAAAGTAAAACCAAGAAATTCAAATACAACGTTTCTTCAATTTTGAATTGATGACACGGTTTGACAAATGAGAAAATGGACATTCGGCTCAACGGAGTCACTAAAATATTTAATGCACTAAAGTTTATTTTATAAAACTCCGATGAAAACTGTAGGCGTGTGTCCCAAGAAAATGCATGTTTACATTTCTCTTACGGGACGAAATTCAAGGTCACAGCCACTACTGCGCACTCTAAGGGGTTTAGTTTTGCAGTTGATATTAGTTATCATGAACTCTCTTCAAATATTCAGAACAAGCTGAATCATAGTCGATTATATAAACTGCGACTATTCTTGTTGGTTTTATTTCTGAACGAATCTATACTATTAGTATTTCGGTTACGAATCTATAGAATAGAAATGGTCCTTAGTGTGTGGATATAGTTGTATACCATTAACCCAAAGACCCCTACTGATTTTGGGGTTCGGGGGCACAATGGATTTGGGGGGAAGGGGCAAGAAATAATAAAATTTGTCCAAAGCAAATAAGCCATGAGATAGACCGGCGGGATGGCCGAGTTTACGAATGTTTGAAATTGAACTGAACATAGCAAGTTGGTATAGTTTATTAGACCAGCTGTTATATGCCAGCTGATTATATGCCAAAGAAGGACTGTTTTGTTTTATTTTCCTCCATGTGGGATTTATAGCTATGGGAACATTCTGTACACTATCTATGAACACGCGCCCTCGCTTGCGTTCCGTAAAACGTGATACAAATTACATTATAACTGTATGCCTTGGATTAAATCTTTCTTTCTGTATGTACTATGTACATTAGTAAATGATTTTACATGTCAAGATTTCACCCATTCTCAACGAATAAATGAATAAATTTATTTCTAACCATTTTTCGACTTAAATTTGTACATCAATTGTTAAAAACACATTGAGGACAAGAGTTTCCAGTACCGATGGCTATAGTATAATATCTTAAATTAGCACTTTAACTTTTAACTTACATTTAAGTGGCGCCGTTTTCATTACACCAATTTACATGCAAAACAAACACATTTAAAACTATAACTAACAAATTACACGAAATTGTACATAATGTTATTTCAATAACCCAAAACAAACATCAATATCTTCTATTGTAAGCAACCAATTTTTTAAAAATTTTGAAAAGTTTTACTAATGCTGTTTTTTATTTCTACTAGCACGTAATCAAACAGCTAGGGGCTAAAAACAAAATGAGTTTTGAAATCTTGTTTTGTTTACTTTTGGTCGTTTGATAATTCGGTTAGTCGTGCCAAGTACACAGCATAAAGCGAACATTTTAAATTTTATAGAGCACACATTGAACTAAACCTAATAAAACAGTTGATTGACTAGGTAAACGTTGTTTTGAACTATCCAAAACTGAGTACTGACATATGTATCCAAATATTTGACAGATTGGTTGTTCTGTACATAGTTACGTGATTATTCTAGTAGAATTTTGACTTATGACTTATTACGTGCATGAAGATTATAAACTGGGTTGATACTCAATTGCAGTTTATTTACAAATTCAAATTAAGGGTCTTGAGAACAGAATAACCCCACATCTGCACTGCACGATATCCCCGTGAAACCCCCGAGACTGTGCAGCGTGCAGAGTGACGACCGTGACTACTGACTACACATGTATAAGTGAGACATGGTTCATACTTGTGACAGAGGGGTCCAGCTGGAGCGAGGTGCGGAGGGACGGAAGCACATGCACGCGGAGAAGGGTATCATGCCTGGAGACTGACTCACGCCACGGCACACCGCACACGCTACTGATCCGCCACTCGTCAGGGTCGATACACGGTGCGCGCACGCGCTCTAGTCCACACCTCACCTCACCAGTCCTCACACACCGCACCGCACCGTGCAGTTGCAGGTCAGACCGTGCCCCGTGTCACGCGCCCGGCCGCCCGTAGGATATACTCCGTGGTGGGGGAAGGGGAAAAGATTAAAAATATAACCCACGAAACTCGTTTCTGTGCATTCTGGAAGAATAATTTACCATGCTTAAGAGGCGGCCGGATAGAACGGCCGCAGGTCCAACTCTGAGTAAAAATGGTAAAAGTTTGTGGACTTTTTTCGAGGCGAAGGGACTACAAACCTCTCTACCACTCAACCTCAACCTTTACCTAGCGCCACCGTATTCGTCATTACAAATTGTAAGTGTTGACTGGGGGATTGAACCCGCGCCACCGGAGTGATGAGGTCCGGAGTCGCGTGCGATACCAGTCCGCCACGGATCCGCTTATAACTTGTGTACCGCTTATAACTTGGGGTAAAAACTGCAAACGGCATTTTAAGCAAGTCAATATACTTAATTGTGGAAACTTTTTTCTAGATACTATATCTATGGATGCTGCAGCATATAAATATTCAAACCCTTTACTTTCGTCATCAAATAAATTTTGTACTTTGTAATTTAACACTCGATTTTCAATAATAAACAACATAACATTTAACATAATTAAGAAATTTCGCAACTAAAATTATATGTTATAACAAAACTTGTTGTTTACGTTTATACGCAGAAACACTAATGACTATGCTTCCGGACAAAAAATGAGACCTGTAGAGAGTACACACATACGTATACATATTTGAATGAGTTTTGAATGCCCCCACCATAAACTTTGAAAAAGGAAATACTTTGAAACCCTTTAATGAATGTTTTTATAATGTTCTGAAGTTTGTTTGTTTTGCTTGTTTGTTGTGTCACCAACCCCACCCAAAAGCCGGGGGAGTCAAGGTCCCTTATTTTTTAAATACAACCCCCTCCTCTCTGTGTGGCACCTCCAAAGAAAGGGAATTGTAACACACATTCAACGACGGAAAGAAAAACTTTTATCTCGACTAGTTTTTTTGTTTTACCCATTTATAGATTATAAGAAATCGGGTTTAAAATGCCACATTTCATACAATTTATTTCGAATGACAAATTTTTCTTCAAAATACTCTATGGGGTTATGTTATAGGGTTGTGATGTTTCCCTCAGAGGATTCCATCTCCCATTAGTCATTCTAACTAGAAAGTAAAAAGTGTGCATTTATTTACATTTTCAGATACCAAGGAGTTAAATTGTGAACATTTTGTCCCAAAATAGAATGTTCATACAGTTTTGCTTGATTGCAAATTATTTAAATTAAGTTTCCTAAAAATTATCAGGGGACCATGTCATAAGGAGAATATGGGCGCCCATGGGGATGAAAGGGCTTCCCATTAGACGTGCGGTGCTTGAGGGCAGTAGAAAGCAATTTCGTCCGCTGCGAGTGTCTTTGTACAGACTTTAATTAAAATTTCACATAGTTTCGTTATATCTTAAAGCTGAAGAAGCTTTACATCAACTCGTTGCATAATACTGAATACCCGGAAACTTTCTGGCTGCATGAATATATACATATACCCACGGATATGTGTGGCCTCAAGCGTAACTTTACAGTGTAATATATCAGTAGCAAGGATTCTACATGGTGAAATATCAGTCGCATGATACTCCCAAAGCACTCTGTTGATTGCACGCCAGTTTCACGGCGATTTGTTGGGAGCTTAGATATCGCCACGGCAATAACTGTCAGTACTATAGATACCGATTGCATATCGGTTGCATGGATACCATACAGCAATTTGTCGGTTGCATCATTGCATGGATACCATACAGCAATTTGTCGGTTTCATGGATACCATACAGCAATTTATCAGTTGTATGGAAACCATACAGCAATTTGTCTGGATGCATGGATACTGTACAGAAATTTGTCGGTTGCGGAGATAGCGTACAGCGATTTATCGGTTGCATGGATACCATACATCAATTTGTCGGTGGTATGGATACCATGGTTGTACATCAATTTTTTGTTGTATGGATACCATACAACAATTTATCAGTAGTATGGATACCATACAGCAATGTATCAGTAGTTTGATACCATACAGCAATGTATCGGTTGTTTAGATACCACACAGCAATTTATCGGTTGCATGGATACCATACAGCAATTTATCGGTTGTATGGATACCATACAGCAATTTATCGGTTGTATGGATACCATACAGCAATTTATCGGTTGTATGGATACTATACAGCAGTTTGTCGATTGCATAGACATCATACAGCAATTTATTGGTTGCATGGAAACCATACAGCATTTTGTCTGTTGCATGGATATCATACAGCAATTTATCGGTTGCATAGATACCATACAGTAATTTGTCGGTTGCATGGATACCATACAGCAATTTGTCGGTTGCATAAATACCGTACGTCAATAAATCGGTTGCATTGAGACCATACAGCAATGTGTCGGTTGCATGGATACCACACAGCATCTTGTTAATTGTATGGATATTTTAACAAAGGAATTTAATATATTAAATGGGGTGTAACAACCTAACGCTTGGACCTGGTGAGTCCAGGTGTATAAAAAAATGCAAATCGTTATAGAAAACCAAAAGCATATTTGTTAAAATAGTTTTGCTCTTTTGCAAGTCATTAAAAGTACATAGCATTATCTGCAGCAAAACAAGGACACTTTGCTGAACTACATAAAGAGTAAGTATGTTAGTCTAAAGCATTTGGGTGTATTTTTCTAAAAAAGTTGGGAAAAACACATTGAATTGTGCACAACAAAATATTTATTTTGACTAGATAGTTTTACCATTAGAGAAATTTGTCTAGCGCCAGACTCTTAAGAACGTTTTATTTTGCAATTGGTGCAGTGAAATAACAAATTAATAAAGAACATATTTTTGGGAAGCTTCTTATCGCTTAACCCAAAATTATTACACTAGAATAGTTTTAGAGGAATATAGAGATACAGTTTATAAATAATTATTTGATGAATTAAAAAATGTCTTTATTAGTGACAAAGTTAGAACTATAAAGTCCTCCGTTCCATTATTTTGTAGAATTTACTAAAAACAGTAATGCAATTTCTCCGATTGTTTGTGTAAAACTCAGTATTGTTCTGTCTGTAATTACCCTCAGTCGAACAATAGACTGGAAGGGAGCACACTGCCGGCATGTGACACGAGTTCCCTTCAACGTGATCACTCAGCTTGTCTTTTACATGATTTAAACCACAACTTTCTCTTCCTTGAACAGCAATGGACTAATAAGGGTCTAGAATAAAGAAGGAGCTATGTTTTGTTTAGTTAGAAACCTATACCAAAATGTATATTAGTGTACAGTTTTTATAAATAAAATTTGTTTGGAACAGGAGTTTGTTTTTGTAGTCAAGTTCTTAATTTACTAGTTGTTTAGTGATTATGAGAAAATCATCTTACAGAAAGGGCAATAAAAATTATTTAAGACTATACGCATGATTACAACAAATTACCTGTACCAATATTAAAAGGTAGCAGTTAAAGTTGTTTGGTTTAAAGTGACAAAGTTAGAACTTCAAAGTCCTTTCTGTTACTCAACCTTTACCTTTCTAAGGTACTTTACAAATTCTAAGTAGTGAGCTCCAAAATCCTACACGACTCCAAACCGTCACAGATCTGCTAAAAAACTCTACTAAAACCAATTAAGTCAAAAGTCAATTGAATGTACTGTTTGGGTTTAGATTAATTTTTGATTTTTCTTATCAGTGTAACCAATAAACCGAATTGAGTGATCTGTACTAGTTAACAAATATTGAAAAAAGAGCGAAAGAAAGAGTTGAGCACTCTAATAATGTAGGCCTGAGCAGTCGAGTCTATAATCTAGCGGTATCACGTCTAGGTTAATAACATAACGTTGATACGCTTTGCCCATACTGTGATGACTACAGCTGTGTCACTGAGGATGCCACATCACAGTATGGGCGAAACGTCTGACAACGTTAGTGTTACAACACGGTGTGATACCGGAAGCCTAGAATAGAGTTGAGCAATGTTTTTGTTCCCAAGTGTAGCTGGACATTCAACATTTTAATATTTGTGAATAATTCCTAAATAGAATTCTACTTTTGAATTGATTAATAAAAAAGATTCCTAAAACTACCTATAACTGAAAATTTTAGTTCTAGATTTTATCTTTTCAGAGTAAATTCATATTTCTCAAACACTAAAATTTTAAAAATATTCTTATTACATTGAAATTTAAAGGTTTGTACAGACGGATGGTCATTATTTGTAGACATTTTTAGGCTGTCTGTAAGTACAGTCTCTATAATCCGCCGCTCGCCACCCGACACATCCAGTAATCCAGGGCGCTGTGACCACTTATTTAGCCACTTGTTTTCAAGTCTCTACTTGTCTTGTAAAGCTGTGAACAAAGTGTGTTTATTGCTAATCGGTGCTTCCGTCAGTACAGGTGAGATATCGCAAAAACGTAAATGTTACTTTGAGATGTAGTTGGGTTCATTAATAATAAATGTTGTAAAAAAGTTATTTTAAAAAGTTAACACGGCAATCGTTAAATCGGCAAATCTCACAGACATAAGGTAGAATAAGAATGAAATTGAATCATTCTTAAGAGTAGTGAATCGCCTTTAATGTAAGACAGATTTTTCCTGGCAAATTGAGTCTTTTAGTGAACCTCCACTAATCCGCATTTCCACTAATCCGCCGCGATCCCGATATAGGCCGGATTAGTGAGATCATTTAAGACTTCGTATAAATTTATATTTTTTTATTATTTCTTGTTGACTGATGAAGATACCAGACCTTTTGAATTAAAATAGAATATGGAACTTATTTCTAAATTATAAATATATACTAACAGACTAACAAAATGCCAATAAAAATCTAAACTGAGCTCATCATTTTGAATTTATGATTAAATTCTTTTACTAACTCCCACAAGCCTAAAAATGTTCACTTTTTTTTGCTCTCATCATGAGCTCTCAACGCTCCATTTTAATGCAGGCAGTGTTATACGATTGCTATTTTCTGATCTTGTCTGCAGTTTAAATCTTTGTTGTCAGATGAATTCAATTGATACTTTGCGTTTAGACATTGACCACTCTTGGAGGGTATTTTTAGGTGAATATAGGATGATGGTTGAGTGTTTTGATGGATTATGAGGTGTAGTCTTGTTATAAACTAGAATCGACTATTCTCCAGACTGGATCATTAATTAATTAATGGCTGAATTAACATATTGGATCAATTTTATCTGCTAATCAGGTAACCCTCATTATAACGGCAATCATCAGTAGCAGTTTTTTGTTTAATTACTTGAGTAAAGATAAAAATAACAAAAATGCTAATTTGTTCTTAGTTAGTATTTTGTTTTTAATTCATTGTTATTCTTAATTAATCCAAACATAGTTTCCTGGAATTATGTCTAGTAAATTTATAATAGATTTATTCAAGCATGCCAATTACTGTCGTCGAAATGTTAATGTTATTGTCTATTACTGTACACAATCAAGTAAGCTAAGAAACGGAAACTATCAAGAGCTAGACCGTTTCGTACTACACACCATTGTAAAAAATTTTTGTCAAATAAAGAAATAAATTGGAGGAAATGAAAACCCACAAAGTTAAAAATAAGTCATAGGACCCTTGCGTCACACACTAATAGAGAACTAAACAAGATTGGACTCACCACAAGGAGCCAGTGTTGAGAGTCGTGCCACACTGCACAGACGGCGTGGCGTCGCTTGAGAACTGCGGGGGACACGGGAATGTCCAGCGGCAACTTGGGCAGCTTCATCTAGGCCTGCAACAAACACAGCACTTAAAGTTAGTACTGCAGAGAGCTGAGTCAGTTTACGTTTGTTTCCACTCACTCAGTCTATGTATAGGCACTAACAGTTGGAAGTCTTGCAAGTAGCGTATAACAACTTCAAATAAGCGATTAATTAAAAGAGCTTGCTTCAGGATATGCATGCGCCTTGGCCAAAACTTTTACCTCCGTAGGATGTCATAACACATTTTGGGACGTAGTTGAAATATGTTTCACATTTTGAGACGTAGTTGGGTTCCTGACTAGGTTCTCTCAATAACAGATTATTTCTAAACGGATTACATTTGCGGCCAATTTGCTAGAGGTAGAAAAAGAACTGTGCTTCCTTGTTTCGTTACAGCCCTGAGGATTGACCACTATACCAAGCAATGCTGGATCATACCGCAAGAACCAATAATGCTTCAGAAGGTTGGCATAACAGATTTGCAAGGGACCATGGACAAAACACATCCAAGTAAGTATGCTTTTTAAATTCATTACAAGAAAAGAGCAAAGTGACACAACAAAAATGGTAGATCAACTGGAGTTGGGTTAAAGCATAAAACCAAACTGAAAACAAGCCGAAGAAAGAACTTCTTGTATTGTGTCTAATTACAATCAAAATTATGATGTTTTTTTTTTGACTTACTTACATACTGAATCCCACTATATAACAATGTGACGTAATAAATAAATATTTCAGATCATGTTTGTTTAGAAATTAGTTTTATTTCAAAGTTTAAAAATTATAATTTTTTAAGTGTTTTAGAACAAGATTCCTTTTGTCCATTGAAACTCACCTAGAAACGTCTATAATTCAAACATAAAGAGGCAACTTCCAAAGATAAACGTGAACCGCATTCCCTTTTGCAAATGGAACTCACTAGATAACCATATGCCACAAACAAGGGATAAACAGATGTACATGTATACCTGATAACACTCTTTATCTGTGTTCATTGCAAGTTTAGTGCACAGAGATATCAATAGCGGCAAAGCTTTCAACAGGAATTTTGTAAATTATAACACTACTTAACTTTATTTGAAATTTTCTTTGTTAAATTCTTGATGAAACTAGTTAGGATTCAGATGATTGTTCATTTTTAAAAAGTGTCATATTATTTAATTTCCAGAGCGCTTTTGCAGGTTGGAAATAAAGGAGAAAGCGCTTGAAAAGCCAGCGCTAAATCCAAACCGACAGTATTTGAAACTTTATTTGAGTTAGATGATCAAAACAACAACAGTATTCAAGCGAAAGGTGCAGAATATATCAATTACCAATCTACAATTAGAACAATTTCAGTCATGTGAAATATTTTAAGGCGATTGTTAACATTTTTTTCCTTTGTTAGTGTAGGTTATACAGTTCCACAATATTAACAAAATACTCATTGAAGAGATTACTCACATCTTTTGGGTTTGTGAACATTTTATTATTTTCTTTTACAACAACTTTCTGATTTTTTACCGGGTTTATTTAAAAAGGCATGATGAAACCCATGCATCTCAGTATTTTGCTTTTAGTCCCCTATCTGAAGTAGACATAAATAAGATAAATATGTTTCATATTTTGAGGTATAATACCCCATTCATGTTATTAAAATAGTTAGCTTTGGCACTTTTGACATGAACTCCTGCCTGTGATTTTTCATCCCTGAATACCGGGTCGCGAGATTATTTTCCGCTGATAGTCAGAAAGTTTTGAAAGCTTTTTAATAGTTGGTGGTCTCCTCATTGTTTTATGACATTGGATGCCTTGCACTAGAAACATACGATGTTTGGGATGCCTGAGGAAATTTTGACAAACGATTACATTTGATTCAGTTTTATCCTTTAAGTCTTTTGTAATCCAGTTTTTTGGTCCATAGTGTAATTAGTAATTATTTAAAGTGGCACCTTTTCATTTGAGTCAAGAAATATGTTCTTCGACCTTCAATAGCCTCTACCTCTCAACATGATATATAATATCTCTTGCTAAACAACAACCTTTTGTTTTCTTTAGAGAGATTTGAGAACAGTTCACTATATTAACAAAAAGCATTGACTGCTCAGATGTTGTAAATCTGACATATATTTGACGTTACAACAACATTTATATTTTTTTGACTGGAAGTTTTTAATAACCTCTAAGGTTTTGACCCCATAAAGGGGCATAAAATCATTCAGAGTTTGATACCTTCCAAGAGTTAGAGATTTTACATAGAAATTTTTTTTGACTCAATAAGATTATTTTTATAGTCAAAGTTTAATAGTTGGTTGGTCTCCTCATTGTTCATTTGCCTTACTTGTTTGCTGATATTTATCAATTGATTATTTTGATCTTTAAGTGTAATCCAAGTTTTTTTGAGAAATGCCATATCAAAGTAGTAATTTAAGAGGTTATTAAATGGTATATTTATCTTACAGATGATAAATATACATCCAACCAGTTTTTAGAGAGAAGATAGAGAGGAAGATAAGAGAACAGTTGTATATTATCCCAAGCATCGTTGCTGTGTTGTAAATCTGCTATTATTAACATATAATCTGACAGTTACCCATCATGATCAGATAAACATGTAATGATACCTTCTACCTACTTTAGCAAAGCCTGTGCACACTCTACTTCGGCACTGTCCGCACAATGTGAGGTTGCACTTTATACACTAATGTTGTGTTTTGCGACTTCCTGTGAGACACTTCTCAAAGTCAAATTCCTAAAATATTGTTGATTTCCTGTTCCAAATCTCTTGGAAAATTGGTGACCTTTTTTGAATATGAGGGGAATCAACTCTTTTACCAGGCTCTTTGTCAAGCTGATGCGTGTCATATTGCTTTCACAAGTGTAACATGTACAAAACGAAGGAACTGACATTGGCAATGTTTAGGAGCATGTAAAAAAAGAATAGCCAGCAGCCACCTGGTTTTCCTACTTGAGGAATATAATTATGGTACATTTCACCTGGTTTAGTGTTATTGTAGCAGCAAATTCTTTTTCCTCTTCCTTTATACTTTGGTGTATCAAAAGAATCATCCGATTTGTTATGTCTATAATTATGAAGATATAAAACTAGAGGAGAACATCAAAAAGTTTTTTACCATGTCATATCAATATGCCCTCCCTTAGAGGGGAGGAAACAGCGGACTCATCAGCCACTGGGCAACCCGGCGATTTGCCAACTGACAACCTTAAGTGTTATTGTAGCAGCTGATTATTTCTGGTGAGGATTTTCCTCTTAATATGAAAGTCCGCTGAACAGTATAACAGACTCGCACTGTAAGGTGCCAAACGAGAACACATCAAATTGCTTTCTGTTGTTTGGACGCCATCTTCACAAGAACTGAAATGGCCGCTCGCTCAAGCACACTGCTGTAGCGGCAACCACGTATGTAGTATTTTTCTTTCACACAGTACAATTTTCATGCTAATAAGAAGATTAGTTATGATTTTTTCTTAAATCGATGATTCTTTTGATACACCCTGTATATTGACAAGGTGCATAATTGATAAGAGAAGTCATTCCTGAATCCATGTGGGGATATAGGATAAACACAATTGTTATTTTTATAAAAATTCAACCTGTATTGGTTTTTTGTCAAATAAAAATTCTCTTTCAACTGGTATGTATTGTTTGTACTTTTTCACCAACCTACGTAAGCTTTATTTTGTTGAGTTCAACTACACTCTCAGAAACGAAAATTAACTGTCAGCTGTCATGTTTCTGTTGGTCCCCGTAATACTTTTAGACAGTCAAACAAGAGATTTAGTTTGAATACTGATAGTTCAGATTCTCTTAACCCAACTCCATCACTTCCCTTTTTTATGTATATACGCATTACACAGGTATGAGGTTTTGGCATCGGCTAGACATTACCTTTATGCCATACTTTTTGATTTTTAGCATACCTAAATGTAGTACAAACTTTGTTAAACACGAACTAATGGGGCAGATTGTAGTCAATAGAACTTTGTTTAATTACCTTCTTTGTAGCCTGGAGACCTAATGATGGGGGCTAGATGTGGTGCTAAATGTTTAACTTCAAATAGGTTCTGACATCACAATTTTTGTTAAGCCATGGTTATGTGGTTTGGGATGGTTTTGGCTCATTTTAATAATGTAGGTTATCAACTGGACATACTAGGTTATTTAATGTATAAAGCCTTTTTCTTCATTATGAACCACAAGAACAAAGCTTCCTGGCCTTTTCAAACTTTTCATTGTCTTGGGGATTTTTTTAATATTCAGTAAGTTTCTCCTTATTCTTCATCCAGTCACTTTCAGTTGAAACACCGACATTGTATTTCCACTGCCACACATCATAATAAAGCACCGTTTGCAACATGTCTAACGGATTCCAGTCTAACGGCTATGATGATGACTACACGTTTCCTTTTACCGGCCATTGTTTTGAAAACTGCTCGAAAGTAACTTTATAAGATCCTCTAAATTTAAAAAAATAATTTTCACAATCAACATTAAAAACAACCTAAGTGTGGTAAACTAAAGCAATATTAAATAACCTAACTAAAAGCTGAAGAACTGAGATGATTATACTATGGATTCTTGTTTGTAATGACAAGGTATCAAATGAGTAAGAACACAGGTGTTAGTAACTAATAAGTAAGAGTGTGGGAGTGTGCAAGGGTGTGAGGAGAAGTAGTTACTAGGTTATAGAAACGTCAACGTTGCATACGGGCAGCGAGAGGCAGTGTGGATAGTTCTATAGATACTGGTTAATTTACCTTTTTAATAATTTCACATTCGCTTTGGTTAACCCGAGTTTCGGTTAACTGAAGTTTGGTTACACGGGGTTTTACTGTACTAGCATTTCATCAATCTTGATGTACACAATTCTTTATACCTTTATAAAAACTCTCCGAGATGGGTGCTGCTTCGTCGGCTGTTTTTTTTCCTTTGTTCTCTTTTTAAACATCTTCAAAGTGTAAAGAAGCCCATCACTCCAGCACATGTTGTCAAACACATAAAACAGCAGAATAATGAACACACACGCAATCTGACTGCTCAATAAAACAAAAAATATCTACCGTGATACTCAGTAAAAATAAATACAGAGAGTCGATAATTGAGCCTGCCCGTGTAATCCGAGACACCCTTAAAAAAATTATTACTGTACTCAGAAATTTTAACGCTTTTAAGAGTTTGATAGTAAGCCTGCATAATTTTGTTAGTGGCACACTGTTTACAAGACAGTTGTTTGAGTAAGTACCGTGTAATGGAACCTGTCTCACCCTCTTCACTAATAATAGATGATACAGTGTTGCTCTTCCTGTCAGTGTCTCTGGTAAGGTCTCCAGTCCAGCCAGTAACAGGTGTACAGTAAGTGTTGTTGTGTCTGCCTCAAAAAGTGTGAATTGTGACTTTGTTTGTGCTGAGTCAAAAGTTTTTTTTGAAAAATCCAGAATCTAGTGAAGCTCTTTTTCTTTGGTTCAGTCAACAACGCCAAAAAGGATCCCTATTTCAGGCCCAATCCCCCAAGAAAAGGCTTTGTTTTTCCGTAATAAATTGGACGAAGGTGAAAAGGATTTTACTGCAAGTACAGGATGGTTAGATCATTGGAAAAAACTGTACGATATCAGGCAACTTGAAATTTATGGTGAAAAACTGTCTGCAGATTCTGAAGTTGTAGGAGGGTTTTGTGAAAAATTTCAACAAATTGTAAAAATAAAAAACCTATTGATGAAGCCTATGACCAAAGGAAACGTTACTTCTGAACCACGGGGAATGGCCAGGGTAAAAAGGTGTTACTACAGCGCCGCGAATTAACCCCGGCCCTTTCGTACGAGGCATTTAGTTAATACGTACTCACACTCCTCCTATAAGGGCCTTTTTTCAATTGCCTGGTTAGCAGCTGGTTAACTAACCGCCGGTTAAGTTGTTTGCAGTCTGCAATGTCTACATTTTCACGCAACGTTCAAAGTATTTAAATGAATTATTTGAAGATCTTTCATGCAATAAAGGTATAGTTTTACCATTATTATTGAATTTAACATGTACACATTATGCTAATATAGCTAAATACAAACTGTAACACCAAAATGCAAAATCAAAACAGACAAAGTAAAACTTAACCTTAAAAATATCCAGCTTTTCTATTGGTTGGCTCCTGTCCTAATTTTAACCGCCGATTAAGGCTGAATTGAAAAAACGGCCCTCAGTGTTAAATAACAAATTACGGACCTATGATTCCTTCGCCATTCTAAAGCCTCCAGTATTCGATAACAAAACAAAAGGTGTTATCAACCCAGAAAGCAGTTGATAATTCATGTAGAAAATTGGTAGGGAAAGATGTGCCCAGACATAGAGAATACTTGAATATTATCAGTGATAACAATAATACGTGGTTATATTTACCTTAACAGTATATGATCACTATAACAGTATAAATGTTTGTTGGGTGTTCAATAAAGAAACACTTGTCTAGCTCAGGTTAGGACTAAGTGCCTATCGACAGCTCTTATTGCACATAATATAACGTTAAAACTATACTACTATTTCAAAGTTTTTAAGTTGAAGAATATTTATTCTTGACTATAGGATGTCCTATAATATAAAAACTGTGAATTTCACATTGAAAATGAAGAAAATATGGTGGTTTTAACAGCTATATGTTTACAATAAACGCTTTGTTTTCATTTCCATATACACAAAAACAATACAGAGACTAAACTCAAAAGCAAAAAACACAGACTCGTCGTCATCAGCTGGTCGTCACGCTGTCGGGAAAGGTACTGTACACTCCAAATCTGTCAAACGTTTGGTTTCCCAGTGTCGATGGCAAACTTATCAGATTTTTCTCGGTTCGTCTATTATCTCGAGTATTAAGTTGTACAGAACTGCCCCAACACAACCTACAATAATTTCATCACAACCAGTATAATTTAATATTAAATTTCAAATTATTTAACAATACCACCTTATACGCACACTATTTGTCACGCTGTGAACTTTAATTTGAGGGTTGTTCTAATCTTTATTCACTTTAAGGAAATGTTGGAGTCGGTTCTGCTGAAGCAGTATTATCAACAGAAGATATATATATATACCTTGTTGATATACCTGTATATAATATATATAGACAGGACACTCTCTTTTATACAGAGTGTCCCTTAAGTAAAGTGCCAGACTCTGGGAAAAGGTTATATGGGTCAAAATAAAGAGACAATCAAGAATAAAGTTTTTTTTCCCAAAACGTTGACCAGATATTTGCAATTGTATATTTTTCACTAATTATTTATTATCTCCCACACCATTTATTGGATTTGACTCAAACTTAACATAAATTTGTATTTAAGTAAGACCATTTATGGAAAGAATCACCAGCAAGATCTAACTTATCATTTTAAAACCGTGGCTTTTTATGGTATTTTTGGCGTTACACTTTAAATAGCGAATAAACGGTGAGTTTAACGATAAAATGTAAAGAATAACGTTTTTTAGTGAATTTTATTACCTATCTATTGACATCAAGGTCATAAAAATCTATTGGGAAACAACGAAGCTTTAAGGGAAACTGGCTGAAAAGCGATAACCTTTCACCTTATTATCTTGATGTTTGCCACGGTTTCTACTGTAACTTTGTTGATTCTGAATAGATTTTTTGAACCTTGGTGTTAATAGATGGGTATTAAAATTTGCTACAAAATGGTATCCTTTAAACTTTATTGTAAAACTCACCGTTTATTCGCTATTTAAGGTATAACGCCAAAAATGTCCTAAAAATACCACCGTTTTAAAATGATGAGTTAGATCTTGCTGGTAATTTTTTCCATAAATGTTCTTACTTAGATACAAATTTATGCTAAGTTTGAGTCAAATCCGAAAAGTGGTGCGGGATATAATAAATAATTAGTGAAAAATATAAAATGACAAATGTCTGGTTAACTAAACGTTAAAAAAAATGTATTCTTAATTTTTCTCATTATATTGACCCATATAATCTTTTCCTAGAGTCTGGCACTTTACTTATATATTGCTTTTAAATTTAGTATACTGTATATATATATTTGAAGCCAATGTACTCTGTGGTCATGTACTCTGGGTGACGGTAGTGACCAGTCCGCGTTGTTTACTTGTTAAGTTGTTCAGCACTCGGCAGTGGGTAGCCAGTGATGAAAACTCTTTTTATAAACTAGATACCCATGTACTAGGACCCAAACTAATATCATTATTTTGTGTGAACCCTGGGCTACTTAGTTACAGTAAAAACTCTGCCCTGCTCCATGTTTGAGGAAAACTAGGCCTTGCCCTTTTTGAACCGGGAATAGCCAATCTAGTTTCAGGTTTTGCATGGTGGCTTGTAATTTTCAAGTCTTTAATTACAATATAAGTTAGCAATTCAAAATTCAGTTCTTTCATTCTTCATGTAGGCATATTTTTTTAGTGTCTAATAAAACCTTAGTAGATTATACGAGAGGAGTTCAAAGTCTTTGTCATCTCTAAATGGCAACAATAGCTGTGGAATCTGTGATTGTTTCATTTGGCATATTATTTGCTGAAGATGCATTTAACTATTTTTTGCAGGTAAACAGTAGTTTAATCATTTAGCCATTGGTTCACTTTTTACAAATAAGTTCATTGTTACAGGTTGTAGTGTTCGTCCAGGTAGGCCTATGTAACTTATTTTTGAGACATTGACCTGATTGGGTTTTAATACCACGAATTTTGAATTCCCGTTCGTAATGTGTTTTGGTTTTCCGACCTAAAAACATACCCAAGACATTTCTCTGTAAAAAATGGCTCACTCCCTATTGGCTGGCTGTAACATCTACACATATAATTTGCTGTATGAGATCTCCTACTAGACCTAAATGAGTTATTGGTTATGATTTTATAATTATGTACGACCCGGTGGGCTACTTGTTACAAACTCTAAAAGCTAGCACCCTAGGCAAGTATATATTCGGCAAAACAGGCCTGGGTCTGATAAGCAGTTTCTGATAAAACTAATTTTTAATAGTAGCTTGGTTAAGTTAAAAGTTTTTACCTTAAAAAAACCACTGTTGAGGTTAATACCACAAGCCCATTGTGGATATTGCTTAAGGAATTTCTTAGCAATATTTCAACATATAATGCTGGAAGCCGTGGCATGCTCCTGTAATCCAACTTCATGGAGGCCAGGTGTTTGGGAGTTCCCCTGTCACCAGGACTAATTCCCCCTCCTGATATATCAAACAGCCCACCTGTTCAGATGCTGAGTGTAGGCTGGCTGACTTGCCTCCTCAGTCATTGATCGGGAGAAGTGTGGAATCTCCCAAATTTATCTTTAATATTGTTGAAAATGCTGGAGAAAAAATTATTGCTACAAACTATTATCCTGACAAAAGTACCTTGTTACAAGTTTTCCAACAATGGGTAAAACCATCAAGCCCTGTATAGTGTACTGTGTAGTGCAGTTAGTGAATACAACCAAGTGTGTTTATCCTTAGTAAGGAGCAGTTTAAGTAGCTAGCACTTTACAGAGCCAGACTTTAGTGCTGCACACCTGCTGATCTCGCACCCTTTCAGCCGGTAGGCTTGGTTTAGGCCTACCTTATTATAACAACCTTGGTTTTTGTATGTTTTTATACATTGAAACATTTTGTTTACAGTGTGTATCGTCCTTCCAAAATTGCATGGACAAATGTACAAAACAGAAGAAATTACCGAGGAAAAGCATAATACGCAAAATAGGTGTTCATCTAACATGGATCAAAGTGCAACGGTTTCATATTGTCTGGCGAGAAGGGTTGTCTGCCAGAACTTCTGAATTTGATGAAGATGAACAGTCTAAGTCTTTATGCCTGTAAGTATTAAGAGGCCGGATAGAGCTCAAGCTGCCTCTTTTTACCAGCGTTTATTAGTAATTTGTTAAACTTTTCAAAACGATGGCTATCAGAGTTTAAGATGTTTGCACTACCGGTATTATAAGAGTGATTTGATTCTATCAGTTGAAGTTTTGAGAAACAGAAAAATAAAATTTGTGATTTGTAAGGTGACGTGATTGTCGTATTCCGGTGGATTTGAAAGCATTTTGGATGGATGTTTGGAACTATGTTTTGGTTTTGCAATATTATTCTTATCATATAACTGATTTTGAAGAATCATTAGTCTAGAAATTGTGGAGTACCTGCAATTTCCCCAACAAATAATATGTGTGGTTGTATTACACCAAAATAACCTATTCCCAAAATATCTGGGCTGCATTGAAAAGATATTTTATGCAATAAGAATATCCCAGAGGTTAATTATCAGTGAAGCTTAACTTTATTTCTAAATTCTAATGGATAAAAAGAAAACCCCTTGACAAGCAATTTCTAGTTGTCAGCCATGCATATCTTTACTTTTCCTTAAATCCATATTTTTTGTGACAATAAATCATCATATTCTTTGTTTGTAGTTTGTTGTTGACGAGGGGAAGATTTCAGAGGTTGAATTATTCTTGCGGACATTCCAGTGATCTTTTTGCTCACTAACAATGAAAAATGTCCGCAATAATAATTCAACTTCTGTAATTATCATAGTCTAAGATCTTTAATATGTTATAATGAAAATAAGTAGAGTTTCACAAGTATAAATGTCTTAACAGCTAAAAAATGCTTGGAACTTTAAGTTTAAATTTAAGGTACATCTAAATTGCAGATGCCCTGACAGCCAAACTGAAGAAGACCAAGTGGTTCAACCTTGGGAGAGAAAAATTGAAGATTTGGAAAAGGAAATGTTAGATCTTCGTAGTGAAGTGGCTAAACTGTTGCTGCTCCAAGAAACCAGGATGTCTGTCTCAGGTAAAAAAGAAAAGAGAATTTTACTTCTGTTTACAGATTAACCACCATGCATGTATTTTCAACTGATCATTTCATTTGAAAAACTAACAAAAAGAAAGGGGAGATGTGAATGTCACAAACTTGTTTCTAGAGTAAGTTAAAAATGTATTAGTTTCTTACATCACAGCCTTGATACAGTAAAGGACCAACTCAAAATTAAAATAATTCGTCGCACACACAATTTTTCTACAAAAGATCTATTTAGTAATGACCCACTTTTATGTAATTTCACTCACTGCGCTCAATGTTTTTAAAGTTCCAACTGGGCTTTCTTCTACATTCGCTTATCTTCTTGGTAATTTTGTCGAGACAAACATAGTGTAGGATCTAGTTATTATTTAGTGTATGATTGAAGTGTAATGATCTCTTACGTTTTTTCTTCGGTAAATACTTGCTGAAAAGTAGATAGTGTTAATAAATGAGATATTGTTAAAACTTTTCACAATTTTAATTTCTAAAATTTTTTTACAAATTAAAATTTTGAAAAGTTTAAACAATGTCTAATTCATTAATCTCTTAAGTTGCCAAGCTTTAAAGTTAAGTGTTTTTCTTCTTTCTTCATTTACGGCTAATTTTTTAGTCGCCAGAACATTCGTCCTAATTTAGATTTTGTCACCATCACTACTAAAGTGTAATATTCAACACCTGTCAGAAAATTTGTTTAAATTCTATATCTCTTGTCCTACATTATTTATATAATTATGACTAATCTACTCGTATGACATGTTTGCCATCAGATGATCTTATCTGAATATTGTTTGTTACTTTTCAGCTGAAAAATGTATGAACTCGTCAACAGAGAGTGAAACCCCTCCGTCTACAAATATGTTGCCTTCTCGACCACCCCTCCTCCACCCCCTCTACCCCCCACTCCCCTGCCACCGAAGATACTACCTCTTGTCAGAGTGAAGGTGAAAGCGAAGGCAACTCTAGCCGAGAACTCCACCACCAGCATCATGGAAGAGCTGGCCAAGCGGCCCCCGAAACTACGACATGTAGAGCGTTCCCCCGGCGGTCGACCGATCGCGAACACCCCGAGACTCAGGACCCGCTGACAAGCTCGCAGCAATATTAGCAAAGCGCTTGAGGCCATTCACAGTCCCACGAGGGACCCTTACATGATCTCACCCAGGTCTTAGCCCAAGAGCCCCGAGCTGTTGGGACACTGACAAATATTGTTTGTAATCTCAATTACTATAATTGCTCAAATAGTGTGTATATTTGTTAATATAAAATATTTGGGGTATTTAGTTATAAAGCCATTTTTATAGGAACAATTGTATAAATGACAACATGTTGGTTGTTTGCTGAAGAATCTGTTTGTATTTTTGCATTATTACTTGTTTTTGTACTTTGCACTTGTTTTTTCCTTTTTCTGAGTAGATTTATCCTTATCAGGTTATCTTACTCTTCAATTTTATTAACTCATGACAAGTTGCAACCATAAACCAGTTTTATATTCGTAATAAATATTTGACTTTGCCTATGTCTTTTAATATTTATCTGAGTTGTAAACCTTTGTTGGCTAAATTGTACACCATTTGCAGTTACTTTTTAACTTTGACACTGATATTTAACTTTTTTTAAACACTGACCCGTAAAAAATAGCTGTTGCTAGTTTTATTTGCGAAGTTAGGGTTAAAAGTATCAGATAATGGATTTGGATAGGGAATCAGGGTTACTTTCTTAAACGTCCACCTTATGACAGAATCACAAACAGGGCACAGAAAACTACTGACTATTTCGCAGTCATGTACCAACAATTGAAAAAGAGGAGAAATCAATTTGTTTACCTTCTCTTCAATTATTGATGAAGCAGTCAGCAGTCAAATACTTAGTTGTCTATGCCCCACTCGTGTTTTTATCAAGAAACTTTTTAAAAGTTAATGCTACCAAAAAGGAATAGAAAGGAGAGCAGGCTCGCCCGGATAAAGTAGCAACACGTAACTTAAGAGAACACAAACTGTCAAAATTACAGCCTTATTAGCGCCTTTGCCAAGACAAAAAGATAGCACGTGAAAGAGTAGTAAGGTAAAAAAAGGCAAGCTTGCTTTCCTGCTAAAATCCAATATCTTAAGCTATATTAATCAGTGACAACTTTTTAAAAGATTCAAAGGCATACCAGTGTATAAAACTTACACAAGATTTATTGGTCTAAAGCGCCTGTATTACAACAGTATTTTCATGCCATTAACTTATTAAAAGTCAGATTGAGAATAAAAACAGGCCAACACTAAGCTAAGTCAGAAATTTGGTGTCTGAAACAAATAACAGTTCAGGATCATTTAGAGAAACGTTCTTGTAATTAGTGTATCTATTAAACCGATATTAAAAAAAAAAACCTATAAAAATATGCAAACTTTTTAATTAGGTAGTAAAATAAAAATTGAAATAAAGTAAAATTTGTTAACCCATACATTCTTTAAAAAATAAATAGACAAAGCCATGACAAATAAGCTCTTTTTTTTCTTTAACGCTTGAAGAACATTCCTAGCATAATGGATCAAGAGTTTCATTACAGGTACATAATAAAAACATATTAGTTTTCATAAAAATATATTCACAGAAAATAAATCTCTTATAATGGGAACTGAGAAGGTTACAATTTTACATGCTAGCATTATTATTAAGCTTCATTCATAAAACTAATCATCAAAGAGATCAATTACTTGGTCCTGCAGCACCCCTGCCAGGGAGTGAGGTGTCCAAGTCGGTCGATTCACAACACTTGCTCTGTTAGTTTTTGGCGTCTTTAACAAATTGGGATTGTCAGTTTTCAGATCATTCATCCATTTTTTCTCTTTTTTACTGGTTGTAACAGGACAGTTTTCTTTATTACTTCCATTCTTCCGGGAGGTCTTCTTCTCCAGCAGCTGCTGCAATATTGGTTTGATTTCGGACAGCTCTTTCATTGACTGATTAATGTTGCTTTCGATCTGATCAACTTTATTAATTAATTTCAGAATAAGCTGTTCTTCATCTTCATGTTTTTCAGACACTTTTGTAATATTTTTAGGTGCTTTCTTTGCAGTCGGTACTTTAAACACTTCATCTTGATCAATGATGGTTTGTTCTGCATACACAAACGAGTCGGTAGAGTTCAAATCGTCCTCTTTAAGAGTTTCGTTTGTCTCTTTTTCTTCATCAAAAGATTCTTTGTTTTCATTGATGATGCTCAGTTTCTTTGAACTGGAAACACTTGGACAGTCTGATTTTGGTTTGGTTACTATACAGTCATTTCCAATATTATCATCAAGTTTATCTACATAAGTTGAAGACAAATGTGGGGAGAATTTCGATTCAAACGGATTGTAACTTGATGTTGACAAATGTGGTGAAGTTTTTGTTATTTTTGATGGAAATAGAGGAGAAACTCTTATTTTTGAGTGATATGATGTAGCATCTCTTTCGAATGCTCTCGGTCTGAACTGTAAATCTTGTGGTAACTTATCACTATTTATATTTAAGGTTTTAATATCATTTACAACATCATCCGGGTCGATGGGTGCTTTGATGCTGTTTAGCTTTTGCTGTAGCCACTTGTCATAGTAGCTGACCCCTGGTGATTTGGGAGGCTCTAATTTATCCGTAAATCTATAGCTTGTCGTCAATTTATTATTAACTGATGATTCTGGTGAGGTGAGCAATTGGACGCCAGTAATGTTCTGTAAAAATAAAACTTATATTGGTTACATTTTTTAAACTACTAAAATATACCTAAAACACTATTTGGAGTACCAAATACCAAACAACCAACATTCCCTGATGTTTGTAAATTAATAACAACCCCTGAGACAAAGTGAAAACTGTGACCACACATTAAGCAAGCACCATGTCGCTAGTGATTGCCTAAAACTGACAAACGTTCACTGTGTAGTCTAATCTAGCTCAAAATGCATACAATTGTGTATATAACAATGTATGTATTGCCCAGGCAAATTTGTTTAATTTTTTATCTGAAAAGGGGGATATTTAGACCAAAATACTGTATATAGATTAACCAAAACTACAAATAGTTATATTGTCATATCATTAAAAATTTACAATAAGTTAATAAGTTAATATGGTTCTACCACAAAAAATAATATGACTAACATCTTGATACAACAAAAAAGAGCCATTAGAATTATGCTTAGATTGGAAGGGGATGAGTCAGTAAAGGCCTATTTTAAAACACTTAAAATATTAACAGTATATGGCCAATATATTTATGACACAATTTTAATATTTAAAAATTGTGTAGAAAATAAAAATGTAGTTTTACCATCTCATTCCTACAATACCAGAAATAGAAATGAGACGGTCCAAGTTCATAGACTTAAATTTTATGAGAGAAAACCATCTTACATGGGAAACAAATTTCTAAAAAAAATTCCTGCTGTTATAAAAAATCAAGAAAATTTGGTGAAGTTCAAAAAATTATTAAAGGAACATCTAATTAATTTAGCTCTGTACTCCTTAGATGAATTTTCCACCTCTTCTTAATCCCAAAAGACAATGGGTTTGTTTAATACAGAAATGTAAAAAATAATAAATCATATGTAATATTATACAAAGTGTTTTATATTTTTGGGTTATGACAAGTCCAATGTGTCTAAATATAAGCCTATACTAAGTTGACTTGTTTTATAAATTGTTGTGTAATATAACATTGTTATGTTATACTTATGTACTATAACAATGACACTATTCATTTGTATTTTGTACAAAAAACGAATAAAGATGTTTTGACTTTGACTTAATAGACCTGATAGCTAAATATCCAGTAAATTCATTTAAAACTAAATTCTATAACTGGCTTTTAAATAATCCTTTTTATTCCTTAAATGAGTTTTTTGTTGTTTATCAGATATTAATTTTTAGAACTTTCAACCTAGTGTCTCATCATGGGATATTTTTCTAATGAATGTATAATTTATTTACTTGTACAATTCTTGATCCCAGTTGGTTGTTACTTGATAGAATACAAATTAGACGTAAGATATTTGACTTTGTCAGTCTCTGTAATTTGACTTTATCAATGCTTTGAACGTTTTACGACAATAAACGATTATTTATACCAATCAACTTAAATAAAAACCAGACCGACACGCAGCTAAGCGCTAAAGTGCCACTGGCATGAGTGAGTAGAATTTCCTTTGCAATTTTTTACTCTAATTCGCTCCACTCACAGTCTCTATTTGGCCTCAGATTTTTATATTCCATTACAAAGAGTGTTACGAATATAAATACTCGGCACTTCGGCCTCAGATTGGCCTCCTGTATGATCACTGGCATTACGAGGGTGTTCGCAGCACTCACAGCCTCGCTTTAACCTTTGGCCTCCGACTTACAGGTTTTTATACTGCAAGTTTTATTTAATATGATGAAAGGAAAACACATTTTAAATTTTAATAGCATCGGACTATTCATTCCGCTGTTATAGCGAAAAATCACTATTTTCGCCGCAATTCACAAACAACTTGATGGATTTTTATAATTTTTTGTTTATTGGTGTATAACAACAAAATACATATTGAATGGGTTTAAAGTTATTTTTGTAAAGTAATCCAAATTTACCTTAAATTACTTCCTAGTAAATTCCAAACATTTTTGTATTTGTTTAGACTTATAAACCAGTGTTTCTACTGGACATACAAATTTCAAATATTCAGTAGTGCACCATGGTTTGTTTTTGTTTCCCGTTTATTTTATTTGTTCATAAATTAAAACATTAAATAACTGTTTTTGGGAATCTGATTGTAATCTTATTACAGTCAACTCCCGATTAACCGTAATCGGACTAACCGCGACGTTAAATGGAGAAAAAATACAATGACGCAACCCTTACAAAACAGACTATAATATGTCCTGTGTGATCTTGACTCATCCTCTCAGGTGAAGTTGGACAATATTAGTCCAAAAATAGCAATTCTCCCCACCTACCATGTACCGTATATACTCAAATTTAAGGCGCACTTTATTTACCATATTTTAGGCTCTAAAATAAGGGTGCGTCCTATATGCGGGTGCGCCCTAGACTCGCACATTAGGATTAAAATATTAGATTCATTTGAAGATTTACAAAAACACTCAAAACAGAGAGGTAGGAAACACAGGAACCACAACAGAGTTGCGTACTGCGGTGCCAGTTTTGAAGAGTGGAATGGAAGAGTAGTTGAAAAACAGAGAAAGTGACCAGAAGGGACTCAGAATTGCTTCTTATTACATTCGTGTTCTTCTTCCTTCCCTCCCACCCCCCTTGTCTGCAGGTTGGTGGGGGAGAAGAAAGAAGAGAAGGGATGCAGTAGCATATAACAGGGAGATGCACATTGTAAAATAATATAAAACTGTAAAATTAGATATGATCAATTGTAATTGTGTACAACTTCAAAACATCTAGCGGCCTGATTATATCACACACATCTATTGCAAATCAAACACTAGCCCTTGGAAATATGGGTAAATCACCAGTGGTAAAAACATGAACTAACTGACGACAAAGAATAGTCCCTCGCCAGACCCCAGCCCCCAGGTGGTCATTTCTCAACCTGCCTTCCTTATCTTCTTGTTGTTGACCCTTGTATGTTAATTTGATAATTATTGGGCAGTGGTGGACATAGCAGGGGGGGATGGGAGAGGGAAGGCAAGTGTGATGCATTCTTCGTTCTGCTTTTAACTCTTGACAGCTGCAGATTGCAATTACGTCACTGGTTGTTAAGGAGGGGTCAGGGGCCTGACAAATCAGAGTCCCCTAATTTTTGAAATTATAATAAACTGGTGCGTCTTATACGAGGGTGTAGAGTTTTTACCATATATTCAGGGGAAAATTATGGGTGCGTCTTAGATTTGCTTCCGGCTTAGACTCGAGTATATACGGTAATTACTTATCTGCCTCACGGATAAATCTGACTAATTATTTAAAGTTTTCGACAGTGTTATGTGAAGGCATCATTGGTGATTGCGAAATAATGTCTACTAAACGCAAACGAGTCGTATTGACAATACAGCAAAACTCAACATAGTGCAAAACATTGATCGTGTTCAGCAGTAAACAAGTGTGCAACCAGTATAACATTGGTGATACAACGGTGATATACGAAAGTAAGGTTACAATAACAACATAAACACTAACAATACTCACGCCATCTTGTCACCATTTTCTGGTTGCTGTGGCAAGAAAGTTACTTGACTTGTCAAGAGTTCGACCCTAGAGCTCCTGATCGCTCAGTAGCTAACTAAAACCGTGGAACCAAGGCTACCGTAAGGCTATGTACACGTTGTAGCGTCCGACCGCGTGGTGCTAAAATACAGGGTCATCGAAAAAGGTGTACGGGATTTGAAAGTGAAATAAAAATGATAATATAATTGGTAGAATTTTGACTTTTACACCAAAAGACACAGAAAATCTTAAACTTTTTAATGTTATTAAAAAACGTTTCAATGTGAGCTTTGAAAGCTTTGCAATGGGGGGTCGTTGCACGACAGACATCTAGCCGATAGTCAACCTCCCGCCAGGTGTTTTAGAGCATTTCAGAAGTCACCGTTGAAATGGCTACGTTGATTCTTCTTCTTATCTCTTCCCTCAAGTTGAAGAAATTGAAAGGGGAAAGGGCGTTAATGTCATTTTCCAGGAGGATGGAGCTCCATGTCACTACAGTCTAATCGTCCAAGAAGCTCTCAACAACAGATTTCCTGATTGTTGGATTGGGAGGAATGGTCCTGTTTTGTGGCCACCTAGGAATCTTGATTTGACGCCTTTAGATTTCTTCTTTTGAGGTCACATTTAAAACTTATTTTATGCTGATAACATACGTCATCTACAGCACCTGAGAAGAAGAATCAACGTAGCCATTTCAACGGTGACTCATGAAATGCTCCAAAACACCTTGCAAAAGGTTGACTATCGGCTAGATGTCTGCCGTGCAATGGGGGGAGCTCACATTGAAACGTTTTTAAATACATTAAAAAAATTCAAGACTTTCTGTGTCTTTTGATGTAAAAATCAAAATTCTACCAATTACATTAACATTTTTATTTCACTTTCAAATCCCATACACCTTTTTCGATGACCCTGTACATGAAAACTAATGACGGCGTTCACATGCACCGCTCACTGGAATCTATTATTCTCATTTTCAGTTGTTTTCGTCTTTATAAAAGGTAAAGTTTATCTTGTTTGACGAGGCCAAGTTTGTATTTCGAGGTTGAATTATTGCGTATTGCGGACTAAACGCGATTTGGCTCATCCGGGAAGCCTCAACGTAACTTTATCGTAAGGTTAATTGGGAGTTGACTGTATATACAAACTTCTTTTACTATACTTTTATATAATTTTTTTAATATTGTGTTGGATTCAAACCTACAATAATGCTACTGTTAGCAGTTTTATATTAATTACAGGTAAGTTTCACAGTAACCTTACTAGATAAAAAGGTTAATAAGTGATATTTGAAGAATAAGCCAAATACTTAAATTAATAACAAAACACTTTAATCTTACCATAGAATTGCCACCCAGACTTGAAGAGCTTTCAGTTGAAGAGTTGAAATATTTCGGGCTGGTGTAGTTGAAGTGTGATCTGTTTATGGTAAAAGTCGGTTCCTACAACAAAATAGATATAAACTATTTTAATTGGAATGGAAAATATGTACAACAATTCGACATTAGCAAAATTAGGAGAAATAAATGGATGTGCTTTTAAGGATTCTCTCCCCGATTATTCGGGACTTTTTGTTGGAAAATTCCCGATCCCTTGGCACCCACAAACCCCTAATTTTAATTGTGTTTGTAATCTTTTCTATTACACAAATAGGAGTACAACTAATATTACTCAGATACACACACAAACGTTTAGGGTACCTAAGCATTTCGTCAAATAAAGCCTCGTGATTCAGGCCATGTAGTAAAGGTTAATACAGATCTCTTCACAAAACTCAAACTATCAATGATATTCCGTACTTATTTGTTTCAAAATGTTTAGTTTATTTTTACACATGCACTAACAATGTTAAATTTGTTTTATTTAAAGCATGTAAATAAATAAATATTTTACTATTAGACGGCCACACTTGGACGGACAAATCTGCGGAGCTGGACAGCTTTCTTAATCTGTGAAAGACCGCCCAGTTCTGCAAACTTAGACTTGTGTTACAAATGTTTTACCTTAACTAATCCTTGGGCGAAAAACATACTGATGAATGAAACAAGAAGAACGTTTTAACGCATCTTAATATTATTGTTAGGCATGTGCAATAAATCCTAAAATCACAATTTTTTTAATTAGATATCGATAACATATTTATTTTATGTAGATTACAGCACTAGAGATTTTGTATACATGTACAATAAGAAATTGTATTATTTTTAAAAAAAGTAGCATTTAAGAAAATAAATTCTCCGCCAATTAGATGTTAGCTACTTTTATAGTCAAATGTACTTTTTATGTAAATTTGTTATTCTTTTCTTTAACTTGTGATCTTGTCATTTCATTGTGTATTGAAAAATAAAATGTAAGTTGGCCTTAATTCTAGATAATTACTAAAGAAATTGGAAGACAAAAATGTTTGGACCGAACCGGGACTTGAACCCGGGTCTCCTGCTTGCCGGGCGGTTATGCTAAAAACAATAACACAAATACAATTTGAAAATTAAATGGATGTTATGTTTTTAAAATATAAATAAATATTTAACAGAAATCTTTTGTTTCATAAAAATTTATATTTATTTTACCAAGGGTGATTTTAATAAATATTTACTTGTTCACAATAAATATTTCCCTTAAACAATTAAAATATTGTTTTCTTTTTTTATTATTTTACAGTGTAACCAGAAGAATATGCATTAAAATAAATAGGTTTGGTATTGGAAAACAACTGTTGTCTGCAGTAGGAACTAAAGCAAATCAGACAGAACCCTCAGCTCTCGTACAGCCGTCCAGGTCCACAGATTTGGATAAATTTTACAAGGAACTTTCCAGAGTCACAGACAAATCCCCCAGATTAATCCGCCCTTGTGTGGCCGCCTAATACAATATAAAACTAGCCATCAAACTCTACCGCTGGCGAAAGAAATTAATTTGTGAGAAAATAATCAATTTTACACACTTTACTTCATTCAAACAAATGCTGTAATTTTTTTGACTGTTGATATTTTCTAAAAGTAAGTGCAAATATAACTTAAGGTTAAAGAAATGTTACTATACCTGGGGTGTCTTTGCAAATCGATCATTCGCAAATAACAGACTCTTCTGAGCTTTCTTACTTGACTTGTTCAAGTGATCTATAGCTGTAAACAAAATCAATGTAGTGATAAATCATATTTCCATGATGTAGCTTTTAAAATGTGCAGAAACATTTTAAACAAATGAAACAAATCAAATATGGAAAGAGTTTAGTTGGTGAGGCAGTAAAGGTATATTTAGAATAATTTATGATAGGGAAAAAGAAAAAAACTTATTTTCCTTTAAAGCTTTGCTGCCATACATTATATATATATATATATTTTTTTTTATCTTAATTTGTATAAACGCTAAATAGCTTTATATATAAGTATATATAATAATAATAAAGTAATATATATATATTTTTTAATACAATTATATCTCATGTTTCTTGGGACACTGTACTTTTGGGATATAGAACGGAAATATAGACACGGTTTACGAACTGTTGAAAACGGCACTGACCATTCCTGCGGCCATGGAGTCCTCGCCCTGGAGTTGGAAGTGCCAGTGTAGGTCTGGAAACAGGTCTTGTCTCTCCACTGTTGGAGAGTTGAGCATTCTTCAAGTGACGACGACCCAGCATCGATCTACGTTTTGCTGGGAACTGTGTCGCCATCATGAGAAGAACTGCAAAGTAACCATACAGTGATAAATTTTCCAAGGTTTTTGAAATCTTTGTTCACAGAGAAATATGTACCTTCTAAGAATAAAATGTTAATTTTAATAATAAGAATGCATAGTCCTAGCCTTTCCACTCTCTAAGATAAGCCTACTTTTAATAAAGCCTCGGATACTTTTAATCCTACCAGCAATTTAGGCCAGCTGTAACAGCTCTCGGCAATGAACTAATTGGGGAGGAAACGTCACTATGTTTACCCATTGTACAGCCATTAACATAATTCATCAACATTTGACCATTTCTAGTTTGATTTATTAAACTTACCTATTAATCTCTCAGTGTCCCTAGAACTAAAGTTCGGGTATGTTTAGCGTTCTTTACAGAAAATCAAGCCTGCTCCATCATGCTACAAGAAACATCCTATGAAGATCCGTTAGAACCTTAAATAACAGGGTCAGTAATCCTTCGTAAATCGTATCCAGTTTTTCTTCAAAATGATCTATACAAAATATTTAAAACACTCAAACTTTACGTTGCCTGAAATGTGAATATGTAATTCAGTAAGTTCCACTTCAAGTCTTTAACTGAAAAACTTCATTTTCAATTTTAACTTTGAAAACAAAACGTCAAACCCTATAGATTATCAGAAGAATGGAGCCAACAAACTGGGCCACAGAGTATCTAAGGATATTGGCATATTCTATAAGTCGAAAAGATAGCCATGAATATGTAATAAATATATTTTTGCCACGGGCACATATTTCATCTTCAGCAATGTAGCAAATTATTAACAGAATGTATTAGAGTGAAAAATAGATAACAATATCAAAATTCTTTTGTGAGTTCTGGTGAGTCAAAGTTTTAAACAAGTATCATTCAATATTGTGCCAATTATTTGTATCAAAGGTTCAAGAGCAATTTTACGAAACCATCAAATTTTGTACAACAACAATTATAGTGTGTCGTAAGTATTCTTTGTAATGCAACTTTGTGTAAGAACATTATTAAATTAAATCTTTTACGTGTAGTGGTCAGCATAAGTCATAACCGCCCGGCAAGCGTGAGACCCGGGTACAAGTCCCGGTTTGGTCCACACATTTTAGTCTTCAAATTTCTTTAGTAATACATTATTTATTTAGCGTTTATACAAATTAAGATCTATAATAAGTCATTTGGCACAGTATTTAAATTATGTTTGTAATATTTCCAGATTTTTTTATTTAAAGTCACTATTTGACAGTCACATGTTTCGGATAAACATTCAAATTTAAGTACTTCTCTAAGCTTTAAATTTTAAGGCAGAAATAGTTGGGTCGGATGTGTAGTGGTGAGCATAACCGCCCGGCAAGTGGGAGAACCGGGTTCGGTCCAAACTTTTTTTACTTCAAATTTCTTTAGTAATAACTTAGCTATTTGCCTATTTAGTATTTATAGAAATTAAGATCTCTGATATGTCATTTTACATAATATTTAAATTCTGTTTGTAATATTTCGAGTGTGTTGATTTAAAGTCACTATTTGAAAGTTACATGTTTCGGATACACATTGCCGAATTTCTTGACGGCACTTACCTCACACAACCTAACAGGCTAACGCTACAATTTAAGATTAAATTTTGCTGAGCGGGCCGAGACGTTTTCCTGGCACTAACGATTATTTGTCAAAAAAGAGAATAATAGTAGCACTAACGATTCGCATTGTCAAAGGTGGGCGGGCCAACTTCACAAATATACTATGCTCAACTGACAACTGTTCAGTCTTCATCAATTCATGACTTTATGTCAGTTGTCACTACACATCACATCACACCAACTCAGCCCAACACCACTACTCGCAGCCTGATGCAAAAGTGAGATAGGCGAAATAATTATTCATAAGAAATCACAAAAATAATACCATGTTAATTAGCTAATAAGTTGCCAATGCATAGGTATATAGAGTGTATTATTTAGGATACCCATATTTCTGAAATCCTAACCTGAGGTAAGTAATTAGCTTCTGTGAAAGGGCTAAGCCTATTCCTGAACTTAAATATATTTAAGCTTATTCCTAAACTTCAATTATATTTAAGCCTATTCCTGTCCTTGGTATTATAATTTGCGTGACCGCTCTGGCCAGGTTGAAGAAACCTTTTAAGATGTGCAATACAGGTAACTTTTAACCTTTTGAGTGCCAACAGTCGATTTTAACAACCTCATCAAACTAAATGTATAAAGCCAAAGATCAATATTCAAATGCCTAATCAGTTCCTGTTAACTTCTCCGCCAGCTAATTTCATTGACCTACCATCAATTCAATAACAATGAGAATTGGAATATTTAAAAATAAACCTGTTTGATAGCTGTTGATGTTGATTATCATGATCGTAGCCCATATTTGATTTTGAACTAGTTGATAGCAGGTAGAGATGTGCCAATTGTCCAGGCATCTGTGGCACTCACAAGACAATATTCTCACTAAAAGCTTTGCATCCGTAGGGTAAATATAGGAGAATACATTTAAAATATTAGTTATACATCAATATTGATTACAATAGTTTTTGGTCGTTTTCTATTAATTAATGACCCTACCGATCATTTCCATCAGTTGTTGGGCTATTAATAATGACCCTATCTGGGAAACAGTCTACAAGACTACATCTCAGACCTCATCATCCATCAAAAACACTTATCACACTCACCATTCATCGCATATTCACCTTAAAATAAAGTATCAAAATTAAGTGAATGGAGCCGTGTTTCATATTAGATTGTAGAGTAATAGTGAGTCGGGTTTATGAACCACCATCAGTTTTGGAAAAGGTGCTTTTCGGTGGTATAAACTTCAAAAAGTGCACATGCATAACCTGAGAGAGAATTTGCAAGCTCTGATAGAAACAAAACTGGAAACAGATCAAAAGTGAGATTAAATAAAGTAGGAAACAGCCAGGGCCAAAGAGAGTGGCTGCAGATCCAAAGCCTAACAGTGTTGATTTTGGGCCAGTATACAATGTATTTCAATTTATGACAGTTTATTACAATGTTTATCATATCGTTAAAACTACATAGCTTTTAATAGGATGTTACAAGAAACCCCAAAATGTTACAATACTTATATAGGTTTTATTTCAGGTTTAAATAATTGGGATCATAAAAACTCAGAAGTTTAAACATGAATCAACTAGGAAACCCATTAGATACCATGCACATAAAAGATCTTCGCCCTGGTCTAAAGAATTTTTCAATAACGTTCATCGTTTTGGATGTTGGACCTGCTGTACCACTAAAGGAAAACAGAGAAGTGAGGACGATCAAAGTGGCGGACCCTACGGCTTGTATTAACCTGTCGTTATGGGATGAGCCTGGTGCAGCCTTGAGCCCAGGAGACATCATACGGCTGAGCAAAGCGTACGCAGGGGTGTGGAGAAATGCCCTAACTCTGTACTCGGGCAAGAACGGGGACATTGACAAAGTCGGTGAGTTCTGTTTAGTGTTTAACGAACAATTGAACATGAGTGAGCCGAACATGAACCTGACAAGCCCAGTGGGGAACCAACCGGGTAGTGGCAGTGGTAGTGTGAATAGTTTGAACAATGGGAATGCGAACAGTGTAGGACCTCTGCAGAACAGGAGTCAAGCGTCCCTGCAATCTCAGAACCAGGCTGAACGGAAACCGGTACCTCGCTACTCGGGAGATCGGGAGCGAGACTCGACCATGAAACACTCCAACAAGAGCGGGTTGAGAGGAGGAGGTCGCGGGAGCCAGCGGAACATCATCCGCAACGAAAAACGGTAGAGAGACTGTGAGTGAACATTTGATTGTTAACAAAAAATGTATACAGGCCTACAGGGTGACTAAAAAGTCCTGGACCGGTATTATACCTTTCAAACTTTGAAGGCCATTTCCATTAGAGCCAATAATTTGAGCTCGGGTTTACAGCAATGTGAAATACAAAGACCTATAGTTAACTCAACCTAGTCCCTGCCAAAAACGTTTGTTCTGTCGCCTCATACAGAATACAGAGGACAAGTAGAATTCGTAGTAGTAAAGAAAAGTAAAAAAGAGTATGGGAAAAATATTTATGAGGGTATCATTGTTTTTGTACTTCTATGTTTTTTTAAGTAAGGGGTTGCAAGATAAGTCTGAGTTCTTTTAAGATATTTCAGACTTACTCCCTGAAACCCCCATTTTGTGGTTGGGTGCAAAATCTCCGATCAGGCCAAAAGTACTTTAGGATATTGAATTCGATACTCGAACGACTGACAGGAATTTAGTGACGTCAGTCACCATTGAGCTAAGTTACGGTCCACGAGGAGTCAGAAGAAAATGTTTGATAAGAGCATGTTCATAAGAGCGTGTTTGATAAGAGCATGTTCATGTGGCACATAAAAATAAAGGTTGTTGTGAGGAAAATGCAATGCCTCAAATCACATCCTAATAGGTTGACTGTATCTAAAATAGCACCCATCTTAAGATTGAGAACTTTTAAGACCTTTATTTTGATGTACAACCCAACCTACTTGTTTTCAACAACTTGTCAGCCTCCTTTTTTGTGTGGGGGCTGAAGAAAAGTTGGAATGGAGCAGGTTAAATTGTACATTTAGGTAAAGGTCTTTGGTAGTAAATCACAATGCAGCAAACCCGAGCTCAAAATATTGACTCTGACCTAAATAGATTCAAAGTTTAAAGTTCTCAATCATATGACTGACACCATTTTTAAAAGGGTCTATTGAGATACAGCATTGTATTACCCTCTAACAACCTTTGTTTTGATGTGCCAAATGAAAGGTTATGCCAATTGATGCTCTCATTAAAGATTTTCTTGTGACTCCTCTTGGGCAGTTACCCGATGGTGACTTCTAGTTACCAATTACATGAAACGGGTACCAAAACAGGTACCGGCACTGCGGTAATCGGGTAGCAAATTCTGTGACTATCTTGTACCGATGAAAATATATAAAGCCGGACCAAAGTTTTTTTTTCACACTATATAATGTTGTCGCTAATTAGTTACCTTTGGATTACTGTAGTTTTCATTGTCAACAATCTGTTGAGGAGTATCCAGGTGTTTTATACATCCACTGTTGCCTGGCCTAAGATCATCTGTGTACTGTTGCCCAGCCACAAAAAGTAAAGAAAAAAGACACCCGACTCTAGCTGTATTCTGCTGTAATTATGACATTCTCGTAAATACATGTTTATACAAAAGTTGGTGCTAGTTAAGATCAATTTGAGTAGCCTATCTTTATTGTTATGTTTTCATCAATATATCAATAAAATTGTGATACTGACTTATTCTTTTAAATTGTATGGTATATCCATTTTAAAATGATTAAATTATTTAACTACTTTGATAATAACAAAAAATGCCAGAAGACTTTCACACAAAGTAGTTGGAAAACTAGTATTGAGAGGTTAAATGCGCATGAGCTACAAAAGTAGGATGTTTTATAGTCACAAAACACCACCAGTGAATAGCAGTACCAGTACCGCTCAATAACTGGTGATAACAATATTTGCACTCTTACATGTAGCAAGTTCTACGGACAGAATGTGTCAGATGTAAGATGTCTAGAAGTTGTATCTGACAAAACAGCTGATTACATCAAGCTAGAACACCTATGCTCTGGTAGTGTTCTACCTGTGCTGGAAACTCTTTTGGGGTCACTTGCCAAGTACTCATTGACAGGTTAGGTTCAGAAAAACCAAATTCAGGCTGATATACCAAATTCAGGCTGAGATACCAAATTCCTATTACAGACGGCACAATTTCATTCATGCAAAACCCCCTATTTCAATAGAGAAATGCACAAATTAATATTAATTTACTAAAGAATTTATTTATCCCAGTTTAGGACCTCTTTGAGTACTATAAATACCTCATTGCCTGTAGGTCCTAAAGATGTGTTGAATTTATTACACGATACATTTTGAGCATAAGTTGCCCATTTTCAAGTGTCTTCTTCTTCCTTTCTTCTTATCACTAAATAGTCTATATACATATTTACTTTCCGGTTCATCACACGCGTGTTACTGTTAGCGAACAATTGAAACCATGGGGGTCGACGGCAATATGTGCGGAACATCTTGGCGACGCGGGTGGACAGCGACTAGTACAAATCGACCCCAGTTCAGTTCGCCTCTCCACCCGTGTCGCCAAGATGTTCCGCACATATCGCCATCGTCCCCCATGGTTTCAATTTGTTCGCAAACAGTAACACGCGTGTGATGAACCGGAAAGTGTAAAATTAATATGTATATAGACTATTTAGTGATAAGAAGAAAGGAAGAAGAAGACACTTGAAGATGGGCAACTTATGCCCAAAATGCATCGTGTAATAGATTCAACACATCTTTAAGACCTACAGGCAATGAGGTATTTATATTAATTTACTGTTGGAGCTTTTCCGTATTGCAAGGCCACATAGCAAAAAGCTTAAGTGTGTAAGAGCGCCCTTATATGGAAAGAGTAAAAAATCTATCTTAAACAGATTCTCCGTATAGTTCACATCCTTTGGTTCACTTCAAGTACCTTACTGTCATCACTCATTTTATGTTAGGTTTTTTTACGGTTGCTGGGATAAATTTATACCAGCGACTCGGCGAGATAACTGGCCGCCAAGAATCAGTTAGTTTATGCATAGGATAAATCAGTGGTCAACTAGCTGGAAAACACCGTTGTGGGGTTAAGCTGTGATTTTTATTTCTAGCATGAGATTAAATCAAGCTTATAAACAAATGGAAACTGGGTTTCAGAAGCTCGTTTTATGATAAAACATTTCTTATACAGCATTATTAGTGATTAACTATAGTAATACATTGTTTTTAAATAAAAAGGCTGATTATAAAAAATGGTCTGTCTTGTTTAATGAGTTGAGTTACCAAATTTTACGGAAAAGTCATTTAACAAATTATTAGTGGTGACTGCCTCTAATTAAACCTGTGCCAGCGGAGTGATGACTTTTGTTTGGTTATAAAATAAATTGATTTGGGTAATTTTGAAAATATGCTGCAAGCTGTATTGGTTGCAGAACCACTAGTTATTATCAAATAGCCTAACTGGAGTATACAATATTTATTACAACTTGAAACAGTATAAACAGAGGAACACAGCAGACTCAAGACTGAATATGCAAGTCTAAGAGTTTAATTTTATTCTTATACGCTGTAAATGTAAGATGTGATATCACTATTGTTTTAGTTTAGTATTATTTGCAAACTTCAAGATCAAGCCAGATCTTTCTACACTCAAGAAACTCTGCCAAATGAAAGATATTTGATGTTTGAAAAGTTGTTATAAAATTAGTGTTGTAAAATGGAGTTTAAGTTAATAGTGTGTTGAAAATATTCAGAAATGATTAAACTTTTACTACTTTTGCAAAATGTCTTCAATATTTCGTACTTTCCCTCAATCCCGGACTGGCCCTGAGGTCATTTGGGCAAGTGCCAGAAGTGCCAGTCTGTCTTGTGCATTCCGTATGGTAACTGGTAAATCATCTTTCGGATCCTGAATCTCACATTGGAAGCCACACATATTTAACTTACCTTCTAGTGTTTTTCTTCTACTCAAGCACAACTCACAACTAAGAAAAGTTAAAGAGGTTCACAGGAGTTAATAAATACACAGACACTTAATAAAGAGATAGAATAATTTTATTGCATTTTTCGAAATACTTTATACAGTCATGGCTGATTTCCAACCAAGTTTTCTATAAATAACCATTGCTCAAAGTAGTCATCAACCGACCTTCTAAACAGAATTAACTATTTAAATGATACATTATTAATAATAGTATAGGAAACAATTTGAAGAAAATATACTTAACAGTATTTTAGCAAAAGATGTAGAGGTTCGAACTTTTATTATAGCAATAACCAACCTATAATGCTCAGCAAATATTTAAAATACTTCTGTTACATCTCTTTTGGAAAGAATAAATTAATTATTTTAAAATCGGAACCCCGATACTAATGCTTGTCTAGATTAGGTATATTCTTATAACTGTACCTCTAATTACTGGCATACATGTACATTACAGTTGAAATGCAACTGAAACATTAATGGAAAGTAATGTTTTCAAAGAAACCAGACGTTAACAATATTTACATTTAGAATAACATTGGAGCTGTTGCCCTAGCACAATTGACCAGTGCCTCAATTATCTTCTTACTTACAATATTTAGTCTTCATGTTTTGTGAGTTTTACACTAAGCTATTTTATTATGGAATTTTAACAACTCAAGTTTTAATTTATTAATAACAGATTTAGATACAAACTGGTATTTTGAAATGTTATGTTATTTTGCATGACCTTATTATGCCATTAAAAGTTAGAATCACATTTTTTTAATAGGGAACTTGAACAACAAAAGTTAAAGTTGAGGATCTAACTTTGAGGCCAAAGTTTTACTAAGTAATGGGGTATTTTACTTAAACAGTAATTAAAAAGATCTTGTCATGTCTATAAAATGCATTTTTTACCCTAACTCATTAGAGTATATTCTACTCAACAGATTAGTTTTGTCTAAGGTATGAAGTTACAATGGTGGAAAGTTGGATGTTGCATAAAAGTGAGTAAGATCGATTGTTGATTTTGCGTTAGTATTTATTACAGTGTTTTTTCTTATGAGTTTCTGTTGAATGTTGGTAGCTGTTCTCAAATTTACCAATTTTTCCCTTCTAAACACTGTTTCTTACTTCAAATCCACTCTGAAATTTTCCTCGCCACAATTTGTTCAATGTTCATTAGTATTCCACTTTGTAAGAAAATTGATGGTTGCCTTTGTAGCCAATAAAATATTTTTGAATAGTTAGCTCCTCAATTTTAGTTTTGTTATTCTAGTTTGTAAAATACACATTTTTCAACTGTTGAAAATTCCTATTGCTGATGTTATTATATTAATCAAAATCTATTGACTCTTCTACCAGTCATGTTTAAAAACTACACAACGAGAGGCATGGGAACTCCTAATTAGATGAAAACTTTCTAAATTATATTCCTACATAATCCTAAAATCTAATACAATATACTAGATTGTTTGTAAATCATTTACGACAGAAACAAATCAATGTATAACGATTTCCAACTTTTAGTTTTTAATTATTTGTGTGTAGTGTTTCATACTTTTGTGTAGCCCACAGGTATGGGTTGATTTGTTTCTGTAGCATATTGTATTAGTTGTTAGGATTAGAATATTATTTAGATTAGGATTCTCTTGATAACAAGAGGTGTTTCTATGCTTCTGTAAATGTTATGTAGTTTTTAAACACAATAACTTGTAGAAAAGTCTATCGATTTCTATTTCAACATATTTTTATTGGTGCTATTTTTCACAAAGCTGTGGAATGGAAAAAGATTGATAGGTAGTTTTACGTTGCTTGATACAATATCAACAAACACAAATACTCCGTCAGCTCCCATTGATTATCAAAGTTCGCTGACGATATACTGACTTGATTGCCAATGGGAGCTTACGAAGTATTGGATTGGCATATAAACAGGCAGTGTAAAAACGGTCAAACAGTTCTCACAACCAACCTTTTGTAACAATTTAGCAGCAGGTAATAATGATGTCAAATCAAAAGTTTTATTTATGACTAATTTCAATGTCTTTTTCAATAATATAAAGTGAATACAGTATATTTAAAAAAATATATGAGTTGGCTCATCTAATTAATTAATTTCATGCATCTAGCCACTAATACATTTCTTTTTCAAATCAATTGAGCTTCTATTATTATTGTTTTAGCTAATACAAAGTAAAACATTTTGAAAGCACTAACCAATAAAGTTTTTGATTAATGGTCCGCTGAGTTAGATAATTGTTTATGAACACAAATTAGAATTTTTACACTGCTTTATCAAATAAAACTAATTTATTTTTTGTAATTCTTTTACATTTATTTAAAACTTCTAAAGAACCAATAAAATACTGTTACAATGTTTAAAAACTTGTTTCCAAGAACAACTTACATTATATTCTTTAAAATCAATGGCTGAAAGTTTAAAATTGATTCATACAATCAACAATGTTATAGTTAAGTTTAACATTATATCATTTGCGTTTTATACATTACATTAGTACAGTACTTATGTACATTATTAAAAATAATAATCTGCAATTCAAACAACTTATAACCTTATAATTGTTCACTGCTCTTGTAACGAGCGATCATCTTAAAACTAAGGCAGTTTTGTTCATTTACAATAATTTGTTGTGACTTTGGTTGACTGAAGTAATTTCAACTCTTAAAATGTTTTGAAACAGAGGATGTTTGTTTAGCTCTAGGAGGGTTTAACTTTATTTTTATTAGTTTTGGATGTGATTATCAATAATTTATAGTTAAACTTTCTACAGTTGTATTTAATACTACAGCCCTATTTCCACAAGGCTGATAAATGCTGTAAGATATGTGATGCAGATGACTTTTAATGAAAATTAATATAAAACTCTTTAAAGCTACAAAAATCCCTCACGACATTGGCTTCTAATACAGACTGTGTGTGTTTGTGTTTTATTTTAAAATTTTACTGCACTGAGCATTATGCCACACTTTTAGTTGCAATTGTTTTTATTACTGTAAAGTAATTAAGTTTACCAAGGTGTTTTAGTCATACAATAAAAGGCTAACCTTATACAGGAAATTTGAGTAAAGTTTACCTCAATGTTTAAAACTTTGTACTTTTAAATTTTAAGTTTGATAAATGCAAATTCATTTAGTTTTCATATTGTTCCAATTTCTTTACTCTATTTTGATGAACTTTTAAATGATTAATTTCTTATGATCAGAAATACCAAATTTGATGCCACTCAGGTAAATTCATTTGAAGTAGAATTTATTGGGAGACCATTTTGAAAGATGCACTGTGTGTCGAAAAGTAATTACACAATTTTGACATTGATACAACTCAGAGATGAAGTCATACAAAGGAGGCAATTTGGTATTTGCAGTCCTAATATTTTATTTGAATTCCTTACCAAAAGTAGGCTACAAAGAGTGTCCACGTGCTCTGGAAAATGTTTGATTGTGAAATCAAAAATATTGAACATATTTTTGGACCTATACCTTTTTCTGCTGTTTTAGTTTTGTATTTCTTTGGACATCCAACAGCCTTGGTTTAGTAAAGTTGAAATAATTTTAATATTTCTAGCTATCATTAAAACAGTTTGTGACAATCCAAGGGTCCTTGCATAGTACTCATATTGTGTTAATTGTTCAATTTTACATAACAACTCTTAGATCAAAGTGAGACTGAAGTTGTTTAGAATTGGAATATAATATAAAGATTGCACTTATAGGTATTAAACGTCAACAATTGTTTGATTGAACATGTTTTAAGAGTGTAAACTCAGACAACCACAGTCACTTAGAGTTGATGAAGATAATCGTTTCTAAGTGTACAGTATCAACTACGGAATACAGCAGTACCCATGTGTCACTAGTAAGTTCAAAGACGGTCAAAAGAGCAGTTGAAAATGTTCGTGAATGTACAAAACACGTTTCAGTTCGAACTTAGGAAAATACAAATTTCAAAGTAAGTGGCAATTATTTTATACACTTTTAAAATTACCTTTTCTATAATCTAAAAAGAAGAAATTTCAATTAAAATTTTGTATTGTGGAACTCATTAACAATTTTATTGTTAGTTGTTTTTTTATTGTTTATGGAATTTTTATTTGAAGTTTATTGATGACGCTGGAAGGACTACAGAGTTTGAATGACGGTTGCAGAAATTTTCTATCCGTTTTAAAAATAGAAACACTCAAATAGACGATATTATTTTATTTTCATGTCACACCTTCCAATAGTAACAAAAACAATTTTTTCACTAATTAAAGCTAATATTTAAAGGATTAGGAGTTTTGTTAAAGATTGAATTAGCCTGACAGTTTGGACATGAAAGCACACATTGTTGAAAATGCTTTGCCATTGCTCTTATAAAAACTGTTCAATTTTTTTGCATGTATATTTAGGTACCGGTACCAATTTTGACCTAGTAATTTAGAATTTAAAAATTTTAAATAAAAATGCAGGGAATATTGGATGAGACTACCTTCTTTTGTGTGTGCCAACAAGAAAGGTTTGCTGATACTAAAAGGTAAAAAAAAGGTAAAGTTTGTCTTTTTAACGAGGCGAAGTTAAAACTACAAAGTCCTCTCTACCACTCAACCTCGACCTTTACCTAGCGTCACCGTATTAGTCACATTACAAATTGTAAGTGGTGACTGCGGGGATCGAACCTGCGCCACCGGAGTGATGAGCTCCGGAGTCGCGCGCGATACCAATCCACGGATCCGCTCAGGGATACTACTCAGGGATCAAGTTGAAACATTAGCTTTTGTTTCCTTACAATATTCTGAATTTAGTCCTGACAACTTGATCAAATAATTCTGTCTTTCTGATATATGTATTTACATATTGTATCTTTAAACATATTTTGTTTTCTTGGGGGTTATTAATCTCTCATACTGACCATTTTAATGGATTCAGAAAAAGTGTTCAGGATGTAGTTTTAATGTTTTTTCTACTGAAAAATTCAAATTCTGTACTTTAGGTTTTGGTTGGTACATATTATTTGTATTGTGACATTATCTTTCTGGCAATATTTGAGATTATTGCTTTAGTGACATATACTAACAATTGTTATACAAATTAATATTCTTTTGTTACCGTATAATGTCTTACGTTATCTAATTTTTAAATTTACGGTCAATGAATTTCTCAACGAAATTGAGAAATGGGTATTGAGGTACTTACTTAATTTTTATTTTTTTGTTAGTGGAGGAACAATACAATTTTAAATTGAAACTTTCTTCTTCTCGTTTTTCTTAAACTAATATACAACAAAATAATTATATTTGAGCAACTAAATCATGTGGAATTCAACCTTAGCACTTGGTTTTCTTACCTTAGTTGTAAAACAGAAACTTGGTAAAATTAATACAGACTGTAGTATTCTTAGAAACCATAAGTGATTAACCATTATTAATTACAAATCATACACAAAACTAAGGGACTTTTAAGTGTTGATACAACTCATTTGAATTTTTTTATATTGACATCTAAAATAAAACTTCAACCTCAACTGGTTAAAAACTCTAACCAGGATCAAGCTACATGATCATACATAGGTACTGAAACAAGATTCATTTACACTTCTCAATTTTAATACCAGCCAGTCAACTATTTTCTTATTATTACAATTTATTCAAGACATTTCAAAATTATTGCTTACTTTTATAGGTTTAGAATATATTTTAGGTTAAGGATCTTCTAGAAAATTGTTCACCTAGTTTATTAACATTATTTTAAATTACAGCAACAATCAGTTTTTCTCACTCAACCAGTTGTACTTTAAATTTGAAAATAAAGATTCCAATTTACTACAAATTGTTAAATATCTAAGGATTTTGTTTCACAAATTACTTTAGGTTCTTGTGGGCTCAGAGAGATATACATACAAATTAAATAATAGAACAAGTTGTTAATATTATCATTGAAAATAAGGACTTGTTCTTGTTCCTACTATTAAAATACAGTAAAATTTATTCAACATTTCAAATTAATGGAAAAATAATAATAACATATCAGTATTGTTTAGCAGTTTGATGTTTCCAAAGTTTTTCTCTCGAGCATTAATTTCCAAATGGTATAAACACTAGTATTAATTTTAGGTGTTAAAAATGTCGAATAACAAGGGTTCCAAACCCTAGTTTTGTGTACATTTGTGACTAACACTGGAATCAGTAACTTTAACATTACATGCACTGTTTCTATATATTTATTTATTGCTTTGACAACAGTTGTAATATAAAAGTCACTGAGTTTATCTTTAATGGATTGCTCCTAAAAATATTTATAGTTATAATTTATTTTAGTTAAAAATATTGTTGGCTGCTAGAACATCACTTGTGTATTTAACGATCAAGTGTTAAGAAGGTTTTGACACTTTGTCTTTAGTTAGATACACACTCATGAAATTTGCAAACGTCAAATATAAAAAGCATAGAATTGGTACAAAAACGGTCAAATTTGCGGATTAATATAAATTACTTACCTTACTTAGACGTCGCTGTCTTAAAACCTGTTGAATCACTTGAGAATAGCACCATAGTAAAGGTTCAACAGTAATTTAATTTTTATTTTTCTAAAACATTTTGGTAATATGAATTGTTATTGAATGAGAAATTTGATAAACAAGAGACACTTAGAGTCCTCATTGGGGAAAACACGTGGAACAGTTTGCTGCAATCAACTTGTTTTGATACATATGGCAAAATCATGTTAATATTCGCCACCAATATTTCAGGCTGATTAGGAAGTTTTGACCCGGTGTGCCGGAAGAACTAGATTATAGTATATTTGTTAGTATAACAGAAAACCACTAAGGTCTCAAACAATATTGTAACACAGATATCTTGTTTGTTCAGTCAGATTTAAATAGCATAAATACTAAGCTGACAGACCGTATGACGTATGATACATAATCATTCATTGATTTTTCCTTTTTATTAGTGCAAGGTTTTGGTTTTCATGATTAGTACAATGGAGTTGTTTCATTAAATGCCTGAATTTCACAAACAGCTATGGGTTTTAAATGAATATCACTTAAGTTTACAACAAGTTGTTTTTATTTTAAACCTATACCATTTATGTAGCTGTTTGTTTTATAGTTAGAGTGGCTATCTTCTTTCATATTTCAGTTTTGTTCCAGTCGACCACTCAACCACATATATTATAGTCGGTTGTTCTGCTAAGCCTGAAGTTATTTAGACAACCTTAAGGAAAATTGTGTTCCAATTTGCACTATAAAAGGTTACAAATTCAAACAGTAAATTACATCCAAACTGTTCACGTGAAAGCAGATTGTAGAGGAATTGTGTCTTAGCGTCTTTGTTTCTTTATAAGATATCATCTTTTGTTTGAATACTTGAAAAAACGTTACTTAAATAATCTGATGTAAACATATTATTTTGCAGGAGCTACACTACATCACCTTACATGGATCTGGAAGGAGATTCATTAACGTAAACTGTAGAGTTTGTTATATAAATGGACCTTTAGGTCAAAATAGTAACGGCAATCTACATTGAATAACGCTGGTCTACAGGCTGACTTCTTTGAGGTAATCCACATGCAAATATTAATTCACTAATCAGCTTGTAAGAGCCAAGAGGTGTGTATCCTACATTTCTCTCTTCTCGGCCATTTAACGCCTTCACTGGCTAAGAGTTTACTTGATCTTACCGAGAAAATTAAAAAACCGTGCAGTGAGTGATTCAAGCAGCCAACAACAGGTGCAAACAGCAACATTTTGTGTACATGAACGTAAAATAACCTGCAACAGAATGTAACAGTGTTAGAGAAGTAAGTGCTGGAGGCGGGCGGTGGTCAATACGCCTGGCGGGGCGGCGGGAGCGGTGGCGGGGGCTGCGGTTCACTGGGGCTCTCGTGAGGGAACCGCCATCGAGCTCGCGCACAACACTCGGCCTCCCCTCCGGCCCCGAGCCCCACTGGCCCCTCCGGACTGAAACACCCACTCCACACCTCACACACTTATATATATATATATATGTATATCATCGTCACGGTCACACGCGGAGTGAGCAATTTACAGATAAGGACCTAGCGCATCTAACGCACACATGGGAGAAGCTGAGCGCTCATTGACAACGGATACGCGAATCAGGAGTTTCCTGTTGTCAGACGGCGTTGTTGAGGAACCGCGGCGGGGGGAGGGGGGGAGGGGGTCGAATCGGCTGTGCCAGATCTCGGCAGCAACGCTCGGAAGCAGCTGCAACATAACACATGATTACCTTACACACGACAACTGTCAGTGGTAACTGCTAACTGCTAACCCATCCTAAAAGGCTAACAGCTGTACTTGCTGTGTTTATTACGGATGAAATGTTCACTTTGTTAATTTTGTGTTGAGTTTTGCTTTACTGAAATAGCCCTTCTTTGTCATGGGCAAGCTTGAAAAGAAACATATAAACAATATTTCATGGATTCTGCAGTAAAATTACCACTAATATAATTTTATACACATCAACCCTTTATAGAATTGTAGGTGGTTAAATCCTAAATGAATCAAGAGTGTTTGCTTGCAGCCTTTGAAGAGTCTTTAACGCTGGGACTACCAAATGGCTCATGAGCAGGGCTCAAATTTGCGACACAAATTCACAGTTTCAAGCTTAGCCGACTCCAACTGAGGCACAGACACATAATACATATGTTTTTTTAGCTGACGAAACCTACTGATAAATAATAACTAATTTTTCACGGTATGGTACGATTTTTGATTTTGGCTGTAAAATATTATTATAAAATCAGCATAATACAACAACTTGTTTTGTTCCAAGTATAACTACAACTTTTCAACTCAACTAAATCCAGTTGACAAATAGCTGTGTTAGAATTTTGCATTATATAAAAATTAATAAGTGAATTTTGGAAACTTTTGATTTGCAGCCAAGCCAGCAAAGATACCTTTAGCTCTTATGAGAGTTACTCACACTAACTGTTGGATGATGAAAGTTCATCTGGCATTGATGATTGAATATATATCCTGGTTATGGTTCAAGATTTGGAATTTGAAAATATCTAATAATATTTTTGAGTAATTGGATGCTAAGTCAAAAAGGAATCCATTACCATAAATTTTATGTTTTATCCTGTGTTAAGAGAAAAGGGGCTTCCCTATTTGGATCTTCCATTTTCAAGTACTCCAAGCTATTGTTTTGTCAAAGTTTTTCCCATATGAACTTCTCCCATATAATTTATAATTAATATTTACTCAATGATAATGATATTGTTATACAAAACAGTATATTCAAACAAAAAGTGTTTATACACATCTTTATTCCAAATTAGTACAAAAGCTCTTTGGTAAAACTAAGATGAAACTTATTCATAACTTTGATCGAATTCTACCCTAGTTATTAGCGTAAACAAATTTAACAAGTGCTTTTATTGTGCTCAAGTATTTTATTATAAAGCATTATTTTAGGTGTTAATATTAATAAATAGAATCCAATTTGTTAAATGCACCCATCTCGGTTATTTTGGTAGACATAATCTTGGTCTAGATGTTGGTTGATTTAATAATCTATACTACTTTTGAGTGTCAACATTAAGCTGGTGTTCATAAGACTAGTGGAACCAAAGTGCATGTTGGCTAAGTGGTTGAAGCGAATGTACGGAGACCGATCTGAGGTCGGATACCTGAGGGAAGCGATGCGTATGCAGAATGCCGTCTCGGGTTGTATTTACTTTTACTGCTTAGTAAAGTCCATCGGTCAAACGTATTGAACACTGAAGAACAATAAACAACTTAAACCTTGTGTTTGATTAATTAGCCACAGTGCATTTTGGTTATTGTTAACTGCTGTAAAATCAGGGTCATAGAAAATTGAAAATAACTGGCATAATCTATTGATGGTCATGCATTCGACATAAGCATGATGTAACATTACAGTAGCCTACAAGCCAGGTACAAGCAGACGAAACATTGCCTACAGAAAACAGTGTGCTGCAAAGGAGTGTTTAATTGGTTTTAGCTATTTAATATTTATTACCACTCGGATTTGTACCTTTAGCCTAAGTTGTTCATGCAAGTGAAGTTAAAAATTAATTGGGTTCTACTTATGTTGTGTTAGTCATTTACTTTCGCTACAATTTTCTTTTATTTATTTGTCAATAATAATCAATAGGGGTTGAAATACTATTCAAAACTTGGGTTTAAAATATATAACTTTTAAATGTTTCATTTATTATTAATGGAGTTCAGTTTGCAAGAAACTAAGTAGGAAAAGAATATAATACTGGAATATAATTTAGTGAATATATTACTTCAAGGATTAAATTCATACAAGATGGCTTTAATTTGACTCAGAATGCCGAAAAATAAATGCAAAGACACCTCACACACCAAAATTTTCATTGGCAACTGGATGTACAAATCTAGGTGTTCATAGTCAGGACACAGTTTTGTGGCAGGAAACACAGTTTCAAACTTTTTACATACTGTGTCCTCATTTGATAGTAAATTGTATAAATTTATTAATAGGGAAGATTAATAGTTCTCTTAATTATTATCATCAATTAAGTTTACTTTGAAAGGGTTTTCTGGATATAATTTTGTCAAATGGGGGTTTAAATGTTTCTTTAAAAAATATTGAAGTGAAAACTCACTATCTTCAATTCTTCTTGTAATTTAATAAGAAAAGATATTGCCTGTTTGAACAACATTAGTTACCAGATTTATAATTATTATGCATTTGTCTTTTCACTCATTCTTTGTCACTATAAAGATATGGTTATACCTAACTAAAAATGTGATCTTGTAAAGGCCACTTTTATTTTTTACTATCACACCTAAACAATTGTTTTAACTATGTTCTATCTATGATGGTTTATTTAGTGAGTTAATTAAAAATGTCTAGGCAACCATACATAGTACAGGAGTCAAGTCTCGGTAATCCGAGGTGTTTGCTCGTTTCAACTACGTTGTAAAATCGCTGCTAAAATGTGTTGCTGAACTTTAATGCTACAGGATTTAGCTTTAAAAAAACTAATCCTTTAAAAAACTAAATTTTAATATTGCAATTAGTGTTGATATTGATTTAAAAATTCAATCATCAGAGGTATCATCAACCTCAATCAACTCAGATTATCGAGACTGCCATTTTTAAATTGACAATCAGACTACCCTACTTAAAACCAATGTTAAATGTTTTTATTTGTAACTTTCTATAAAGAAGAGAAGAACCGGGTAGACAGACACCATTGCCTCATCCTGGAAGAAGATTGTTATTGCTACTCTTTGTGCAACAGTCCATCATCAAACCTTGCTAGTACAAGAATATCAAATTTAAATTTGATTTTTGTAAAAAAACAAACAAACTTGTAGTTGTGAAGTTTGATTACGATTATTAATGCAGAACTGGATACTCAGTTTTCTAACTCGCCAAAGCTGAAAAGGGTATTAAATTTTCAGTTTTTGTAATATAATTACTCTGAACAGTGAAAATAAGAGAATATTTATTTGTACTACCTTCAGAGAAGTCAGCAATGGAAAGTCAATAATCACTAAACTCGCAGACTCAAAAATATCTTTAACAAATTAAAAAAAAAAGCAATATTTTTGTATTTTTCTAAATTTTAGTTTATTTAATAGAAAGATTAAAATCTTTTAAGAACTTGATAGCTGATTACTAAAGACAGTAGTTTGGATGGAAGAGAAAACATATCCGACGCATAGCTACATGTGACACCGTGAATCATAGCAAATTTCCTATAATAGAGGTACTTGGAGTGCCTTTTAAGAGGAGTGGGCATTTCCCCTAAAAATGAGGTTTTATTGCTATGAAAACAGAATTTATGATTTGATTTGGATTAAACTTGGTATAAACACTTATGGAACCGTTCCGAACATTTGTACCAAAAAACAACAACCTTTTGGCCAGATTAAGACGGCGGCAGAAAATGTTTGTCAATATTATAAAAAATGTGACCTGCATCCAAGTATAAAACAGTTCACTCAGCTTGTTGGAAATCCAGTTTTGGTTTTGTTCACTTGATAGTGACTTTCTATCAATCTAGAGACTAACTGCTTTTCAGTCATGTGTGATAGAGAATTTGTCGAAGAACTACAAACAAACATCTAATATATGTCTGACTTTGCAATTGGCACAGCTGAGCCAAAACCACTGGAAGCAAAACCAATATATCCCTAGTTTTATATGATAATAACACATATGTGTAATTGAAGAAATTATTGTCATGAATAGCCTGAATTACTTTTTCTTGACGAAAACTAACAAACGAAAACGTAAACTTCGGATTGTAAAATTTTGATTTTATTAAACTTTGGTTGGAACCATTGTTGCCATTGCCTTCACCTGAATCCGCCACTGAAGTGTGTGGTTTTCATAGCAAGTTTTTAAGGGTCAATAACTTGAAACAGACCAACTGGACCCTTTGGTCCTATCAAGAAGGTCAACTGTTTTGACTGGATGATAGTAGACGTCCACAAATGTACCCCTTTGACTCAACATATTTAGAACTAACGCACGACATCAGTTATTAATACCAAACATATAAATCTAGGAAATGCACGTTCCTTGTCTGATATTTTGGTGTAAAGTTGCATAATTGCACCCATAAAAATAAACTCAACGGAACTAGCCACTATAAGATTAGATTAAAGTAGGGCTGGTAGTGAACCAGTTGTACGTCAACCAAGGTTTGTTGTACTGCCCCGGTTATCTTAGCCTGGGACCACAAAGCCTCAAGATGACTCCCCCAAGCTCAGACAGGTGAACTTCATCCCAATTACGCCTCTAGTAGACACCTTCTCCTAATCTCCACCCTAATAGGATGTGCCTAGCAGTTTCTACGGACTGCTCACAAAGTCTACATGGAGTATTGACTTTGTTATTACCATTATGGAACCCCATTTTCTATAGACGGCCTGAAGTGCCCATGTCCAGTTAAATATGATGTAAATAATCTGATATCAGAGCTTTTTAATTTTAAGGAGCAACTGGAGAGCGCCCTGCTAGGTCCTTTTAGGAGTAGGTTAGCTTCCTGCAAGGCTAGTCCACCTTTGACAATGTGCCTCATAGGTATTGTCTCCCAAGGACTTGTAAAACAGACTCGGACTTATGCCAACTGCCTGTTCTGGTCCACTACAGGCGGATAGTGCTCCTTGCGAGGAGGTCTGCCTTCTCGTTACCCAAGAAACCCTGATGTCCTGGGATCGTTTCTAGATGAACATTGTTTAATCTAGAAAGGGCGCAGAGGGCCTCAAGCTAATTATTAAAACGTTTTGACTCATGTGAACTGGAAGATTACGGCATAGTTGTGACACCGTCCGCAAAAGCCTAAGAGTTAAGATTACAATATACTGTCGCTCGACAGGTCGAGCTAGTTGGTGATGGACTATTGCACAGCACACAACAGAACAGACTCAGGTTAGGTTAAGGTAGAGGTTAGGTAGCTTACATGGATCGGGCAGTGGCTCCCTGAGCGCTGCGTGTTCCGACAGTGGCGCTCTTGCCTCAGGCACATTCACACAGTTAAGCATGCTCCTGGAAAAGAGTCAGCATACCTGGTATGGGTCAATGATTTATCATTAGAAATTTCCTGAATGTCAAATGCTCCTTCAGCGCGTTTAAATGTAGAAGCATGATTTGGAATATTGTGAAGTATCTAAATTAATTAGATTTCAGTTAGGGATGTAGGTCAGATTTTAGCTTCAATAATCAATGGTTAGTTTAGGGCTTGATGTAGAGAAGTTTGTCTAGAATTTGTTGGATTGCATCAGGTATTTTATAACTTTACATAAAGATATATTTTATTAGATAGCTTGCCGGCAATGCTAAACTATCCCTTTGGAGAATGGAGACATGAGACACCTCCATTATGTGACTGATATCTAAATTTAATGACTCTTAACATTTCAGATGCTAATGATGTTTAATCAACTATTGTCAAGTCACTCAATTTTAATCTCAATCCGTTCCTTTCGTATTCTTTTCTGAATACCTTCCGAAAAATCTCAGAAAATTATTAGTTGCCGTCCTTAAGACTTTACTTAACTAAATCCTTTCTCACTACAGAGGCAATAGTTTATTCATGTTGTCGTTTGAAAAATAAAACATTAATTCTCACGATTTTTATTATCTTTTGTTATTGATACTTTTTTCTTTGATTATCTATAAACTCCTTTTTCTTAAAGAAAAAAACCACATATATTAACTACTTTTAGTTTTTTTAGAAACATAATTATGAAACCTCAGTAGTCTAAATTGTGGTATGAGGACAAAGTAAAAAGGTTCTATACGTTCAAATATGTTAAGATACCTGATGCAATCCAAACATTTTTTAACTACGAAAGTAAAACTGTCACGGAATACTAGTTAAGACTTTGAAGCCTAAGCCTTTGTGGGTTTTATTTTTCCTTGGATTTTTTACATGTCCTATTTTGACATATACTAATCTAAAACCAAAAACTACAAACACTTGAAATCCACCTCTACACTACCTTAGCGGTCACTTTGTTGCAGATTAGGGAAGTAGCAGTGCTATTTTTATAACTATTAGTTTTAGCGATAGTGGTTCAAAATTGGAGTCCTTATCAAGCTCAAATCACACTAGCTCTTTCCGTTACCTTTGGTTGCTGAAATAGTCAAAAATAAAGCATAAGTGCACTCATGTTATAAATGTTTGGCGGGTTATGCCAAACATAGCATCATGGTCAACGCGGTTGTAGACCAGTGCTAAAAGTGGTAAACCCCACAGGATTCAGGTTACCATTTCCCTCTAGTTCAAGAATCCATTCTGAAACTGGTGTGAAAGTAGCTCCTAGCTAATTGCTTTTTAGTTTTAGTTCACTACTTTTGGCCTAAATTAGTTTCAGCAATTGAAATTTTTAGGAAATTATTTTTAGTTTTAGCAAGCAACTGGTTGTCCCAACTCTATTGAGATGCACTTAGCTGTCAACTCCCCCCTGTTGGCAACACTATTTTTTAAGGAAGACCTCTTCCCATCCTGAACCACTTGTAAGATATCTCAATACAATTTTGCACCTGCAGTTTGAACCAAACCTCCGGCAAATGTAAGAACAAACACATCAGCCGGCCAACTGACGACTCGTAAGTGACCCCTGTGAGTCACTACACGCAAGCACTCTAACAACAAATGTTGAAACTTCAACAAGATAAGGCATGATGTACACTCAGGCTTAGGCTTCATAGGATTAAAGCATTTAGGTAAACAAATTTTAAACAAATAAAGGAGTTTCCACCAAGCTGCTGAATCCTCATGTTTTCGTCTTCACACATGTTGTTGATACCGTGAATCCTTTTTCAAAACCAGGAAGACTTTTAAGATTTTTACAATTATTTTAAGCAGCTAATATATAAAAACACTCGCAAAAAAGTTGGTTTCCATGTTTTTCAAAATCTAACATTTAGTTACTTAAGTAAACACTTTTGTCCAATTTTAATTACCATTGTCAATAGTTCTGTTTGATAATAACATGTTTGGAAAGTAAAAATCTAGTAAGCAATATTTCACAAAGTATCAGTATTTTTTTAAAGCAGTTTTCACATGTTAGTTTCCTCTCAGGACACTGAACATCTTTTTAACTGTCAAAGTACTCTTCATTCAATCATTAATTAAAAGAGGAAGGCAAAAACCAAAGCATGTCAACCGCAAGAGCTTTTTGTGCTCCCTGACATATAATAAGAAGAGAACTACTGATGAAAGAGACCTGACAGTTCTATGAACTTTCTTAATATCTTTACAATAGTACAAGGGAGTCTTATAATATTTTACAGTTTGGATTTTCCACAGATTGGTGTAACTTTAGAAAATATAAAATTTAGTATTAAATAATAATTGTTATACTGGGTTTGTATAATAACAGAAATTTCTTTATGATGAATATATTCTTTACTGTATAGGGTCAAAACCTTTTCAAAACTTAGGTGGCACTAAAAAGAAGCCCTGATCCTCCAAATTTCTACTCACTCCTACAACGTTCTAACAACCTAACAGCATTAAGAATAATTTCCAACCATTCAACAAAAAAAGTCAAAGTCACTAACCTACTTAATTTAATAATATATGGACCTTTTAAAACAAATGTTATTGTAATTCCTTTGTTTCTCGCGTTGATTCTTTTAGCATGAACTTGTGCAGTTCTTATTACAAAAAATGTTTTATGCTTGTTGATAATATCTCTTGATAACATATTAGATTTGAATACGCCCAACTAAATTTTTCTTGTTAAATAATCTGCTGTGTTTATATTGTATGGCAATGGGTTTTACCAGATGTTTAGTATTTTTATAGCAATTATTGTGTTATATGATCTGTAGGACCAATTGTAAATTGTATTTGCAAATCAGGTCACAAATTGTTTGTTGGTTAATAATCATATTTTATACAACTTATTTATTTTTAGTAATAATGTACTTGACAATTTTTTCAATGTAAATATGTTCTATGTGGCTTGTACAAATTTGCTTGTAGTATTACAGTTTGTTTTTAGAAAATAAAACTTAAATTGACAGTTGGTTCAGTACTAGTTAGAGCTGGTGGTGGTAATATTGTGTTTACTTGATATATGTTATGCAATCATACCAGGCCACTTGCTTGGTAATTAGCTTCTAGGCTTCTAGCGTTCAAATGTTATGAATTATTCAACAATGAAAAAAATAATAGGGCAAAGCTATAATTATGTGCATAACTTGAACCTAGATTTTTTTAAATAAAAATTTAAAAATTAAGACTTAAAATTAGAAAGAAACAGAAGGAAAATAAAAGAGAACCGAAATAATAGCAAATAAAACTTTATTACATAATAATACTTAAAACATTATACAGTATCTAAATCAATACATAAATTTCAAACTATTTTGTATTGTAATGTATCTAAATAATATATTTCATCACTAGGTCCTAAAAAGAAGCTTTTTGATGCTAAACTCGGACATTAATTGAGCAAGGATCAAAAAAATACTTTTAGGACAAATTATGAAAAATCCTTTTTGTCATAATGCAAAATAATATTCAGAAATAAATTTCAAATTTAAATTTTTAATAATGCTTTAAAGTAGTTGAAAGTAAATGATCTTTAGTGCTTAGTATAGATTATTTTTCAGATAGTAAACTAAACCCCATTAAGATCGATAGAGTAGTTCTAATTACAACAGTTCACTTCTTTCAATATAATTATCAATCACTCCGATCAAACAAAACCATTGAAACAGCTGATGTCCTTACTACATAAAGATCATCAAAACAAACCTTTATTTCCATGGGAATAAAAGTGCAATTAAAGCTATGGTTTCCTAGGAAAGCATTGACCGCTATTATACGGCCGTAATGTAGCGGTGAACGTAACAGTGACGGTGGACGTAACACATTATTTAAACAGATATAGATAAAAACAACTTTTGACATGTTTTTTATTTTAGTTGTCAAAGTTTATTTACCTATATAGTAATGGACAAGGTAAACTTTTGTTTACAAAACCAAATGTGTTACCTGGCGAGAAAAACCTTAACTAGTTTTCACCGCTACTTTACGTCCACCGTTCTCTAGGAAACGACTCTCATTTTTTATTGCATTGAAAACAAAACTCACCGTCATATTACGGCCTTAATGTAGCGGTCCACCGCTTCCTAGGAAACCATAGCTTTAGCATGTTAAAACGTGTGTCTAAAGCAGCTGTTTTTCTCGCAAAATGACAAAAAGTGCTTTTCTAGTTTTAATTATTTCAGAGACTAATCACATTAGCGTTTATATTAAAAAATACATTTTTAAATACCGTATAATAAAAACTTTGAAAGTGACTATGAAAACCAAACAAAACAATGACAAACCAACAAAAAATAATAATACCTATTATACTACCATATAGTATTTTAACTGTAAAGAATATTTACAATGTTTAAAAATTAATTTAACCATTATAATCTTTGTATGTAAACCATATTGAATCAACGTGTATCTAAGAAATTCTTTTTAGCTACTCTAAAATAACAATTTTTTAACAGTTTCAAAACAACTAACTTATTTGTTTTAATCAAAAATTAAGCCATGCTAAGCATTGGTTTCTGTGAAATAGCTTTGCATATAAAATATAGCTGGATTCAATAGTCTAACATTAAACTCAGGATGTGGCAGTTTATTGAAATTGAGCTTATTGAATTATCTCACTCATTATTGATATTATTATTTATTGTAATTATTAAACTAAAGAGTAATTATTGCAAAGTATTTTCTTTTTCTATTACGTGTAATTAAAAAGAATCACCTATTTCTCTTATAATTAACGAGGTTATTTTACAGCTAAATGATCTATCAGTCTAATCAGTTTAATGTGATATTCAGAGTGTTTCACACTATCCAAGTGGTGCGTTTGATAGTAAACAGAATTTAGAGAATTAATTGGAACTGTCAACAGAATTTTTCATGCATTTTGTTTCATTGTAAATAAGAGTGAATCCAGAAACATTTGTCCTGAATAAGATTACAAAGTTAAGTAAGACCTTTAAAATTAAGTACTAAATAATGATTATTTTATTTTAAAATTTATTGAGAAAAACCTCTTTGACTAAAAGTTTGTAATAGTGACCAAGATTAATTTTAACATTGCTTATAATAACTTCTTACCCCTAAAGATGCAATTGGGGTAATTTCGGAAGCTAAAAAATTCACCACAAATGTATCAGCATCAAAATAGACAATAAATATGAAACAAAAAATAATTTCCATTATTTGTTTAACTACCTGTTGCAACACACCTCTAATTTGAGACACTCTGTGTATTGAGTATTTTTATGTAAAACTACAGATCAGAAAAAAGTTTGTTGAAGCTTTGATTTAAAATTGTATTACTTGAACCAAAATACACTTCTAACTATAAAAGAGCTTTGTATGATTTATAATTAGCGCCTATGTACAACTTAAACACACAAATTAATAACGGGATACTTTTAAATCCTACAAAGTATTAAAACATAAATATTATTGAAATTTTATAGGTTCTTTTATATTCACATATTTTTTACCAAAAGGTGAAACAATAATTAACTCAAAGGCAATACATACAGTTCAAGAGATTATGTGTAGATAAAAATTGTATTCACAGTTACATACGAGGAAATGTATTGAGCTACTTCCATGAAAGACAAATGATTCGCTGTGGCAATGAACTGTTAAACTTTCTACTTTGGCAGAGCTACGAATTTAAAGATCTTGTGAGACTTTTTTCCTAAGTTCTCAAACTTCAATCTTGCCAAAACTCTTTTACTACGAGCACAAATGTTTCCATCTAGGCTCACTAGAACTTGCGCGTGCAATGCGCGTAACGAGTCGCGTACGCAGGTAGGCTACAAGATCATGTCCCGGCGGCGAGAATGTATTGTGTGGACGAGTTTAGCGGAGTGTCTTCAGTCTTAGGTTTGTCGTCTGTTTGCGGCTGATGAACACTGAAATACAAAACACGTTTGAGTCGCTGGCCAATAGACTGTCGTGACGCAACGGTCAGCTTCTCCCATGCATACGTTACGTACTATATATATATACCTCGTGTAATATATACTCTCTCGTACCTCATATATATCGTAGCATACGATAAGCTACTTCACCTCACATAACTTGCTCACTTGCGATCTCCACTCATAACCAGGGCCGCAGTCAGGGAAGGGGTGACATTTTCCCAGGGCCTGGACCCCAATCAGAGGATCCAGGGCCGACAATTACCTTAGGGGTTTGATTAAAATCCTGGCAAAAGTGATCAAATTATTATCTATTATATCAAGTATATCCAATTTATATCGTTCTACCTGGGAAAATTAGAAAAAAATATGAATGAGGGTCCCAATCATTATTTGCCAGGTGGCCCAAAATCCTGGCTACGGCCCTGCTCATACCTACCTTACCAAACAAATCCCTTAACAAGGCTCTGTTACTTACAAAACCTGATAAATTGTCAACTCATTTTTCAAAGCAAACTTACTAAATCATGATTTGTGAAACTTGATAGTGGTACCTTTAGACACAAAATAACATCGAAAACTGATTCCATAAATAGTAGTAAAAACACAGAATGCTCAAGAAATATATTTGTTCATTAGTATTTGTTTATTCAATTTCAGGCAAAGGTATTGTATTTTTTATTTTTACTATAAAGCTACAAAAAGAAATTGTAGAAATGGTTATTATTATTTATTGGTTTAACTGATGAAATTGGTTACCAAATTAGCATGCAGTTAATTAATTTGTTTTATAATTGCAAAAAATTTGGTTAAGTTTGATATTTGCGGAGGAGGTAGAGAGTAGAAGTTTGGAAGATCGAGTGTGGTGAGCTAAGCTAGCAGTGCAACAGGTGATCCAACACGAGAGTAATAATCGGAAACAGTATATTACACAAAATAATCTAAACATGCGGTTAATTAAAAATTAATCAAATGATCCAAATTGCACAAAATGCTTTACTTCAAAATGTTGTATGTTCTCAATAAATGTAACGATGATAATGTGTTAAACAATCAATTACTACAAATCAAAATACCAAATTCAAAATTTTCATGTAATAGGTTTATTCATTGATCTGCACAATTCCAAAATTTTCAGTGATTTTTGGCATAAGTTTAATTTAAATAAGAAAACATTAATTCAAATTCAATTAGTTTCGATAAAATCATCAATAGCAATATTAAGGAATCATTTATACAACAATAACTAAATTTTGAACAGTATTCTTTGTTATAGCAAATTGTATTGGCAATAAGATGAAATTTTGTAATAAATTTTCTTTATATATTAACTTTTAAGGCATTGTTCCTTAACTAAACACTAGTGGAATCATCGTAATGAAATCATTGTTACCCCGGCAGCGACCATTTTGTATGTGTAATTTTTTATTGTTATTGGACAAACGATTATACCTATCAACCTGAATTGTCACATGTATATTTATACTTTGAGGTAAAATAGGAAAACATGGTCAATACTGTCTAATCATAAAAAACAAATGGTGGTAGTTTAAAATTAACAGGAATAGCTCATAAGCAGTGCATTTAAGAAAAACTTACCAGAATGCTTTACTTTATTAAATTCATTACAGAATCTAGCAACACTTTGATTGTCAACATCCTTCCATGAGAAATGTATATATGCGGAAGAAAGTGGATTGAAAAACAGTTTTGTGTGACATTTCTGCTAGTATTATTTGGTCCAGGAACAATGCCATAAATATTGGTACAGAGTTCTGTAATACCCTGAATATTTCATCATTGAACAGTTTAGTTGGAATTAGTTAATATGAAGTACAGAACCCCTAGTTTTTTAATGTGATAATGAATATATATAATCAAACACTATCCTAAGAAATTATTATGTGATCTCGGTTTATATTTCTTTTGCTGTACCGATCGAAAGTACTCGGTTTCAGTGTTGTAAACATATGAAGGTATTTGATAATTGTATCATAATTATACAGTCTGTGAAATTTAAAAATCATCAATAAAAAAGAAAATTTAATCCAGATAAGTCTATGTTTATAACTTGGTGTCTATATAAGGGTGTTGAAAAACTCCCTAACAAACTTCAGCAGTGGCCTCCTTGCATACAAAAGAATAGCAAATTCTAATAAACATGTGTCCAAAAGGGAGTAATTGAAACGTTGGCTGCAATTTTCCTTTTATTCAATGATTATTTTGGTATTTACAACTTGCGGCAAAATTCCTTCGAATTTTGGTACATTTTTATAGAAATATTACTGACAAATTAACTAATTTCATTTAGTGAAAACTCAAATTGAGTTTTAATGACCATATGATTTAACAGTTTTTAATTTTTATCTTTTTGCAAAACATTTTATAGGCCCACTAATACTGGCGTTTATTGCCGTTTATAACCACTGCTTGTCCTTATTACTTTTTGTGTCTTCTGTTCTACTCCCATTAGCTTTCACGACCATCTAAATTTGCACCATCTTACAATCGGAAGTAACTATATTACTCCTGTAAGGTAAAATTAAATTAATAAAAATAATAGGTATTAAAGTCTGAAATAGAATTATTTAACCTAGTTCTCAAACTTGTCCAGTCGTGTTTGTGCTGTAACTATAAGGACCCTCAATTTGTTGGTGTCATTTTGGAGTGCTTATTAATAAAATTTATTACAACTAATATTATTCTCAATCTATTGGCCAAATTCACCCTTTTAAGTTGCAAATGTTTTAAATAGCTCTTTTATCAACTGACTGGTATTTATTAACTATTTAAATGTATACTGTATTTCCAAAATAAGTTATAAGAACTTAGAGTAAAACTTGTGAAAAAACATAAAGGTGGTTGGATGGCCGATTATACACTTTTGACCCCATGTTGGTTAGACTTCCCTATTGTTATGTAAGGAAACCACTGCCAAAGTAGGTAAGGGATTGTTTTAAACTTTGTGTATATGATTAAATCTCAAATAATGTGCTACTTGAATGTTGAAATAGATTACGAGTGGAGTGGTTAGTGGTGGAGCAAGCAAGGATTGCAGAACACTTACCCGTAAAGCCTACTGTCTCGCAAGCTGCCCCTAGCAAAGAGCGACAAGCGAAATAAGTCTACACAATGCAATCTACAGACGATAACATGTCGCGGTCACAAAACAAACTTGAAAAATAAAACAACTTTATGGTTGGTTTTTGCTGATAATATGATTTGTTAAGACCAAAAGCTAGTAAGTACTTAAAATTATGTAAAAATCTTAAAATACCAAAATTTTAAAAATAAACAAAGCTCATAAACACAAATTTAATCTAAATATAAAGCACTATAAAAACATCAAATTAAAACTGCAGTAAATAAAAATTATCAGATACTTTTCAGCTAACAAGGCAAATGCTAACACTGTCAAAGTAAACTGTATTTATGCATAAAAAGAATACTTATGAACAGCTATCATTATTTACAAATGAATATTATGAAGATGAAAACGTTGGTCAACAATTTAAATAAATGTGTCACGGTTCAGGTTGGAAGAATGCAATGAGGCCGACAAGTTTGGTTGGTTGAAAATAGATTCGTTGTTTCAAATGACACATATGTCAACTTTTTTTGAGAAAATACATTTATTTTAGTTAAATTTTGTTTTTATTCTAACTACATGATGTATTTGTATTTTTTCTCAAAACAACGCTGGTGTTCGAATTGAAGTTGGTTATGGTGCAAAGTAAAATATAATGACATTTTAGTACAGGTATTTGATTGAATGAAGTAATAAAGAGAAGCAGTTAATGTTTGCTGTTGCGACATTATTCAAACAAAAAGAAAAATGAATGCGAAAAACGAACAGTTAAGTGTCATTTACCAATAATTTTATTGTTGTTAATTTCCATTCAAAACCATTATTGTTGTTAATTTCCATTCAAAACCAATCACCTGATAATTTGTTGAGTGGTTAAAATGCGTGGAAATAATGTGTGTGTGTTAATGAGCTTTGTAATGAGAATATTTAACATTCATTTTTTAACTTTCTTTATGACTTTGCTAAACGTTTTCCACAATTCTGGCAGGTTGTCTAGATTTTTGTCATCCAGCATAAGCTAGGAGATAAAACTTGTTCTATTGTATCAAACTCTGTGTTTAAAATACTATAATTTGATTTTCCTTTCAATTACTGTAAAAAGGCATTAGTAAATAATTAACTGTTAAAAATACGAGTTTGGTTATGTTTATATAGCAAACTTTCATATTTGTTAAAATTTACTGCACTGATGTATGTCTGCTTCCTTATCAAAAAGCTTTGCATATTAAAAAAAAACGTTATATGTAATTTTTTTATAAGCTTTATCCAAGGATTGATGGTGATAAAATGTAGTCAGTTATTGACATTTCACATGCAAAAAAGGTTTGCTACATTGCAAGGGATGCTTTTGCCTAAACTCAAACTGCATCAAACATTAAGTTTAAAAGGTTATAAATCAGAAGAAGGATCGGGGACCTTTGGATGCGATACCTACCTTCCGTTGCCGGGACGGAACAACGCGAGGATTTCTTCAAACGTTTTGTTTTTGGTTTCTGGTACTTTCTTGTACGTGAAGATCCAGAAGACTGCAAGGAACACGCTGAATGGCAGGAACGTATAGTTTTCCAAAGCAGACTGAAATTTCATTGCAAATTGTATTAGAACAGTTCAGTTAATTTCTTGAAAAACAGTTCTAAAACTAAATAGTAAATATCAAACAGAAATAAATTTTAATACTGATGACACTGCTCTTGTTCAATTGTATGCATATTATGAATAAAGATATTTTGAATTTGAATAAGCTTAGTACAAGTAGGTTAATGCATATTAGTTTTATACTTATATAAGAAAACCACTTTTCTTCAGCCTCCAAACGGAGTTTAGAGGAGTTTGTTAAAAGTGTTAGGTTAAGATTAACGTCAAATTAAAGGTCTAAGTAGATCACAATGCCGCAAACCAGAGCTCAAAAAGTTGACCAACAGGAAAGTTTAAAAGTTGTAAACAAAACAAATGATTTTTTGATCTAAATGAGGCTGTAATTTGAGTGAAAGGAATATTAAGTGTAGAGGCTATTTTGTTTTGACGTTTAGAGTACAAATACCGAACTTTCAACGATGACAGATATATTGTGATACAAGCGTCAACTTACTTTTGGACTATCCTTTTACAACCAATCGTCACTTTCCAATATAAAACATTGACCGATTCTTAGCCAACAATGTCAAATGAACATCTAAAGCTAAATAATTTCTCACCTTCATCGTCGGAAAACCGATACCGACGAGGAAGTTTGCCAACCAGTTGACGAGAACGGCTATCGACATGGCGGCTGGCCGAGGGCCCTGGGAGAAGAGCTCGGCGGTGATCATCCACGGGATGGACCCAGGGCCCAGCGCGAAGAACACCACGAAGCTGAGTGTAGACACTACCGACAGGTATGACATCCAGTCGATCATCTCCTGCACATAGCCGAAAAACTCCTATCAGGGGGTAGAATCGTGTTCCCCTCCCACTCTCCACACACGGGTCAGCACTCGCAAACCCAGCGGAAACCATAAGTGAATGTAGAACTGAACTGAGTGGCTGGCCCGTCATCTGTGCGGAGGTGGGAGGTACCGCAAGGCAACAAAAAGGTTAAGAAGCAAACAAAAGAAAACTTAATCCATGTTTTTTTAAAGTAATAGTTTAAAAAAATGGTGTTTAGAACTTCAGTATTAGCTGAAATTTTTCATTGATAAAATAATGTCTTTAAAAAACATTTTAAAAATTAACTGATCCAGTAGTCTTTGATTGTTATAGATCTGCTGCGTAATATCTCTACACAGTACTCGCATATCATCTCTGTGTCACATGGGTTCATCGCGACAGCTCTATAAGAAAATTTTGTTTTAATTAAGTTTAATTAATTTAAGCATGGATTAATACTGAAAATCAACAGTAAAGAGCAACACAAAAATAACTTAATGTAACTTAAATGTACTTATCTCTAAGTAAATTTGCTCAGTTGGACACGCCTTTTGGCTGATTTGGCTAGTAAAAGAGGAAAAAGGTGATAGTCATTTGGCTCTTACCTGAGGTGTTGTCTAAACAAAATAAGCAAATTAGATACAGTACAACTTATTATATTTTGTTTGTGATATTTACTTATCTCACATTCAAAACCTAAAAATTTCAAACTGAAAAGTCACAGTAGGTTAATATTTTCTCTATGGATTGATTAATCGATTTCAGGTCTCTAATGTAATTTATTATTCTGATACCGGTACTGTACAAAAATCACATGTACATGAAACTGACAAATTCCTATCTCTTGCTTATACTTTATGCAATACATTACCTCTTGATTGGGCAAAATCTTGTGTTGTAGGTTTTGAGTCAACTCCTAAATATGTTCACAAAGCAGACTCAGATCATTTGCTAAGCACTGCTCTTTTGTTCAAAGATTTTTCTGTTCTTCATTAAAAGTTGAATAACATGACACCTTTTGGAAAACGGCTAATGTTTAACATCCCAGTATAAGTTAATTCTTCCACCGAAACCAACCTTTATCAGGAACGAGATGGTGATGAAGATGGAGAAGATGAACATGCCACCCAGCCCGTAGAGGTGCAGAGTTCTCCTGCCCATGCGGTCCATGAGAGGCATGATGACCAGCGTCATGGCCACCATAATGGCTCCAATGCCGATAGTCATGAACTTGGAGGTCTCCTCTGTCAGACCCGAACTAATAAACAACCCTGTAGAGTAGTAGAACACCTGAAATAGAGTAATAAGTTGTAGAACATCTTGCATACATGATGTAATACAAACTACTGTTCAAAATCCCAAAACTCAAGCTCTCCCTCTTCAAAAACAGATTCAAATGCTATCTGTAGAAGAGCTTTTACAAGATAGAAAAGTGCTTCAACACCTCTCTTGAAGACTTGACTTCCTAACTGGCTGCCATGTAAACATGTAAATTATGCATATAAAATTTAAATGTAAAGTTTCAAAGTATAAATATTTAATCATGGAAACATTTTTCCTCCAAAGAGGTCTTCAGTTGCACAAAGTCTGAAATACACCATAACATCACTTTCAAGGTTCTGTTTTGCATGCGGTAGATGAATGGCATGATGGTTCTGATGCTGACAAACATGACCTAGGAGGTTTCTCGTGCTCCAATGCTATTTTGATTATTGGTTTTCTTTTTCTAAATAATTTCACGTTTCTCAAACTTTCAATAACATAAACTCACAGAACAAGCTGCTTGGTACTGAGGACATTCCCAACACCTAGAATTAAATGCACTCCCCAAGAACATATACAAGTTCTGAGGCCCTCCGCTCTGCATACTTCTGGCTAACCCACTATCCGCCTCTGTAGTATTACCGCATTGATGCCGGAGAGTTGCTGTGACAACTGCATCACAATGCTGATGATGAGCGGAGACCGCAGGGTCGGTGAGCAGATCAACTCCGTCATGGAGATCATGGACTCCGACTGCTGTGCTCTCTGCTCCGCACGCATTTCTTCGATGTCCTCTTCTACGTTGTTCGATGCTCTCAGTCTTCTTAAGGCTGAAATACGAATATATTGATTTTAGTTACTCTAGAAAGTACCTAACATAACTTTCTTGAATACAAACATAGTCAAATTTAAATGTTTATTTTACTAAACTACTTCTAAACCAGTTGGGGTTTCTTTTATAAAAATATAAAACTACCCCATGTGAAGTAAATTGATTTATAAATTAAAATTAAATTTTCTCTAAAATAACTCTTTATATCTTTAAACTGATTTTCTCTAAATTTTACTTGTCTGTCAAATTTTGATGGTTGAGTTTACTGTGTTGTAAAACCTTCTAATTCATAAAAAACATCACATTCAAGTCAACAGATAGCAGCTGTTTACATTTCATAATTATGTAAGAACAACCCTAATAAATAACTTGGTGTTTAGTGAATAAGATTATAAAATAAGCCTGTATCAATACTGTGTCAATCATTTAAACCACAAAATCTGGAAAGGATTTGAAAGTGAATCATCTTCAATAACTGGCAAACACTTTGATAAACCTTATTGAAAATACAACCATAAACACATTTGTACCTTTTCTTGCTTCTTCTTCCCACTGTTTTTGTATGAGCAGGTAACGAGGGGATTCTGGACACACTGGTAATAGAATCAGTTGTAAAATAGCAGGACAGATCGCTAAACCTGAAAGCAGTTAATGTTCGTTTAAGTGTATGCAAAATATAAAATCAATAACTGAACCAACAGCAATGAATACCAAGTAGAAGTATGAAGTATCAGAATTTATTTGGGAGCAAATCTTCAATCGACACTTACCTAAGAGAACGGGCCAGCCGTCATCGGTACCGAGGATCTGTTCGATGCCGAGGATTTGAGAAATGAGGAGACCTATCGTGACAGCCAACTGGTTGACAGTCCCGAGTCCCCCTCTCAGAGTCAGAGGCGCGATCTCTGAGATGTACATTGGCACGAGTGATGTATTTAAACCTGGACAAGAAAGCAACACTTGAGGCAAAAAGTATGAGATCTTTTTGTACATGCATTCTCAAAATAAAAGTTTCTACAGTGAAAGTCTGTGTTTAAATATTTTACTATGTTGTAAAATCGATATCATGTTTACTTCGACTCTATGGTCCTTTTGCAACTGTTTCGAAAATATTCAGCAAAAAAACCACTTTTAGATGAAGTGTGTGTATGTGTTTTTTTGTTGCAATCAATGTGGCAGTTTTTATTGCTCTCTAGTTGTTGGTTTTGTTGAAATTTCTGAGCAGCTTTATATAATCACATTATCTGAACAGCAATGATGTGTCTTGATACAGTGTCTGAAAGCATCAGCGTTAGTCTGGGTGGCATGTTGTAGTACCATGATAAATGCATTCTTAGGAGTTTTCTTCAGCTCAAACTTTTCACTGACATAGCCCAACCAAAAATTTGAGAACATTTGTTGGTCAAGGACTATATAGGCCTAATGTGGTTTAGAAATAAGCCCTTTTGAGCATTTACCAGATAATTTGATCCTCTAAACTGAAGATAACATTTTGAACAAAGCAATTATACTTTAGTAAAAATTTACAGTGGTATTTGACTTTACTGTTTCCCAGTAGGCACGAAGAAAACTGAGCCCAGCAAAAACAAATCACTGCAAAAAATACTAGGTGAATATACAAACTACGACATAACGTTTTCAAGTCAGCTATTCAAGAAACGCAACCTCGAATCTGCTGAAAAGCCCTTAGGCTCGCAATAAACAAATGCGCAAATTACTGTGGTTGTTTAGGAACCACCAGCAGCCTCTCAAGTGCTACCAGAAACACACTCTCAGTGAATATGTTTACTTTTAAATTTTAATGCTATGTAAATGTTGGACAAAATATGAAAAAGACATTTTATAACTATTGTTTACACTTTACTTACCACAATTAACTCCAATAATAAATCGACCAAGGAAAAGTATTTCGTATGAATGCATAATCTTCGTGAAACCCATGAGACAGGCTCCACAAATTCCGAGAACATTGTTTAGCAGCAGGCCTCCTTTCCTGTAGACCATAAATTCTTATGTCAATATATTTTAAAGCTAAAAAGGTTATTTTTATAGGACACTTAAGAACTTTCTTCATTTGTGGTCATCTCAACAAACCTGCATCCACACTTACAAGTGTACACTCGCCAAATCATGGTCGGAGCTCCAAAATCCAGTCCACGTAGTTTAGTGGATCTGTGGCGGATTGGTATGGTGGCGTGGGTTCGATCCCCGCAGTCACCACTTACATTTGTAATGTGACTAATACGGTGACGCTAGGTAAAGGTCGAGGTTGAGTGGCAGAGAGGACTTTGTAGTCCTAACTTTGCCTGTTAAACAAGACAAACTTTACCTTTACCTGTTTTTACGTATAGTGAGCACTTCCTGGGCAGGAATCTTGCCACAATCCATTTCTCTTTGGTTTTTCACTCATGCACAAAGCAAAGGATGGACTTAGTAAGGATAAATGACTTATGATATCTTTTTGGTTTATGATATAAATGTAGGAAGTTGCTACACACAGTTGAACAAAACAAATATTTCTTAAATTGTTTTAAAAACTCTCATTATTGCAGTAAATCTAAAATATTGTACAACACAAGATATTGAGATATGACAAATATTGTACATTTGTGTTTGAGGAAATGAGTTGATATCTTTATTTCTTCAAGGCTTGCTGTGTGTGGACACTACTGAAAGCGATTTGCCATTGGTGGTAAACTAAATTAATTTGAGAGATTTTTGATACTTCAGGGAATTTCCATTACACGTACAGTAAAAATTTCACGTAGGAAATTTCCATTCTTGTCTCAGTGTATAGTTGCCCACATGATTTTCTTATTTTTCTAGCCAATTTTATAACTACTATGAAAAGTATTCATCAAATAAATTATAGACTTTATTTTGGCTTGAAGCTTTGCAACTGAATGCTACACCTGTGCAAACAAAGTTTTCAAAGAGTTATTATTTATTTTGCAAGATTTTCATCCATGTGTCAATTGGCTTTGTTGCATGACTGGATAAAACAGGCCAGCATGAAAATATTAAGAACTTTGTTACTATTCTAGTTGGCATTAAGGGTTTAATTTCTATCTCATATTCTTTTACATGACCCATACCTGCCAAATTTGTTGGCTATTACTCCTCCGCTAAATCCACCGAGCATTCCTCCGATTGCAAATATAGAAACCGCGAATGAATACAGCAGTTTCACGGATTCCTCCTGAATATCCTCAGCGTACCGGTCCTTGTACACGTCCTTGATGAAATTTTCAATGTTCTGAAACAAAATATCCACTGCATAATACTATGCCCAAGACTAATTGACTTGCCAACATAATTGTTAATCTATCTCTTTAACTTATTACTTTAACGTATTACTTAACTAATTTAAAACTAATGTATCACATTTCTGACATTAAATTTTGTTGGTGTTTCATTGTTTTTTAATTTTTCCAGTGAATATCTTCGGAGACTATTTCTACAGCATTATAATGTATTCCATGTTGAATGAATAGTGAGACAAATAATCACGTTTTTTTGCTGTGCCCACAAATCCAGACAACAAGGCATAACCAATCCAAATAAGTTTCCTCAGTAGTGGGTCACATCGGAAAAATCTGTGAGCAGTCTACATGGTTTTGTGAAGTTTTCAAACTATAAGTACAATTTTGCAAGTACATAATTTTTTTTATCTTCAGTTACTGCTTAGATTATGTTAGCTGTCCATTCTGAGCTGATTTGAAAAATAACACGTGTTTTCATACAGAATCCCAATCTCAAGTGCAGGTAGTTATAGTAACTCTACCTCAATCCTAACCGTAATTGAACGAACAATTGTTGATAAGTGATAACAAAAGAGGGCCATTATAATGTTATCTAAATGAAGTTATCCTGTAATCTATACTACAGCGTAATTTAAGACTAATTGTGAGCAGCATGTACGCAAAGAAAATGTGCCCAGACTGTTTAAAAAAAGCTTATAATGAAAAGTTAATGGTGGGATAACGGACTGTATCAATCATAATCGCTGGTTAGTTGTTGGATCAGACTCTCAAAATAAGTTATTAGTTATTTCCTTTAATTCAGCAATACTATGTTTAAAAATCCTGTAAAAATATTTCAAATGCAGCCTATATTTTAATTATCAATGTGTTTGTGTTTAAAAACAAAATTATTCTCGAGACCGGAGTTCCTCAGATTCCTTTGTATTAATCCAAAAACACAAACACCTAAAGAACACACAATGCTGGGCAACTCACGACTTCTGGTGCGTTGATGACTCCGGTATTGTAGCCGAACTGCAGCATTCCCAGCATGGACGCGAGGATCGTGTACGTGAGGAAGAAAGTCAAGCCCTGCAACCAACAGTTGTTCTTAGTGTGCCTTCACTCACATGACAGAAACTCTACTCACGAGACGATACATTCACAATCCCAAAGGCATCACATACAGCACAAGGAGGAAAACATTAGAGAGCTCATGCACATAATTTTAAACAAGAATAAATATTTTTGCAATCAATTTAGAGGGGATTGAAAGAAAAATCCTGTAAGTTTTACGGTCTTAGGAGTGACTTGTCAAGGTTCAACTACTCAGTTAGTAAGAGTGTGAAAAATCCAAATAAAAATGATTTAATTGGAGTCTTGGGAAACATTCAATGCAAAGATTTTATGACCAAACTTCTTAGTCCAGAATATGTTACACAGTTTATACTCAGTATTTAACAGCTAATAAAGTTCAAGTAAATTATATTTTTAAAGAAATATGATAGGGTAATGACAATTTTCAGCCAAGGCGTATTTTAGTAACTGTTGTAAGATATTATAATTCTTGTAATTTTGCACTCTTTTCCAGTAATTTTGGCCTTTCTAATGTGCATAGAGGATTTTCAATGCACTGTAATTCACCTCACTTGTTTGAATGTTATGAATATAATTATTATGTTCCTTTAGTTACATACATTTTTAACCAAGCATAGATTACAAATTCACAAACAAACACTATTCACTAGACATTGCAGGCAAACCATCATGCATTACTAAAGACAAAAAATATAGCATTATCCAATTCTGCCCCAAAGTGTCTTCTTTACATACACCATATGCTTCCAATTGAAGAAATACTAGATTACCAAATAATATGCTTAACTTCCTATGATCATACACAAATTGTGTTGACCATACGATTAAATAAATTTAATAGATTTTGAGATTACAGCTTACAAGAGGTTAATTCAACTTTATTAAAACTATGAAATGAAAGTATATTATACTTTTGAACCACATTTATTTTAATTTTTAAATAACAATATTAATATTTAAAAATTAATGTGGTTATAAAGTACAATATGCTTTCATTTCATAGCAATGAATACCACAAAGTTGATGGAAGTAACATTAAGAATTTACTACAACTCTTTCTTGTAGGAAACTATTACCCTTTACTCTTTTTTTCTTGTCAAAAACTATTTGTAAAGTAAATTTCTGGCTGTATTTGTCTTTCATTACTCTCAGATGCAAAAGTTTCGACAAGTCAATTTGATTCAAATTATCCAAATATCAATTAAGACTAATTTACTATTTACCACAATTTTAGTACACTTAATAGTAGTTTAACAGTTATTGTGTTATTTTAAAACTCAAAAATAATACCTGACAACAAAGACTTTTTATAGAATTTTTGGGAAAATGCGTTTCAATTATGCCAGAGAGTTAATTGACTTGGACAGGAGCTATCATGCCCATAGCCCATCCAGTCATTACCCGGTTAATAGTTACTCATATTAGGTACGTCACATGCATAATGAAGTGGTATGAATGTCAACAACAAACTACTTACTCTGAAGTTCCGTTTTCAAAAAATACTTGTGTGATTTGTGGAGTAAATTCATTTTTGTATTCATACAATTTCTCATCATTATAAATTAAAAATGTATTGAATGTGTTTAAGATATTTTCCAGAGCTGGTCATTAGTGATTGAAAGTTCCCACTATTATTGTTCTTGTCTGGTTCTGTGCCCGATGTTTTAACTTTTAATCGAAGGTCCGTCAAACTATGGAGATTTGAATTTGGTCAACATGACAAAGTTCAAGTATCAAGATACCTTCATTTGAGTTTGTTGTGGCGGCCTACAGTTGGTCGCCTATGGGTAAATGTTTGGCTCAATTAACGAGTTTATTAAATTCAAATTTTATCTAAAAGACCTGAAGTTAAAAGTGGAAAATGTTGGTCTCCCTCTAATGTTTTGCAATAGGTATAGTTTTAGTTCACTACATAGTAAGAGTCATGTCAGACGCTCCAAGAGCCATTATTTAATCTGGCCACAAATTATTTTTAATCCTGATTTGCAAATCAAGAGTGAAATTGCCTTTGCGTTTCAGAAACAGTAGCTTCAACGAAAGTTCCAGAAGTTGATTCACTCAAGATTGGTATATACCGTATATTTTACTCTCTAGCAAATTTTGACATAAGATCAAATAGTCCGAAAACATGGTTGTGGTTGGTAAAAAAACAAAATGTTGATTTGCATTTGGAAAGGTTTTAAGGTTTCTTAAAGTTGGAAATCAAAGTTAAACAAAAAATCTCCTCAGTGGAATTTGGCAATTTTTGTATAGGTAATGTTTTGAGACATTCAAATTAGCATTGGTTTGAGAAACAACCACATAAAACTAGAATTAAAATGGAAAATCACTTTTTGGTTTAAAAGTTTTTTGATGACATAGAAATAAAACTGAAGTTGTTACCGGAATTTCAAATTTGAAACAATAAGCTGAGAACCATAAAAAATGTAAAGAATGTAATAGTTAGTCATTACACTGTACATAGTAATATTTCATTCATTAGGGGACAACTTTTCAGCTATCTTGAAACTATTTATGCATTTCAAGAATATTCTATCTCAACTAGACATCTTCAAGGGTGTGCTTTAGGATCGACAGTTTTTAACTTGCTAATTTCATTCTGTGATCAAACAGGGGGGAAATTGCAAACAGTAATATATAATGTAGGGTTGCTACACAATTTTCAATTACAATTATTGTGTTTATTTAAATCATAGCATATTTTTTAAATTCTCAATCAAAAAATTACTATAATCAATGATTCTAATCTTCTAAAAACTTAACTTCAATGGATTCTTTTGTACCCACAGTTCTATAACTGCAGTTCTGGTGCTAAACTATGGATTTTATTATTGATTTATTTATCTTCATTATTATATTTATTGTAATAGAAGAATAATTCGTCAAATAGTCAAAAATATCTGAACACAAGCCATATCAACTACCTTTTCACCCTCCCGCTGAAGGTTAACTTTTGCTCATACATTTTAACACATATCTACATCAATTTCCTTAAAATAACTCGACAGGATAAAACATGATGAAAGTTACAAAATGTGAGTTAGTTACAAAATTATAATGGATGAAGATAGTTGAATGTGGAAGTTAACTGCGTTATCGAGGCTGGTATCAAAAAGCAGAATGGTTTCCTATGGAGAGTTGAAGGAATCTAACTGGCCTAGGCAAGGCTCTAGCGACGCCACAAGCCGCTATATGGTACGAATGCACAAGGAAAGATTACTATAGTTACCGCTTGTTTGGCTTGATTTCCATAGAATCGGACCTGCCAAATTCACCAACAGCAATGGTTAATAAGTAGATATTTTTTAACTTTTCCAAATTTATACTATCAGAAAAGCAAAATCACCTTAGGCTTAGTATCCATCAGTTACTTACTGTGTACTACTTCTAAGATACTTTAGCGTATCATTGTTCGTTATATAAATGCAGAATGTTTTTAATTGGAGTAAAATTAAAGTAAATGTTAAAATTGTAGATCAAACAGTGGTATTTGAAGTACATTCAAAATAAACTGTAAATTAGCCAAAGTCTGCTAATAAAATTAATAGTGAATGTGTAAACTTTGGCTACTGGTTCTTAATGCCAGTGAGAATCACAATCCGATAAGCCCCAAAACGTAAAATGGGTGGAATATAGTTTTTAGGTTGTTTAGAGGAAGAGGGATACCAAATCTTTTTGGTACAGGAAAAAATATTGGGTTATTGTTATCCCGTAAAGGTTTTTGACATGCTCATTGGTAAAACAACTTTTAGGTAAAAAACCCTCCTGTAAAAGATTTAATTTAAAGTCTGTGTTTTGATATACAACTTCCTTTTACCAAAATAATAATTACTTGTATAACTTTAATAAAAATATGACTTTAAATATCTTTTATATGAGAGGCTTATCAAACTACAAGTTGTTTTTATCAACTCAACATGTATAAAACATAACGACAACCCATATGACCTTATTTCTGCTCATCCCATAACCGCTCCCCCACCTGAAACCCCTGTTTCACCCATTTTATGGCCAGGGACTCATCAAATATTACTCCCAATAGCATGAAGAACTAATAACCAGTTTAAAACTTGATCTAATTTTTCTCATTCGTTTTTGACTGTACTATTCTTGAGATTGATTCAAAATATTTCAGTGTTTAATTTTGTCCTTATAAAAACCAATTTGTCGAAAATTAGTTGCTAAATCAAAAGTTAAGTACAAAATATCTTTAAAAGGGTGCTTGACTAAACAAATTACCCTGCCGCAAAGAAAAAAATAAACTTGAAGTTAAAAATTGTCCTATGGCACATATGAAAAAATTACAATCAGTAATAACTTTTAACTACGTAACATTATAAAATGCAAAAGATACAGCTTTGTATGAAAACAAGGATTTCAATGATAAACTATCATGAATTTAAAATGTAAACATTTACGTGTTGTCAGAGGTGATTTAAAAAATATTTACTGGTTTTGAAAGTACTTATCATGTTATTAATATGCGCCACAGTCATTTTTTACAATAAAATTAGCATTTTTCAAACCACCCTTCTGAAGGGGTTTTTCATAGAATTTCTTTCTCTTAGGACCAAAATGAAAAAGTTTTTTTACACTTAGACGCAAATGATTTTAATTGACAATCTATTAACGACACTTGATACAACAGCTAACTACTAAAGTCAATGATAGTTTTTTGTCAAACAAACACATTCAAGGTTTATTTGTAAACAGGAAACCAACTTATGATTAAAACAACATTTAAACAATAATGAAGCACACAAATGAAATATAACACACAAATCATGCTTTATACACTTGATATACCAGTTTTATATGGGGGTATTTTTTATACTTTGTCAATTTAATGTAATAATTTCAGCTAGCAAGAGTTGCAACTTTTTGTTATTGTTTATCCGAGTTGTAACTAGTTTTAACTAACAATGTTAAATGGCTAAATTTAAATTGACAAAGTTGAATTTAAAACATAAAACTGGCAGAGCAAGTGAGTGTCACACTAGTACAACATTTATTGTGAATATTATTACACAATCATTCCTGCCGGTCATAAAAAGGTATTATCATGCATTGTCACAATCTAACACTTAAATGCTTCCAATTCCACCACTTACGATGAAAACAAACACAATAATAAAATTAAATAAAGTCACCAAATGAATCAGAACCGATTCTTTGTTGCATACCGTGTTTCAGCGTAGTAAAGCCATAGTATTGGATAAGTATAATTTAATAAAAAAAACAAACAAAAACCTATATTTTTAAATAGTAGATGCTAGCTCTGCTAGCAAAACGCCTCTCAAATTGATCATTAAAAGTATTGGATTTTGTCTCTTATGTTACTGAATTGCAACATGTTAGTTAACTAATTGTGTTACCCACTGAACTTTACCTTGAAACTATAACAATACACTTGATGTTTTTATCTGGCATTTTAATTATTTATCTAAATTTTTAGAGCTAAATTTACTTTATATTTAGTAGAAAGAAGAAACGGACTTTTCCAGCCACTTCTGGAGAAAAACTACTCCTAACGTTTCACGCAGTTAAAATTAAATTTATTTGCATCGTCAGATTAATTTACATTATCTAAATTTACAACAATATTTTATATTGCCTTACAAAGTTTTTTCTGTTTTTAGCATAACAGTTCACAAATCAAAGAAAACCTATAAACTAAAAAGACTAATTTTAATTAAATAATGCACTAATTTATTTAATGTAAAGCACTAGAAACAATAGAAAACCTTTTTTAATCTATAAGCACTATTGATAAATTTTTCTATGCTATTCAAAGTGTTTGAAAGTAAATAAAGTTTTTTTGGACTAGGGTTCAAATGTGCTACAGTTATTGGCATTTATTAACAGTTCCCAAGGAGCTTATTGTAAAGTTTAATGCTTGCAAAGGTAATTTGGAATAAATTTCAGCCATGTTAGTAAGTTTGAAATGAGTTTACCAATCTTTTTCCAGCAGAATACATTTCAAGATCTTGAATCAAATGGCATTTTTAAAGGCATTTAATTCTAATGTTTTTTACATAATATGTAAATAGACAGAGCAAAATATTAAGAGGGGGCAGGATAGAGCCCGAACGGCGTTCAGATGGAACAGGGAATTTAACATGGGAAAATTTGCAAAGTGTGTTTTACGTAGGTTAATGAACTAAAACGTGGAAAGTTTTTCTCTGGAAGCATAGAGTCATTAATGCGGCTGCATATAAAAAAGAAAAAAATTAGTTTGGTTATAAAATAGAATTTTAATTTCTGAATTTCGAGTGCTATGTTCTTACGGAAAAATCCAGTTTTTAGTTCAGAAGTACAGAATTAATTTGATGGCGAAAGTAAAAGTTTTAGTGTTTATATGAAGCAGCATCAATAGATCTATGCTTCCCCAGAGAACATTTTCACATTTAAGTAAATTAACTTGCCTAAAACGTAGTTTGCAGTTTTTATCCCATGTTATAAGCGGTACTCTGAGTTGGACCTGCGGCCGCTCTATCCGGCCCCCTCTTAAGTGTTTTGTAACTTTTGTTTAAAGCAAGATCTTGCAAGAGATTTCGGTGCTAAGTCGACAAATGATTCTGTGAAACATATATCATATTTGCATATTTAAAGTGTCAACAATAACGTGATCTTAAGATGATATAAATTGTTTAATTTCAGTGTACTACTTGTTACAGGGGTTAAACACGGTGAATTTAATAATTTTTTCTTTGTTACATAATAAACTAAAAATGTCCTGAAAATGTAAGTGCACTTACTAATGAAGCTTTTTTTATTATTTAGGTAATTTTTCTTTAGTTAGCCAGATTGTCGGTATAACAACTAAGGGCAAGTGGGAGGAGCATGCTCGAGCGCTATGCAGACCTGCTCCAGCAGCCGCAGCTTGCGCCGGTGCGTCTGCTCCTCAAGCCGGTCCACGTACTCCCGCAGCTCCTCGATCTCCTCCTTGACCTGCTGCACGGTGTCCAGCTCGTTCTTGATGGCCACCATGTCACGCTTCACCTCGCTAACCTCGCTCTGGCATGACTCCACCGACTTGGTCAGCTCCTGGAGCTGCGAGCGGATCTCGCACAGCGCCACCGTAGTCTCCAGGTGGCGGTCGCCGCGCTGCTGCAGCTCGTCCAGCTTCGCCGACAGATTCATGCTCATCACCGACACCTGCCTCTGCAGACTACACCCACCGTACATCTCATCAACACTTGCTCATCATAACGTCCACAACCATCTCATCATCTTTGGTAAGAATCCCCCAAATAAGTTTTATTATACCTGTGAGTTTCAAACGTTTTGGAGCTGCTTGGTTTTTTTCAAACAACAAAAGGTGAAAATACTAAATTTGCCACGCCATCACTATAAAATACTGAACAATTGTTTTACTATAGTTATTGACAAAAAGTTCTTGAGGGAGTATTCCTTCAGGAGTCTTTAATGAGATAAAGACATTTTTAATGAGGACAATGTAATTTCATAACTCATTATGTGTTTTTTTCTATCTACGTTAATGGAATTTATAATGTATTACTTTACCTAGGGTTTGTGGGTCATCACAAAACGCTTTTAGGGAAAGCGGTCCAAACCCTTTTGCCTGCACTGGGAATCAAACCCGCGACCTCGCACATTGCAAGCCGTGACCAACTGACCACGGACACAAGCGATTATCCAAGCTCTCATTAAAGATTTTCTTCGGATGCCATGTGAACCCCTTTACACGACTAGACATTTTGGTAAAGTTAGGAACAATACCATACAAAAAAAATTCTCAGGGATTTTAGGGACAGGGCAGATACTCAAACAGGCTCTGATTGTTTTCAAAGAATTTAAATACAAACCATTTTTAAGTTATTCATTAATTTATGATTTAAAAAAACATTAAATTAATTTTTATATTCTTTTAACAAGTACTATAAAAAATCTTCTCGAAGCACAAAATAATTATCATTTCAGTGAATGAACGATTCAAAGAAAGATTCAAGATAATCTGCCAGACACATAATTTATGCTATCTGGTAAGTGATATCCAATATTTCGAATAAAGTATTAAACTATTGATATTCTATGAATTCGTGTAAAACATACAATAATGTTCTTTAGACCATGGCAACGCTTTTTGAGAATGAAATCCAAATCCGTGTGCCTGTGCCGGGAATCAAAGGCCGCAGGCATATTATCAAAGATAAATTACAGCTTGTACAGAATGGCTAAAATTAAGTAAGCACTCCTCCTTGGCTTTGACATTATTAGATATTTTGAATGGTTATCAGCGTATTTTAAGTGGGGACTGGTTTTCCTTGCATTACAATCATTTTCAATTTCATTTTCACAACCTTGGGAGGGAGAATCTGAAAATGTGTCACATTTTCCACATTTCCTTGAGATATGCACAAAGGAGAAAACTGCTTTTGTATCACCAAATACAAAAGTTAAGGGAGGCATAGTTAGTTTCCAGCGACCCTGCACAATAGACAGATCTCATGCAAGCTGGCACCATGTTAGCAAGGTACCTCATAAGCAAATCCCTGAGAGTAGATTCGTCGTCTTCCGTCGTCTGCGTCGCATCACTGAAAGTGAGGGCGGGGTGCCAGGGGGAGGTCAGCTCCTCGACATCAGCGACTCGGCCTCCGCCTCGACCTCGTGACCTCGGCGCCGGCGCGACCTCGACTACTTCCACCAGACGGTCACCAGAGTATTTCATAGGTCGCCTGACCCCTGGTGAGATCTGGGCTCTCCACCCGACACCTACACCACCACCACCACCATTCACCAACACCCATACATACAGCAACAGGATGTTTTAAGACCCTCCCACCATTATAACTATTGACCGGCTGGAAATTTTCAAACACCCTTTGACACATGTTAGTTAGGGTTTCTTATTGTACATTTTGATGAGGTTGGTAGTTTTGCCCCCACCTGAATATCGGGTTTTGGGGAGGAAAGTCCAAAATTGCACATGAGACAGTCTCTTTTTACTTCCATAAAAGTACAAAATTAGCGGCCAATCAAAACAATTAGCAACTATCAAAAAATCTTCCTGAGTGGCATCCTTTTATTTTGCTTAAATCAACACCTGCCAACGGTTGCACATAAAAAACTAATTTGATTTTAACAGTTTTTGTTGTATCTGGGTTAGGTTAGGGTGATCTTTATATTCCCAACCCCTATTGTGAAGCTCATTGCTTGCAGCTCTTGGCACCCTAAAACTACAAGTCAAAGTGATTTATTGATATATTGCAAACTGAACTGTAGGTAGCTATTAATCTGAGCTATAATACTATAAAAGTTTCAGGTTGCTAATCAAAACGGAACGTCAAAAATAAGTTATGAGGGTGTCGCTATTTGTGTTTTTTATGCCTTATTTTGCCTTTGAAATATAGGATAGTAAAACAGAGGTTGTCTGGAGTTTCGGACTTACACCCCAAAACCCATATTTTGGGGAAGGCAAACTCTGACCATGCTTGCTTGAAGTATTTTAGGACATCCAAAGTGCATATTTGAAGATTTTCAGCCTTTCAAAAGTAGGCAGGGCAGGGGGAGTTTTGAAACACCCTATGTACACCAACACCATAAACGTATACCAACACTGTGCACATACACCACTACAAGTATAACCCCCAACACCATGATGTGAGACAAGCAACTTTTACATAGAGAAAGCAAGACATCTGGATTTCCAGCACATTGTTTAAAGTGACAAATATTTTCAGGTTTTATTTTTGTATATAATTTAATCAAGGAAAGGGTTAACATCTATTCATTACAAGTTAAAGGTAAGTTTTGTTATTAAAAAATTAAATGTTTATATAAAAAAATATTGTATATAAAACAACAGGTGAATAGAGGGTTTTTTTTTTGAAAATAAATCACATCTTGTTTTACAAAGAAAAAAATGAAAATCTCACCTTAGATGGGAGACTGTATATTCCGAAGAGAGCCATCTTCTGTACTCGTTGCTTGTCCACTTAATGCTACCTGTAAACAGAACGTACTTGTTATAGATAATATAAGTAATCAGATTTACAAATGAAGAAATTGAAAAAAGCGACAAGACATTTTTATTTGTGGTTTTTGTGAGAAGAGATAAAATAAAAAAACTGATGTATTTGAGTTCTAATTGTGTTATTTGTATTTATACACTTACCTTTAGTACAGTTTAAATAGAAAGTTCCAAAGATTTTTGAATTGACTTGAAATTCTAGGTAACAAATACTGACATAGTTTCAAAAAGTCTGTTATTTTGTTCTAAAATTGAATTTGTATAAAAATTTGCTTTATTTTGAAATATTAAAATAAATTTTCCTAAAGCCAAAGGGGGAGGGGCAGGTACACAACCTGCCTTTGAGTAGAGGCACCATGAAAAAAGCTACGTTCCATTTCACTGCCAACAGCTGAGTCTCAAAGCTGGGGACAAAGTTGAAATGGAAACAGTAGCATTTGTGTTGCGGGCAAAACAAAAATGTTAAAGACGCTGGGCTTGGAAACGCTTCCACCTGTCGAGTGTTGCAAACTGCCGATTCTGTGAAGGTACATCAAACTTGTGTAACTATCACCCGTTCCAAGGTATCTCAAAATTGTAGCTATCTAGGTGATACGGTTTTCAAACACAGTTGTTTTATTATCAATGATGCCACTAAACTAAGCAAACTTTCAAAATCTGTAAAGTCATTATCACACTTTATTTTAGCGACTTTGTATTTTTAAATCCAACAACAAACTCCCGTAGGCCTCTCACTTTCACGCTTTAAAACTACAAACCCACCAAAGTGGTAATTTTGCTTTCGGGACTTCAAATATAAACTCCCACCATCACCAAAACGCTGCAGTCGCAATGGATGTTGAAACCTCACTGCTAAACGAAATGGAAACAGTCCATCACAACATTGCGCCCAACAAGAGCCCAACAATGTTGTCAAAACTGAAGAAGTGCTAACATTCTTTCAACATTGTCCCTAGCATGAGCCCAACATGCCCAACAGTGTTGATCTCAATGTTGAAATGGAAACCCAGCTTAAGTTTTTCATTTGTATGTACAGTGGTTTGTTTTTATCTTCCAACTTCATACCACTTAACTTTTTTATAAAATTATGTAAGTGCAAGTTTTAAAATCAAAGTTTTGTTTCTTTTACTTCTTATTACAAAAATGAAAATAAACTATGTTTATATTGTTTAGATACACAACTTTTCCAATGAAACTTTTAATGTATTTGTTACAATTCGTTTTATACTCCAGTTGCTACAGACTATACCAATAAAACAGCATTTGTTTTGGTCAAATAATTGTTGTTATAACTTCGTACCATTTTTTTGTGTTTGCTTAAATTCAATTAATTATGTACATCATGCAAAAAATCTTACTGTCGTCAAACTTATTTTTAGATTTAACAAAGATTACTCATATATACTGCTTGCTTAAAGTATTTTAAGGCATCCACAGTGCATATTCCAAGATTTTCAGCCTTTCAAAAAAGGTAGGACTGGTTTTCCTTTTTTTATGTTTACTGTGGCAATTTTCTTTATTGGTAGAAAATCCATTTCAATTATAATACATAATAGTTACAATAATTTATAGAAAGTTACAAGAGCGTAATAACAAGATCTTTTAGTAATAATGCAATATGAAAACATCCTTGTCTGTGACATGGCAAGGTGACAAGGTTGATTGACATTGTCTATAACATCTGGTCCAATCCTCACCACTTCTCCACGTGAGACTAACTACACACTTGTAATCAACGTTTGACCTCAAACCTCCCGTCGACTCCAATCACTCCATGCAATCAACCTTCTTCGGGCACATAACTTAGTCTTACATTAGTCTCGTTAGTTGTTATACAGGGTGTTCACACAGGTTATTACTAACTTTGGGTTTATAGCAAAACGCTTTTACAGGGCGATTCTTAAATAGGGTGCCAAACTTCATAAATAGTGTTTTATGCCAAAACAAAGAAAATGTTCCACTGAATTTGCTTCCAAAAATGGGTCCAAAATGCTTTTTTACTCTTTTGGCAGTACAAAATATTTTAAACTCATGTTTTATTGAGTTTTTTTGTATTTTTTTGGACTTGATACTGTCAATTCTTAAGTTTGCTGCCCGAATTTAAACAATGGTATAATATTTTTGTTGTCCTGCTAACCATTATGTGTGTGTTTTAAATGTAAAAAGGGCCGCAGTGGCAAAAAACATGTATCACAATCTTTGCATTACTGTACTTTGTACAGGCGTGCAAACCTCAGACCATAATGCTTACTATAAACATCGTATATTGGAAAGGGGGGGTCATGAGAGGGTAACAGAAAAAGTACAAAAAGGGGCCGTTTCGAAAATTTTGGCCTAGGGCCGCGGAAATCCTAAGTCCGGCACTGCACGGATTCAAGGGAAATCCCATCGACAAGTTGTGCCATCAGATTTTCTCATTGTCAGAATTCGTCAAGGTCTTTTCACGGTTTTTGCCCGCGCTGTTGCAGTGCCCTTCGGCCGACCGGTAGCAATGGCTGAATGCACACCAAACATTTCCCAATAAATTAGCAAACAATAAATTCTGTGCAGCGTACACAAGTGTCAAACTATTTTGTCAACATCCTGTTTACAGCAATATCAGACGTTATTTTATGAACAAATAAATGACTTAATCATACTAGTCGTGATTCGAGACTCGAGAGCAATGTGATTTACTACTGTGCAAGTGACCAAAAGGGTGTCAAAATTAAGGGAAATGGCTTAAAGGTCAAAACTATGAGTAAATCAAGAATGAAAATTTTGAAGAAAAATGCTCTATTTACTAGAATATTGCTACAGTTATGTTTGTTCACAAACTAAATTATATCCAAAATTACGTTGTTTCTTTATAAGAACGGGTTTCTTTAAAATAATTGTATATATGAGAGTTTTTTTACAAAGAATAAAACACAACATTATCCAACTTTAAACGGTAATAAACTGGGCCTTTTAATTGGAACCACACGAGCTCTGACATAAAATAGTAAAAACCGCGAGGTTTAGCGAAAATAGTCAAAAATAAATATATCCTCAATCCAACAGCATCAAAACTGTAATTATTTTAAAGAAATAAACTAACTTCGTTACAAAATTCTGAAAACAGATAACTACACCTGTATATATGAGTCTAGTTGAGCTCTGGACTACACCGTGAAAAAACTGTTTAGTGTTTATCTAAGTTTTTAACTCTACGTCACTATAGCTGGACGATCAAACTTTGGGTGTATACGAATTTACTGAATGATTCACTATCTACTTCGCCGATTGTTTAAGATAAAGAATACTATACAATGAAAAGAAATGGAGAGAACATCAAGAATACTTCTGATTTATTTAAACAATTTTGACACGTTGATTATTTTTAGGCAAACGTTTCAGGATAAACATAGTTTCTCTTTCCCTATGAATTGTATTTAGAATGGTTTCTTACATTACACTTTAAAGCCTAAACGATCATAAAAATAATAAAATTATTTTACATAGAAACAAATAGTTCAACAAAGTCCAAACAAACCAATGATGATAAGTCAGTATTGTTTCATATTACATTCTACTAAAGCAAACTTCTAGTAACCTCAATGTAAATAAACAGAGCTGCAAAAACAAGAATGCGCTTACGTAACATTATATCGGCTGAATTGATGTGGACGTGAAATACTTACTCAACAATTCTCGAAGAAGACTAATCCTTCGTGCGCACTTACAATCCCGACATAATAAACCGAACAAAACTATTTAACATCCATTCAAGTTTTCCGGAAGCGGTGCCGGAAGAGGGACACAAGCGAAAGTGGAACTGTCGAGGTACGAGGTGGCAGCTAACTGCTGACCGGATTCTACTACTCGGCCTTCGGCACTACTATCTACTATCTCTGTCTACTCCGCGAGTACTGAGTACGTGGAGGGGGAGGTCACGTGACTAGCCACGGTCGTCTCGATCTTGCGTCCGAACCGAGAGTCGAGACCACTAATCGATATAATCAGCGAGAGCAGAGATTTTGTTATAACTGTCGAAAGAAATACTTTACTTTACTTTGATTTAAAACACCGACCACTCCTGGAGGGTATTTTAAGGTGAATATGGCATGAAGGGTGAGTGTGTTTAGTTGTTTTCATGTATGATGAGGTGTAGTCTTGTTACAAACTAGGGCCAACTGTTCCCCAGATTGGGTCATTAATTAATTGTCAAACGACCAATGGATTGTCCAACGGCTTAACGTGACTTCCGAACCAAATAACAATTTGGATACAAACTGGCAAGGTCTAACCTCTTCCAACTAGTTGCTTGATCGACTATTGTCTTATAAAATCTTTCGTATAACAATAGTACAATAAAATTCTTCATTAGTGTAAATATCTATTTTGTTCTGAACCTCTTATGACATGGGCACCCACACCCCGTGGCCATGGTGGGAGGGGACGAGGACGTGGTCTTAAAGGTGTTTTTTAGTATTTCACAAACAAAAAAGTTTGTATCCATCACTGTCACTAATCACTATTTGAGATGCCGACCACTCTCATGAGGGTATTTTAAGGCAAATATGTGGTGAGGGATGAGTGGATGAGTGGTACTTGTTACAAACTAAGGCCGACTCTTCCTTAGAATGGCTTCAATGCCCAATGGAAATAAAGGACCAAGGGCTTAACGTGACTCCGAACTGATGGTCTATGTCTATTTGGTGGGAGTTGATGCGGGTATCATCAGATGATCACTGAGACTATCTGAGCCGCTTTAGGCCTATATCATCCTCAAAACCTGACCTCCATGAAGCTGGATTACAGGACCACGCCACGAGTCCCAGTATTTTTATCCCAATCAATTTTAGAAAACAACATTAACAATTTAATTCTTTTGGTAACTGAAAAATCAAGTAAATGCCACTTTTTTGCACCGTGATTGAACAGGGAGATGGTTGAGAGAGTGTTACTGCGTTATACAGGGTTATTAAAAAGGCTTTGGACTCATGCTTTTTACCCGCATTAAAAGAAGACCTATGATTAGAAATTGTTGTATATGAACTTAAATAGCAATAACATTATGTGTATATTTGCTTTAGACAATACAAATATTGTGTAGAAAAACAAACAAACAAATTACAATAATCAGCAATTTTAGGGCGTTCTATTTGGTATAAATTAACAACAACAAAAATCGGTAAAAAAATAATACAAAATTACAATTAAATTTGTTTACGTGTTATAACGATTTTGGAAAACCCTTCCACAGCGCACAGTAACGCAAAGCAACACTCCCTTTCCCCCTTAGGCGTGGTATGTAATGTATGAACCGGCCCAAAGTTAGGTTCCATAATGTCATCGCTGGCGGCTAAAAAAGAATCCATCAGGAACTTATCTATGGACAAGGTCTATAAATGCATCAATAAAGGCCACCCTCCATTATCAACATTGCCCCAGGTATAACCATCAGTTTTCCATTCGAACCCTGCAAATCAGATCACTTCAATGCAGTATTTGCATTGTTTGTAGGTAAATAGTGATTTAAATAATACTAAGTGTGAAGGGAGACCTAAACAGATCATGATAATCACCGCATACAAGTTTGACATAGTGTGTTGCAACTAATTATTTGGTTACTCAGGATAAAAATATGTGAACAATCCTTTAAAATATTGCATTTTAAAGCTTATTTCGGTAGTTTTAAGTAATAATAATTGTAAGTGCAGAAATGCTAAATTTAACAGCTATATTAGTACGATGTATGCATTTTTATTTGGACAATGATATAGGAAAACTGATTTCAATAAGTGAATTGACTCATCAACCCTAAAACTATATACTTAAATAAAAGCTAGCTAAATTACTATTGCGACAAGAGTGAACTTAAATGAACCCAACCAGAGAGATTGTTAGTCTTTGCTAGTAAGTTATGAGCTAATTTTGGAATCGAATTTGAACAGCGGTGAAATGGGTTTAGACCGATTTCCCAAAAGCGTTATTGGTTCCCAAAACATTAGTTAAATGACAATTAAAATGCACCATAAGCGCTTCATGAATGAATCGAATTTCTTTGCAATTTGTTAATACACTTTCGCTTCGAAGAGACTGGTTGCTTAAGTTTTATTACATATCGTGAAGGAAAACGTATTTCAAATTTTATATACTTAATTTTAAAACGACTTAATGCATTCGCACAGCGTGTTTAACTGGTTGAAGGAACAGGCGGCAGAATTATGTTCTCGTCCACTAATTCTAAGGCAACCTACGCCTTGAGCTACATTACAATACTCATTAGAATAATCTTTGAAGACAAATTGCTATCCATGACATAATTTATCATTTATAGACTATGAGCAGTGCCACCAACTCAAAGTGTAAATAATATGTATTACGTAAATAACTAAACATACGGTACTTTGACAAAGTATCAAAGCACCGAGTGAGCTGTGAGCGAGACTTATTTTGCTGTTACATTAAGTCTTGTAGATTAGTGAAGAGAAATAGCGCGAAAAGTATCGTTAAAATATCGCCACGATCGTAAAAAATGTAACATTACAGGAATAAGAAATAGCGCCACTACTTTTCTGAAAATAAAAATGGCGCCATTAATTAGAAAATCAAGAGTTTTCTTTGGCCTTTTTGGATGATTTTTTACTTTGTCAACTGGAACAGAGAATTTCTTTATAATCATAAAATACTTAGAAGACCATTTTGCCGACTTATGTACATGTAAGAGTGGGTAAGTAAACTTTTAATTTGTTTTCCTCTTGAGTTTGATGGTGGGAGGAGGAAGTCATACACAGCTAATATTAGGCGTGGGCGGCTATGAGAGTCTATTTAAGCCCAGCTGTTGACTGTTGAGTGTTGAGCCGGCTCATCTCCTCAGCTGATTTCCTGTCATTAATTTCCGCCAGCAACAGCTGATGTTCTGTCAACTTATCAGCTGATAGTATCGACCAGCTGTTGACACAACCTGACCCTAATTGCTTTCTGCTTGCTATGTCCCTTTTAGTAGATCATAAACCCATTATACTCTACCATTACCGCAGGTTTCAGAACACGAGGTTATGCAGAATATTCACAGTTCAACTGATTCGCATAATTAAAATGAAAATACCTGTGATAATCTTAATTTAAATTGTTTTCAGTTTTCCTTACAACCTATTTCTAAACGAATATGTTTGTAGTCTATTTATTATGTTACGGTAATTACGTATACGTATAATATAATTAATAATTAAGACGTATTTCAATATATTGTTTCGTTTCAAATTTCATAACAGTAACTTGAATAACTTTAAGTTTATTTCCACGGACGATTAACCTGTTCACACACACACACACACATTTGAATTTGTGGTCCACAGGTTTGTAATACAAACCTGTTTATCAAGATTGTTGAAAAACCTTTCTGAAAGCCCTAGTTGCAGTTTAACGAATATGTTCATCCCTTTGTACATAGTTGCTACATAGCTGTCTTACTATTTCTATAAATTTGAAAATCTTACCTTATAAAGAAGAAAGTGTGATGAGCGAGCTGTCTGACGACTGTTGAGTTTTGGGCACTTACTTATTTAGAATAATATTTGTATAATTTGATTAATTAATGTATATTTGTTGTCACTAGAGTTAAAATGTCACTTGATTTTATTATTTCACTACACTAGTTATTTACACGCCGAGACTAATAAACCATTAAAATATCACATTTGGTCTAATCGTATAAAAAGAGTTCGTTCATGGACGTGACGTCACCACGGGTCCTGCGCAGCCGCCTCCCCTCCTGAAACAAAGAGGAACTTTATGAGCTAACAAGTAACAATATGTGTATAAGTAATGTCCGTGAAATATGCATAGAGGTGTGCAATGGTTAGTTTAGACAAAAACTGCCTTAACACTAAAATTTACTGGTAATAAACTCTCACCTCTCTCACACATCATTGTTGAGCAACTTACAAGATTTTGGTACTTATATTGGTAATTTCGTTCATGTTTGTCTTTTTATTAGGACATTATTTTATTGGCTGTGAAAGAGTAATATTTTCAGGATTTCGAAACCTGACTTCTAACGTAGGAAGGTCTGGTTTATCCAAAAGTCTTCAAACTCGGACATATTTTTTCAAATATTAAAGTGTTATAGTTGATGAAGGTGTAGGTAGATTTATTTAAAGTAGAATGATCAGGTTCATGTAGATAGAGGTGTATATCCATATGTATTTGTGAAAATATGTAAAAAAGTAAGTATTGTATCTGTTTTTGCAAATAAATTTGTAGATAAAGGGGTAAAAGTAAGTAAAGGTTATGTTTGTAGTTGATGGTGTTGACTGTAGAATGTAGATAAAGGATAAATATATATTTGGTATAATATAAATAAAAACTAAGATGAAGATGTAGGTTTAATTGAAGACTAGATTCAACAACGATGTAGGTAAAAATGTATTTTGTACATGTAGACGATGGAGGTGAAAATAACGTGAGAATCTAGATGAAGGCGAAGATGATTGTGTAATTCTAGATATAGTTGAATAAATAGATGTAGGTGCAAATGAATCTGGTAGGTGCTGTTGTAGAAGGTCTACTCCATGTCTGCATTCATGTGTCTGTAGACTTAGATGTAGATTAAGTTGGCGTGGTAGATGTAGATAAAGGCGTAGATGCTTTTGTAAACGTAGATGAAGATCGCGCTGTGGATGTACCTAGATAAAGGCATAGATGTTTTGTAGATATTTATGAAGATGTCGTGGTGGGTGTAGATAAAGGCTTAGATGAAGATCGCGAGGTGGATGTAGACAAATGAGTAGCTGTATTTGTAGGCGTAGATGTAGATGAAAATCGCGTGGTTAATGTAGATAAAGGTGTAGGTGTTTTGTAAATATATATGAAGATGATGTGACAGGCGTAGATAAATCGTAGATGAAGATCGCGAGGTGGATGTAGATAAAGGGAGTATATGTATTTGCAGGCGTAGATGTAGATGAAAATCGCGTGGTTAATGTAGATAAAGGCGTAGATGTTTTGTAAATATATATGACGATGATGTGGTGGGTGTAGATAAGGGCATAGATGGATCGCGAGGTGGATGTAGATAAAGGTGTAGATGTATTTGTAGGCGTAGATGTAGATGAAAATCGCGTGGTGGATATAGATAGAGGCGTAGTTATTTTGTAGATATAGATGAAGATGGCTAGGTGGTTGTAGATAGGAGTGTAGATGTGTGTATATAAAATTTACACATATTTATTTATGTAGCGATTTAGCTGAAACATGTCGTGGCAGATTGTTTTTCAGTGTTTTAAATTTTATATATACATATATTTTACAAGTAGGTCGTTATGAATAATGAGTGTAGATGTGTTTGTAGACGTACATGTAGTTGCAGTGGCATGATGGTAAAGGTGTAGATGCAGATGATAGATAAAGTCATAGGTTGTGACGCAGATGTAGATGAAGATGAGGTGGTAGATATTTGTAAAGGCGTAGATGCTTTTGTACATGTAGACGAAGATGAGGTGGTGCATGTTTGTGAAGGTGCAGATGATTTTATAAACGTAGATGAGCGGATGGATGATTGCAGATGAGATGATGTAGATGCTTTGTAGACGTAGATGTAGATGAAGATGAGGTGGTGGATGTTTGTAAAGGTGTAGATGCTTTTGTAGACGTAGACGTAGATGATGACTCTGTGATTATGTTGGCGTGGTGGATGTGAGCCTACCTGTAGATGTAGATGAAGATGAGGTGGTGGATGTGTGGCGTAGATGCTTGTGTAGACGCGTAGATGAAATGAAATGACGTATGATGTCTGTAGATGATGCGTGGTGGATGTGAAACCTGTAGATGTAGATGAAGATGAGGTGGTAGATGTGTGTAAAGGCGTAGATGCTTGTGTAGACGTAGATGTAGTCTGTAGATGATGTTGGCGTGGTGGATGTGAGCCTAAATAGATGTAGATGAAGATGAGGTGGTGGATGTGTGTAAAGGCGTAGATGCTTGTGTAGACGTAGATGTAGTCTGTAGATGATGTTGGCGTGGTGGATGTGAGCCTACCTGTAGATGTAGATGAAGATGAGGTGGTGGATGTGTGTAAAGGCGTAGATGCTTGTGTAGACGTAGATGTAGTCTGTAGATGATGTTGGCGTGGTGGATGTGAGCCTACCTGTAGATGTAGAAGGTTGAAAGTGAGAGGGAGGGAGCTGCTTGGCGGGCCAGATGTATCGATTGCCGAGCCCGGCTACTCTACTGTACACGGTACAGCCTACTCGTACTCACCATACCATATTTCCTACGTTATTAAAAAATATTCCAAAAGCTTAGACATTTTAAGAATAATATTTATAAACATAAACCAGGGTATTTAGTGCTTGTTACACTAGTATTAATAAACTAAATCTAATTATTTGTCAGAAAACATTGTGTAGATTTTAAAAATTGCAAAACATAGAGCTTAGTTATTTTTTGTGGATAAATGCAGTATAGCATATAAACCCGAGTTTTCAGAAAAGTCTTAAAGAATGTGTCGAATGGAGACGGTATACATGTCAAAGTTTTCCTTTGCGCCATTTCTTTGCATTTGAAGCGTTAAAACCCATGTAAAACATTTCAAGCTGAACAACCACTTATTTAAATCCCAATCCAAAGTACCTAAATTTTTGTACCGGAGATCCATAAACAAGCAAATACAGGTACATTTCTTCTGACACCATAAAATACAAGTACAGTATAGTCTTCACGTAAGAGTGGAACTTAACTACTTATAAACCTTTACACACACTTCCGCTACGAGGCACCGCCAGGTCTGGGAATGCCACCTCAGTTTACACACGCTGCATCGGGCATTCACACACATTCCGATCACGAGTACACCTTAGAGTGAACCTACTGACATCACTGTCACTAGAGCACCCAGTTGACTGAAGCAAGGACTTTTGTTTTGAACCAAAGAGAATATTACGTAAGGTGCTAGAAGAAGCTTACAATTAGTTGAATAGTATCTTAGGTTCACACTGAAGTCTGTCTGTCCAAGGCAAGGCTGTGGCATAGAGACACTCAGTCATACCTGAACCAGCCCAAGGTCAAGACAACTTGCTGCACTGTTGTAAGATATTCTGCGCTAGTAAACCATCTGTTCTGTTCATGGCTCTTTCTCATCATTCAGTGGGATACGTCGCAATATGAAAGAAACGAGTGGGCAAGTCAGATTCTGATGCAGGGGGTTCGATTCCCACGCAGGCTCATGTTTGACTCTTTTTCGACAAAGCACAAAGTGTTGCTACAATTCTAGATTAAGTTGAATTAAAATGATTCTGGCGCAGTTCTGCAAAGGAAATGTTAGTCTTCAGGTACGATTTTTCGGAAAACTGTGAAACCGCATCATCTTCTAGTATGATGAGCTGAAACGTGGACATACAAGGACAAGTTTATTGTTTGACTTACACTTTTGATTGTGTATGTGTATTATTAATTGGTTCAGCAGTATGTACACAAGCGTATGTGTGTGTGTATATAATTTTTGTTTGTCATTAATTATTTTTATTTTTAAATTCAGTTTTATTATTAATTGTTCATGCAGATAAACTGCAAGTGGAAAGCCAGTGACAGCTTGATGGTTAATTTAAACGTGAATAATAAAAGTAAAAATATTTTTAGTTTTTCGAAATTTAATGTTCAAAATCAAACCATCAACCTCATCTTAATGCAGCTTTGAGAAAAAGCTCAATGTATAATGTTATTCTACTTGTAAATTTAATGTGATGAGAAACTAACACACTTGTCTCGCTAATGGGCATATGCATCTGCATAATGTGAGATAAAGGAAAAGTTGAAGTTTGTCTTGTTTAATGAGGTGGATTGTTAGGAATACAAAAGTCCTCTCTACTACTCACCATCGACATTTACCTAGCGTTACCGCAAAATTACTTACAAATTGTTAGTGGTGGCTGCGGGGTCGAAACCGAGTGATGAGCTCTGGAGTCGCGCGCGATACCAACTCGCCACAGGACTAAAGATATTAAAGCTATTTATATTATGGGAATAGCATTTTAGGTGCCAGAACATAAATGGGTAAAGCGAAATGTGCCAGAATTTTCTGTTAGTATCGTTCTTCCTCGAACGAAGATATTTAATATAATGTCAAACTTAATACAAAAATAATGTCCCCACTAATACTTATACCAGTATCGTTTCGCTTCTTGATGAAAGTTGGCCTTTGGGAGGCTTGCCGAAATCTAATACACGACTGACCCTATTCTCCCCTGAGTCGTACCATCCGAATCAAACAGTAATTGAAGTGGATAAAAGAGGATTAATATAAAATTATTAAAACACAGACTAAATACAACCCAAAAAGAAACCAACGGCGTATAAAACTGCAACTTTCTAACTTATAAACATCACTAGACCATTTTGTGAGCTAAGTAACTAGAAAGGAGATATTTGTAAACAAAGTACGTGTTGTAATATGATAAAGAGGGCCGGGAGAAGGGCCGTTGCGAGAAGAGTCCTTGATTCAAAAGGGAGAAAGATAACCCCTTCCCCCCCTCCCGTAGACCCCCTCATCTTCAATATCAGATATTATCCTGCGTCAACGGGCAGATGGTCTTTTTTCATCCCCCACCCCCCCCCGCCCTTGCCCAATATCTCTTTAAATAATTACAACATTCTGGTGAAAAGGCGCGGGGCAGCATTCCTTTATACCACACACGACATAGTTCACTCTGCGGCACTCGGCCAAATTATTTTTGTTTGTTGGAAAATGTTTGGGGTTTGAAAAAAGTTCTGTAACTTTTGCCTGGTGATCTAGAAGTTACAATTTTATTAATTAAATTAAATCGAACGTTTGCATAAAATGCTAGTAAAGTCAGTGGCGAATAAACACATTTGTTGCCTAGAGGCTGCGCAATAGGATTTTCGTAATTTGCCTCCCTTTCCCCATCTGAGCTTAGCTAGTTCCTACAGAGTGTCCAAAAGACAATAGTCCAAGTAGCAATGCTGTAGTAAAATGTTGATATCTCACTTGTTTTTGAACGAATTCTTTTAAATTTGGTGACATTAGTTCTGTAATAAACTTACGCTTTTTTTTATTATACCTCATAATTTGTATAAAAACTATTCGTTTCCTAGTTATTTAAAAAATAACTATGAACATAACTATAACATATGAAATATGTTTTAATTTTATATGAATTGTTCCAGAGAGTTCCGGGACACCCTGTATATTTTGTAAATATACATTTCCATTTTCTTTTTAGAGTTGGATGAAAAAGATGAGCACAATATTCAACCGCATCTAGACAGACTCAGGTTAGTTTGGCCAGTAGATTGGATGTATGTAGTGTAGCGTTCGCCGCTCGTTAAAGCTTTATCATGGTTTGCTTACAGGTCTATCAATTAGGTGAATAAAAGGCAACATTAATTTTGTCCAAGCTGTTTTTGTAAAATTTTAACGGATCCTTTAAGGGTTGCAACAGCTTTTAAGAGAAGAGCAAAGAAAGTATTTTTTACCCCCTGTTACATTTGAATATTGTTAGCTTAAAGACATAGGGTGAGTTTTTTAACTTTTGACCCCTTTAAGGAATGAATTTTTATAGGGTTGAGGTTGTTTTAACGTACTTTGCGTCATCGCCATGAAGGGCCCCAGATGTTTTAAATCCCCCCCTTATGGCACCTCAAACGAAAGAGAATTTGAATACAAATTCAACGACGCAAAAAAACGTTTTATCTTGACTCATTTTTTGTTATACCAATTTAAAACTGCACGAAATCATGTTTAAAATGCCACATTTTACATGCAATTGATTTGGAATGACAACATTTTTTAAACATATCCAAGGGAAACATCACAACCCTATAACATAGTCCCATAGAGTATTTTGAAGCAAATTTTGTCTTTCAAAATAAATTGAATGTGAAATGTGGCATTTTAAACTTGATTTCGTGTAATCTTTAAATGAGTATTACACAAAAAATTAGGAGATAAACAATTTCTCTTTGCGTCATTAAATTTGTATTAAAATTCACTTAATAACCCCATCACCCCTTCCCCCCAAATCACCTTAAGTTTAATTATTTGGATATTCCGATTTATTGCAAATCGATAATATACCTAGAACTTTCTGGACTTTGTAGCTCGTTAGTTATAGGAACTAGGAGGTAGATACTGTTGGGAAAGGTGCTATATTTGTTGATCCCTCGAACACCAAATCTGTATTTGTATTGATACCTTCATGTATTTATAAGATTTGCACACACGTTTTTGAAGTTCTACTTTAAAATATGGGTTTCAGCGTTCAAAACGTACTCTATTTAACGTGTACGAGAGAGTATTATTATTTTTTAATATAAAATAATTCGTAGATTTTAAACTAAAAGGTTGTCCACATTTTTATAGTTTTAGTTTTAAGTGTTGTTAAAATCAAAATAATACATAAAAAACCGTAAAAGTTCTAAAAGGTGTCCGCACGACCGTCTAGAGGAGGAGAAACTTTTACATACTTTTAACGTTATCTTGTATTAAAAAACCGAGAACTTATCGTGTATTTTACTTTGTATATCCATGTATCTACCATCAATATTCTGAAAGACTCATCAGAGGAGTGAAGCATCTAAGAACGGGCATATAATGTGCATAAGGAGTCTTTCCAGCAAACCCTTGAATTCAGAAGGTTATTGATACTGACGACGTCGACTCATATTGCTCCTGTGCCCTCTCCCTCATAATATAAATATAGAACTCCTTCGCAGAACCGTGGTGGTCCTGTAATCCAGCTTCATCAGGTTTGAATGATATAGGTCGCACTTTCACGTTAAGCCGTTGGTCCTGTATTTCCATTGGTCATTGGGCTATTAATTAATGTAAGAAAGTCGGTCTTAGTTTGTAACATACACCCCATAAAAGGATTCGGCTCAAATAGTGAAATTTAGAACAAACGCACTTTATTAAACCAAATCAGTACAGTATGTACCCAAACAAAATATACATGATGAATCTATAGACCGAATATGTAGGCCCTATCACCACTTATTGTACTCGTATACACAGGAGAAGTATAATCCTGTCGATTGCAGTCTTAACTTGTTTATAATATTAACGCTTATGTATGAATGTATTTGGTCTAAATTACTTTAGACTTCTTCAAATCAACCGATTCACAATTTATTTATATTTAAAACATAAGTCTTCATTGTTTCGAAATGAACCGAATGATAATTAAGGTCAATACTTAAATTATTTAATCGCAAACGTCATAGAGAACAAAATAGGCTAAAAATAAAAATCACTAACGGAGTGTAGCTGAGATTTTCAAATATTTTGCATCACTTTGTCCCCTGAATATGTTGCTATTGTGACAATCTAGTTCGAATGGTTAAGGGACTACGTTGCACGGAAAATTAATTATCTAACTTTCCATCCACCAGAAGAAAATGTTATCATAGCAGACAAGTGGGTTATAAGAACTATGCTGTGCACGCTCAGTGTGTCTAGAAAATGAAAGAAACCCTAGCCGACACCACAAGCGCTACCGTGAATCCTAGCGAATTTCAAGCAGCGTAGCGGGAGGATAATTAACACCGGAACTGCCCTTTTGAGGAGTCGTATTATTAAAACTGTACGTACTTATAATATGATTTCAATGGAACTTGGATGGAATACACATTTTTGTCATCGTCCCCAATATGTATACCAAAATTAACAAAATCCAATCAGCCAGACCAAGATGGCGGCGAAGGAACGATTTTTCACCGCCATCTTGGTCTGGCTGAATGGATTTTGATCGTATTTGGTACAATAACATTACTATGTGTACCAAGTTTCATTGATACTGGGTCAAAATCGAATCATACCGTTTTGATTGCATAAACCCCCATTTTTGGGGGGAAACTTCCCCTCATATAAGGACATTGCCGGTAGACCGATTTTGCTGGTTGACGATGTTAACTTAAATATTAACAAAAGGAACTTCGTACTAAATTTCGTGCATATTGGACAAAAATGCAACCAGTAGAATGGTCACATACATTTACATAAATATCTACATATTTACATAAAGTATTTTATATTGCATTTAAACAGAATGTGTTAGGAAGCTCAAACTACAAATAGTTTTGTCATACGAAGTTTCGTTCCCTTTCTTTGGTGAGTGAAATTAATAGCTCTATTTCATATAGAAATTCGTTAAAATTTAATCAAAAACATATACAGTATACTCGTAGTTTGACTTACCAAAGTTTGCTGAGAACAATGCTCCGCCGCATCCAAGTCAGCGAGCTCTGCTACCCAGCTACGTGCCTGCAACCAACAACCAACAATCAAGGTCAGTCCTTGAGGAGGCATCTAACATTAACAAGGGCCAAAGCGTATAGAACAAGGGCTATAGAGTGTAGAACAAGGGCCATAGAGTATAGAACAAGGATTGTAGGGTATAGAACAAGGGCCATAGAGTATAGAACAAGGGTTTTAGGGTATAGAACAAGGGTTGTAGGGTATAGAACAAGGGTCATAGAGTATAGAACTAAGATAGAGTATAGAACAAGGGTTGTAGGGTATAGAACAAGGGTCATAGAGTATAGAACAAGGGTTGTAGGGTATAGAACAAGGGTTAGAACAAGGATAGGGTAGAACAAGTATATAAGGCAAGGGTTGTAGGGTATAGAACAAGATGGCCATAGAGTATAGAACAAGGGTTGTAGGGTTTAGAACAAGGGCCATAGAGTATAGAACAAGGGTTGTAGGGTTATAGAACACCAAGAGTATAGAACAAGGGTTGTAGGTTCGTAGGGTTATAAAAACCATAGAGTAAGAACAAGGGTTGTAGGGTATAGAACAAGGGTTGTAGGGTATAGAACATGGAGAATAGGGTCTGGAGGGTTTGTAGAACAAGGGCCATAGTTGTAGGGTATAGAACAAGGGTCAGAGTATAGAACAAGGGCCAAGGGTATAGAGTTATAGATTGTAGGGTAGTTTAGAACCGTAGAGTATAGAACAAAGGCATTATAAAGGCATAGGTCATAGAACATCATATTAGTATAGGCCATAGTCATTTGTTTCTAAAAAATTATAGGCATAGGGATTCTCGTGTAAAAGTTTACCGTGTCTGAAAACATAAGGGATCCACGTAGACACTTCAAAATTACTACAAAATGGACGTTGGCATAAAATACATTTTGAGTAGTCGATTTTATGAGGCAAGACTACTTTGTTTTCACGACAATTTAGTTTGAAAATAGTCATGTATAAGAAGGTCTTGATATTTAAGACAATATATTCGAACAAAGGTGGCAGGGGTAACGAACCCTTAGTGGCGATGGACCTTGAACAAAGGGTTAAGGAAATATAGAACAAAGAACAAGGGTGATTATAGAACAAAGGGCCATAGAGTTTAGAACAGGGTTGGGGTTTACTTTTGTATTTTACATCTCTAATAATTTATCGTCAATTTTTAGTAAACAAATTGCACTTATAGTTGTATTTATGGCTAAGTGTCCATTATTTGACTGAACAAGAGATGTTTTTTCAATAGTGAAACAAAGAGGGCACTAAGTAAAGGGAGCCAAATTTGTTAAAGGGTTGTAGGGTTCGATTCTTAGTTATATTGTTAGTGGTTTCGATTAATAATATGGGGCAGTTTCTAATGCAGTTTTGGTGTTCTATGGCATAGTGCCGTCGAATTATTTTAATTATTTAATTGCTTCAATAGTTAAGTAAAGGGTTTGTTCAGGATTGCAGCGTTTTGGTGTTCTTTGGCATACTGTATTATTTTAATTATTTTAGTAAAACGTTATATGTAAAACCTGGCTTTAGTTTACTAACATATTATAAAACACGACTTGATAAAACTGACCCCACTCACAGCTTAAAACACGTTTCGTTCAACATCCATTCAAGATAGAAAGATAAATAACAGGCGATGTACCTTTTCCAGAATTAAATGAGACGATACTACATACATACTAACAGTGGATAAATATCTTGTTTGAATACAGTAATTAATTAAGAATAATAATATTTAATTTTAAAGCTTTTATACAAATTTCAGTTTCATATATTTAAACATTGAAACTATCTGATGATTTCGGTTGTTTGACTTTCATGAAAAAATATAACAACGAGTATTTTACATAGACGGATATATTTCAGTTAAATGCAAATTTTATAACGTAACAAATTTGATATGATACATTCTTGAAGAAGAGATTATTGGCAAATAGTAGGCGATGCTTTAATGTGATTAATACTTAAAGTCTGTGCTTGGCAAAGTGATAATTTGATTGCTCTTGTTTGAAATTTGTTTTGACGTTCGGAGAACTTCAGGGGTTGAAGTATTATTGGGAACATTTTCCATCGTTGGTGAACAAGAAGAACACGACGTGTTTGAAACTGCAATAAATACATAAATTTATTTGCAGTTTACATTAAAAATGGGTTGAAAAAAATAAAAAATAACAAATTGTGACTTGTTAGTTAATAGCAATCTGACTCGTCAGGTGGTCAGGTGCTGAGGTTACCTTTCACCTGATAGACAGAATCAAGTTGGAAATACCGAAACGTAGAATTATTTTTCTTCACTAACATTGGAAAAGATTAGAAATAATTTGTGCACTTGTTTATCGCATGGAAAATAAAATAAATGTTACGCTGTTATTTTTTTCTTGTGAAAGATCAATATTTTTGTAAACCGTACTCACATGCGGAACTTTTTTGGAAAGAAACTTCATCAGTGAAAGATGCCAATTGTAGTGTACTATACAGCAGTCGAACTACTTGAACGCTTGAATGTCCACTACGGTGGATTAAACAGCGGTGTTGAAAACATCTTAATTTAAGTCGAAACTGATGAAATTAAATTGTTTTAATTTTAAACATTCATGATGCCAGTGCTATTACATTAACATAGAAATAGATACACTTTTCTACCTGTTTAACAGGTGAGGGAGGATGGACTGGTTAACCCCAACACCAGCGTGCGTCGGGAGCGCGTCTGTGCCGGTGGGTTTTCGGTGAGTCGTGACCAATTTGTAGTTGTTAATATTATCGTTGTTAAGTTTCATGTTTCTATGTAGCTTACAGGTTCTTTTTGTAGTAAATAGTATTAGAATATGATTTAGACCTAGTTTCACTTGATAACGAAAGGAATCTTCATACCTCTCGAAACGTTGTGTAGTTTTAAAACACAATAACCGGTAGAAAAGTCTGTCTATTTCTATGTTAAATTATTTTCATGCATGTCAACAAAGCTACGTGGCTTGGTGATGACGACACTATAATGTAGTCACGGATGATAGTAATGTATCGTTCCTGATTACGTTACTATCATCGTACTACTTACTGCCTCTACCGTACATTTCAATGAAAACACTCAGCTGATTTTGACGAGGAGATTATTAAATTAACAGGAACTGGTAAATGGATTATCTACGTGTAATTGTTGATGACTTCGTTATCAGCACTGATAACATTGTGAGTGTGTAAGAGGGTCATGACACATTCAAGTGGGCTCTTGCGTTTTACATTTATACGAGGGTTTTATGAACACCGCAACTTAATCCGGTATGATACGTACTAATATGTAAAACCCTGTACATTGCTACGTACACGTACTGGATACGTACTGCGGAGTTGAGGAGTAATTGGATGTCAAGTCGTAAACAAATCAATTTCAATGACATCCCTGTGGACACTGTGCAGTCTGATTCCAATCTGTACCAGACCGATGTGTTAAATGTATTTATCTCAAGCATCTAAATTCCAAATATTTATAAATGACTCTTGTTTAAAATTTTTGCGAGAGATTATGTTATGTAACCTAATTGGTTGGCTTGAGATTAATTTTGGGTTGATCGCATAGATGCCAAATTGGTCATGGCCGAACCTGAGATTACCTCTTGCAGGAAAATCAAAATAGTTCGGCAGCCCAAGATGCACATGGTTGGGGACAGGAGAAAATGCATATGCGCTTGCGAGGTAATTCTTTTCTCAACTCTCAAGTAGAGCCACTGACGCACGCGCACATATTGTGTTCGTTCTCGAAAACTCATACGATTTATTTGTTTATTTATTTTCAAATGCTACATAATAGAATATATTCCAATTACAATATAGCACTAATATACAGTACGGATTGTCCATGCAGGCAAGGTTACTAACTCACATAATAATATAACACAATTCTTAATTAGGCTATTGTGCGTTTGATATGCAGATTAAAATTACAATTAAATATCGATTCATTAAACACAGAGATTGAATAAATTATTTACATACAATAAATACATTTTAGGTTGAGATAGATTAAGAGTGATAAATTAACAAAGTAATAGATAACAGATCAGTTTCGTGTTTGGTCACATTTAAGTCATCGACTTCGGACAAACTCGAGCATGTCGAGCAGAGGTAGGGGGGAGAAATACGGCAAGAGACGGCAGCGCTATCTGTACACGGGCTGCCGCAACTAAGTTGATTTTCCTGCCTCAGCTATGTGGCATCTATGCGCAATCTACCTACCATAACATTATCTTCGATAACAGCAACAACAAATCGTGAATATCATCAACTTCATTCATTTTGCATTTAACTGTATATATGTGACTTTGGAGTGGTTCGTCGTTCGCAACGGGTAAAAGACCGGACGAAAGCCCTTGAAAACGCGGTACGTTTATAGGTGCCGCGAAACGTCGGGAAGTGCGGAAGACTGTGTATGTGTGTGTGTTTTGACGTGAAGGTCTCTACAATCTTCAAGACATCTTAGTCTTCCGCTAACCTTAAGGTGAGTGAGACCCAAAAATCAGAGTTTATGGAAATATACTTGTACTTAGCAGAAGCAGTTAGTAAGAATTCAACTTACTCAAGTTGAAGTGTCGTAAATAACGATGGAGCGTCGGGAGTAGTAAAAAAGATAAGTGCAGATTTAAAAAACAGACTTCTAGAGTTAAGAGAGAAAAAAGACTTCTATGATACAGCGGCTAAAGCTAGCTTAGCTGTATTAATATTTATAAGTACATACTCGAAACAATATTGTTTGCTAAGCCTAGTTAATTCTTTGAAAGATCCTTTTCATTGACAGTATCACTTTGGTGACAGATTTTTCCACGATTCTTTAACTGAAAACAGTTTAAATGTGGTGACTTCCAAGTCAGTCAAGGAAAAAAGACTTATGGCTTTTATGATTAAGAACCTGTCTTTAGCTTTCGAATAAGAAAAATCGAGTTGAACATGAAATTACAATCTGGAAATCAGCATATAAAATGTGTATCTATGGGTTATTTTGGTCCAAATTTAACTCTTAAATGGGGTTTCAGGGCTCTAAAAGTTCTGTATTTTCAAGTTTTTCAAATTGTATTTTATCAGAATAAAAGTAAAATCCAGAAATTCTGTTTGCATTCTGCACTCTAAAAATGAAGGAGTGAAGGCCACTCAGAAATAGTGAAATTTCGCTCTTTTGGGTGTTGAAACCCTGCCAATCTCCCTAAAGAGTGGATTTTTTCACTCATATTTAGAGTGTGTCTAAAAGAGTATTGACCTTCCATTAAACATGTTAAACTAGCAGTCCTCGTAATTGTAGCGATAGCGTTGTTTGGACACCACCCCTCTGCACCGATACTTTTCCCATCTGTACTGGGTTGAGAGTACTCGTATTAAAGTTGAAGTACAGAAATGTTGTGAGAGAAAGGAAAGAACTAACAGCTGATCTACAGACCGACTCTTGCACTTACACTTGACTTGTGAGAGGCTTTTACATCACAAGCACGAGCAAAGCAGAGCGCTGCAGGCTCGAGGCAAAGGAAACACAGGTTTCAAACCGTGAAATGCACTCTTCCGTCCATTTTGCGATTCTACTATAGCCATATTCGCTGTCATTTCATAAACATACTCGTATTTATTTGTAACATGTTATATATAATGTAGCTATGTACAAATCTCATGGTTTGTCAAAAACTAGCGAATTTGAATCTATAATAAATATATTGAATATATTTAAAATAATCTAAGAAGAATCTTACTCATTTAACACAAAACATTACATTAACTTAAATCAAATTTGCATGGTCTTCATTGTAAGTTTAACAGCTAACTGGTTAAGAAGAGGGTTTGTTCGAACTTTTCAATTTTGAAGAAAATTGAATGGATCTGACTTGTTCCGTTGGTTTATTGTAAATCCCGATTCCTCGGTTCAGTGCGGTTTTTAAAGCAACCGTTTTGTGGATTGGGAAAATGAAGTACTGTATTCTATCACGTCAAACGTTGGTTAATAGTAAAAAGGTATGGTTAAACCAAATTGAGAAAACCTCGCAAAGGTTTAACGAATGCAGGCAGTATACAATACAGTTTATTTGTGTTAGCTGTTTTATCAATATTAAATAAGTCTAAGTACATAAATGTTGTAACACATAAAATTATCAACATTGTAACCAAAATTAACCCTTGGTTTAAATAATAAGATAAAACGCACCAAGAAGACGTTTTGGGACTTTTTTGAAAAATCACGTACTGGTTATAACGTAAAAGAATCAAGCTTACAAAAATACTTTCAGCACAAAATGCCTATTGGAATATAAGCCAAAGATAAACTTATAATGTTTACTAAATGAATGAAATAAATTATAACTGTATTAAGACCAAAAACAATCATGTAGACACGACTCGAAAAGCAACCACAATTTGTCCACCCCTATTTCTCTCATCAATTTTACGGAAACCATTCTATTTATTGCTCAATGCTCTTCAGAAAGCACGGCTCTCAATGCAATGTGTATACAGGGTTGTGTTGCGGGTATTGCAGTCTGGTGGAAGTGAATGTAAACTTTTTACCCAAATTAACTTGACAATTGACGCAATAATATGTATTTGTTCCTACGGAAAAATGACCCTTCCCATGTGTGTATACAGGGTTGTGTTGCTATTTCTGACCTGGCGCCCTGCTCCGCACTTACACACCAGCCATTACCCTGACACCTTGCACGTACTGTACACGGATGTGATACGCACGTCTCAATGCAATGTGTATACAGGGTTGTGTTGCGGGTATTGCAGTCTGCGTGCACGGCGCCCGCCCTTCCCTCATGTGACCTATTTACCCACTTACACACCAGCCATTACCCTGACACCTTGCACGTACTGTACACGGATGTGATACGCACGTCTCTCAATGCAATGTGTATACAGGGTTGTGTTGCGGGTATTGCAGTCTGACTTGCACGGCGCCCGCCCTTCCCTCATGTGACCTATTTACCCTTACACTGTACCAGCCATCTCTCACAATGTATACCAGTGACGCACCTTCTCATGCACAGTACTGACACCTTGCACGTACGGATGTGATACGCACGTCTCTCAATGCAATGTGTATACAGGGTTGTGTTGCGGGTATTGCAGTCTGCCTGCACGGCGCCCGCCCTTCCCTCATGTGACCTATTTACCCACTTACACCAGCCATTACCCTGACACCTTGCACGTACTGTACACGGATGTGATACGCACGTCTCTCAATGCAATGTATACAGGGTTGTGTTGCGGGTATTGCAGTCTGCCTTGCACGGCGCCCGCCCTTCCCTCATGTGACCTATTTACCCACTTACACACCAGCCATTACCCTGACACCTTGCACGTACTGTACACGGATGTGATACGCACGTCTCTCAATGCAATGTGTATACAGGGTTGTGTTGCGGGTATTGCAGTCTGACGTGCACGGCGCCCGCCCTTCCCTCATGTGACCTATTTACCCACTTACACACCAGCCATTACCCTGACACCTTGCGTACTGTACACGGATGTGATACGCATCTCGCCAGCCAGTCTGCACGTGACCTGCCATTACGGGTGTACACGGATGTGATACGCACGTCTCTCAATGCAATGTGTATACAGGGTTGTGTTGCGGGTATTGCAGTCTGCCCGTTGCACGGCGCCCGCCGGGTATTGCTTCCTTGCACTCATGTGACCTATTTACCCACTTACCCTGACACACGTACTAGCCCACCACCCTGCCTTGCGTACACCTACACACGCGTCTCTCAATGTGTATGTGTGTATACAGGTTGTGTTGCGGGTATTGCAGTCTGACGTGCACGGCGCCCGCCCTTCCTCATGTGACCTATTTACCCACTTACACTCTAGCCATTACCCTGACACCTTGCACGTACTGTACACGGATGTGATACGCACGTCTCTCAATGCAATGTGTATACAGGGTTGTGTTGCGGGTATTGCAGTCTGCCTTGCACGGCGCCCGCCCTTCCCTCATGTGACCTATTTACCCACTTACACCAGCCATTACCCTGACACCTTGCGTACTGTACACGGATGTGATACGCACGTCTCTCAATGCAATGTGTATACAGGGTTGTGTTGCGGGTATTGCAGTCTGACGTGCACGGCGCCCGCCCTTCCTCATGTGACCTATTTACCCACTTACACACCAGCCATTACCCTGACACCTTGCACGTACTGTACACGGATGTGATACGCACGTCTCTCAATGCAATGTGTATACAGGGTTGTGTTGCGGGTATTGCAGTCTGACGTGCACGGCGCCCGCCCTTCCCTCATGTGACCTATTTACCCACTTACACACCAGCCATTACCCTGACACCTTGCACGTACTGTACACGGATGTGATACGCACGTCTCTCAATGCAATGTGTATACAGGGTTGTGTTGCGGGTATTGCAGTCTGCCTTGCACGGCGCCCGCCCTTCCCTCATGTGACCTATTTACCCACTTACACACCAGCCATTACCCTGACACCTTGCACGTACTGTACACGGATGTGATACGCACGTCTCTCAATGCAATGTGTATACAGGGTTGTGTTGCGGGTATTGCAGTCTGCCTTGCACGGCGCCCGCCCTTCCCTCATGTGACCTATTTACCCACTTACACACCAGCCATTACCCTGACACCTTGCACGTACTGTACACGGATGTGATACGCACGTCTCTCAATGCAATGTGTATACAGGGTTGTGTTGCGGGTATTGCAGTCTGACCTTGCACGGCGCCCGCCCTTCCATGTGACCTATTTACCCTTTACACCAGCCATTACCCTGCACCTTGCGTACTGTACACGGATGTGATACCCTTCCAATCATGTGACCTATTTACCCACTTACACACCAGCCATTACCCTGACACCTTGCACGTACTGTACACGGATGTGATACGCACGTCTCTCAATGCAATGTGTATACAGGGTTGTGTTGCGGGTATTGCAGTCTGCCTTGCACGGCGCCCGCCCTTCCCTCATGTGACCTATTTACCCACTTACACACCAGCCATTACCCTGACACCTTGCACGTACTGTACACGGATGTGATACGCACGTCTCTCAATGCAATGTGTATACAGGGTTGTGTTGCGGGTATTGCAGTCTGCCTTGCACGGCGCCCGCCCTTCCCTCATGTGACCTATTTACCCACTTACACACCAGCCATTACCCTGACACCTTGCACGTACTGTACACGGATGTGATACGCACGTCTCTCAATGCAATGTGTATACAGGGTTGTGTTGCGGGTATTGCAGTCTGACGTGCACGGCGCCCGCCCTTCCCTCATGTGACCTATTTACCCACTTACACCAGCCATTACCCTGACACCTTGCACGTACTGTACACGGATGTGATACGCACGTCTCTCAATGCAATGTGTATACAGGGTTGTGTTGCGGGTATTGCAGTCTGACGTGCACGGCGCCCGCCCTTCCCTCATGTGACCTATTTACCCACTTACACACCAGCCATTACCCTGACACCTTGCACGTACTGTACACGGATGTGATACGCACGTCTCTCAATGCAATGTGTATACAGGGTTGTGTTGCGGGTATTGCAGTCTGACGTGCACGGCGCCCGCCCTTCCCTCATGTGACCTATTTACCCACTTACATACTAGCCTTTACCCTGACTCTAACACACCCTTTATAGTTTATTTTATCCTGTACTAGATTTTGAATAATGTATTACAATGATTGAATTGTTTGTGTAAGGTATTCCGTTTATCCTTCTATGGTTGCCGTCGTTATAATGATACGTTATTCGAGAATTCAGTACGGTAGCTCGGTCAATTCTCATACAATGAATGTTCTACATAGTTCGTCTTGGCTTACTCCTCATTGAATGGTTCGTAATGTTGTCAGTTTAGTAAACCTTTTGCTGATTACATTCGTCTCCTCGAAAGTGTAAGAACGTTTGTTTATATTTTGGTATTTATTGTTGTGTTATTTTCTAGTAGGTTTGAAGCTGAGATTTTAGCTTAAATATGCTTGTAAAATAATGTTTACAAATTTGAATTTTTTAATAATTTACTGTGAGGTATTAATATCAAGGTTAGGAACTGAATAGTGCTTGTTATTTAGCCACAGAAAATATGTCTTTTACCAACAAACTCTTTTAAAAATATTAAAATTTCTTAAATTCAAATCAATAATAAGTTGTTTTTAATGTATTGACAATAAACCGTCTTAGTACATCTTCAAACAACGATCAACTCCGGCTAAATTTAAAGCAGAAACAATGTCTCAATCCACACATTAACTCTAAGAGCGCTTATCAAAGATGAATTTGTCGAGGAGAGAAGAAAGAAAGGGTCCGAGGGAGTTGCCTGAGGCTGTTACAGTTATAGTGACGTCATGAGGTGTACCCACAATGCACTACGGTGAACATAACCATAACGCACAAGGCGGCTCCTTTGCCTCAGAGCTGCGGCCTCGGGGTGCGACCTCACACCGTACCTCGGCCTCAGGGAGCCCCCTGGCCCTTGTCAGTACACAAACACAAAAAATAAAATGCAAACAAAAATGTCAAAATAAAAAGTTAAATTGTTTGAAACTAAAACCTTTTAGGAGGGGTATTTTTATTATTTATTAAGCTCTAATTGGATATTTTTGCACATAAATATTATCAAACATCCAAAAATATCTACTCTACGTACGTGTGACTGGAAAATAACCGCCCCAGCCCCTCGGCGGAGCGACGCTACCCAAGCACTCACACACCTCCGGGCACATCGGCACTACAGCACTGCGGCACTGAACCACTGGGCACTGCACACATGCACTAACAGAGCCTACATTTACCTGAGCCAGCTAGCTACATGACCGCGGACCTCGCTCACCAGCCGCACCCGTCACTCCGGTCTCTACCTACAGATCAATAGTGGCGTGGTACGCGCAACCCCCGCGCCGAGCGCTGCCCTCCACCACCCCCACCCCACCCACCCACCACCAGTCCACCATCACAAATTCAACCACCAATTTGTTTACAAATGTGCTACTAGGTGGTATTTTCAGGGAATTTACAGTTTTAAAGATTGGGTTGAATTTTCTGTGCCCCTTTGAATTGTGTAAGAGGGGACTCACTGATGAGGGATGGAACTCCGCGTTCATGTAGGGGCGGAATGGTTGCATTGTTTATGTAATTTAGGAATAATTGGGGCACGTATCTACAGTTCACGAGACGTATAATCGTAATCCGATTAGAGTTGTATGAAGCGTCAGCAGTACTATAAGCATCCGAACGAGTATAGACGATAAACGGCGTTGTCTATGAGATACAAAACTAAAAGTTTTAGTACAAAGAGATACTTAAATTATATTAGAATTGAAATGAAATAAAACACGTTTTAATGGTGGCGAAGTTTACTTTAAATTCCTCTCTTCAACTTAACCACAATACCAAAATACTTAAATACAGTTAAAATATATATAAACAATACAAATATATACTATACTCGTACTTAGAACTAAAAAAAAAATACTAGGCCTACAGTAATAAAGAGTGAAAGTAAGAACAAGTACACTTCAGCCAACTGCATTTTAATCTACCACAGTAATAAATTAAATTAGTTTGTTTTAAGTACAACACTCCACGGTAATATAAACTAAGTGAAGATTATTATAATCAAAATATTTAATCACTCACGCTCGTGTTCACTTTCCCTCTTTGAAACGAAAAGTTACCCCCAACCACGTGCGCCAACACACCAGCCATCACCACTCTTGACACTCCCGCAAGAGCCACTCCAAAGCGAGCTCGCTCCTCGATTTGCTTAATCCTTTCAGGGAGGTCATTCCACAATCTTCAGGCTGTAGGATGAAAGACCTAACAAAAGTTGTAGGTATGTGTAATGTAATTGTAATGAACAACAGAAGATCAACTCTTCTTTTTTAACTCCTTATGTTTTAAAAGAGAAATAATTGCTCGAACAATTGAGTGACGTAGCATCTTTTTACCACGTCTTACATTGAAGATGAAATGAATGCAATAATTGTGAGCACGTTGATGACTTCGAATCTCTCAGAAAGCTATCACTATCACTATTTGAGATGCCGACCACTCTCATGTGGATATTTTAAGGCAAATATGTGGTGAAGGATGAGTGTGATGAGTGGTAGTAATGAGTTATGAGGTGTAGTCTTGTTACAAACTAAGGCCGACTCTTCCTTAGAATGGTTTATTAATTAATAGCCCAATGATCAATGGACTAAATGACAAGGACCAACGGCTTAACGTGACTTCCGAACCACGCAGGTGATGGTCTGATATGTCTAAACGATGGTGGGAGTTGATGCGGGTATGATCAGATGATCTCTGAGACTATATCTGAGCCGCTTTAGACCTACATCATCCTCAAAAATATCAGCTCAACAGCCATGTAAATTAGTCAGTGTCACAGTAGCTGTAGTGAGGTAACACCAGAGTCTTGACTGGCATTACTGAACATTGAAAAGAAGAGAAGAAGCAAGAATGCTAGCACTAACTCTGTTACAAGTTGTTACGTTACTGATTCATTCTATGAAAGAACTTTGATCGTAAGTCTTTAACCTTGACAAAGTATTCGAGATTGTGAAAGATAACGGGAACTACCTACAATCATGGGTTGAGTCTTAGACTATTAATTATTTCGTTAGTTTTGTACATGCCTATAGTTTGGTGCAGAAAGTGATATCAGTATAGACTCGATATCAGTATTAATCAAAGACGAAAGTTTCTATTTCTCTGATAGGAAAAGATGGTACTTTTGTAGATCGTCAGTGAATAAGTGGAACTTTCAGGGAGAAATTTTGTTAGTCACGTTATTTATAAACAGAGAGAAAAACAGTGGACCAAAGGAACGCCACGAGTAACGTATCCCTACTATCAGATTCAAAAAGCAATATACTCGAGTTTAAGCGGGTGCTGTATGCAGCTCAGTGAACGTAAAACTATGACAATCACATCAAAATTGTCTCCGTTTAATTCTACGTTCGGACATATAAGTCAATTATTTTAAAATTAAAATTTTTCAGGTATGAAGAGTCTCAAAAACACGTTTTTTCACCGTATTCGGACCAAGACCTAACTTTGAAAATTTCTACAGCCTTTATTATTCGTTGCAGCGCAATGAAACTTTTACATTAGTTCGATTTTAGATCCCCGGCCTTAACTATTTGCTGTCGGTTAAGAAAGTAAGATCTGACCAAATCGACACAGCTGTCACAGAACCCAAGCTGCTTGAGCTTGAAAAAAGTAAAAGATGATAAACACAACCGAAGGCTGTAGAAAAAATCAAAGCGTGTTAAGACCGTAACATCCCATTATCCATCGCTAGCCTTATTATGCTAGTTATGCTATGATTTGGTCTGTAGCGAGACTGAAACCTAGTCAAGATATTGCAGGACTGCAAGAAATGATTAAGTTGATTGTGTACAGCTCTTTCAAAGCATTTACAAAGAGCAAAAAGAAAATTATAATAGGTCTAAAGTCACATTGGTGAGAGGGACATTTGTGCAAAGGACGAAGTATCGCAGATTTCCATGCCATGGTGAAAACAGAACCGAGTGATTTATAGAATATAGCAGTGCTAACAGGCAGCAGGTAACAGGTAATGTCGTCCTGATAAAATGGATGATGAATTATCTGCTCAGATTGTATTTTTTCATTGCTGGCTAGCTTCATAGCAGCATCAGACTATGGAGTTCATTTTAGAGACGTTTTTGTCAATACACTGCACTGAACGGCCGTGAACACGTACTTAAACAGTTGCATTGCAAATCAAAAGAAGATTTGTTGTGAGCTTGTTAAAATTGCCAGACTACTTACCTAAAACCTCAATTTCTGGAAAATAATAAAATGGGGATTTTGTGCTATTTTTTATAAATTATAAAATTATTCTCAAATAACTATTTGGCTAAGTGAAGAACAACGACACCGTAAGCACCAGTTGTACACCCCTATATCTTGTTTATAAAGATTGTCTACGTCTAAGTAGCAGTTTCAAGTTAAAAAATGGCCGCTGGTCAAAGCTACAACTCGGATCATATGGTAGTTCATTACGGCCGGTTTGTCTACCGCGGATATGACCAACACACCACAATCAGCACTATGATTTGTTAATCTGTGATGAAAAATAACCGTCCATTGAACAAAGCAGTTAAAGCTCTACAACGTTATTCGCTTTTAGGAAAAAACTTTTCTAGTTGAATTGTTGTTGTCTATAGTTGAGAGAACAGTTTTCTACAAGGACAAAACTATTTTCTTGGTATAGGTGTATACAAAGATAACAATGCGCGGAAGTTGGAATTGTCCTTGAGGTACATAGACAAACAGGACGCTCCTTTAATTTTATTATTCCAGACCTAAGCGAAAAAGCAACGCTCAAACGTCGCGCAACATCTTGTTGACATGAAACATTCATTGTTGCCTATAAACGAGAAATCTACAAATCCTCCACTACTCCCAAAAACAAGTTTTCTCAACTCCATAGAAGAAAATTCGAAATATACAAATCCTTTAAAATAACGAATCACTTAAACTAGTTTGGAGCAATACAAATCAGATCACCATAATTTAACCACCTTATCAATAGTTCAGACAACCAGTATTTCATTTTGTTGAAACAGCTGAGACTCTATCAGTCCAGTCAGCCTGAAAAGCTGGGGAAAAGACGTAGATGCAAGCCTCAGTGTAGTCCTCGCATGCCGTGACAGTTTGTTCGTGAAAGCCGCTGTTATGTTTCAGATGTTTTTGTATTTATTGTCAACAGGAACTTTGTTTTAATATATTCCGTTTATTCGTTGTCGTTCGTTACTATCGTTGTGTCATATACTTTGTGGAAGTTTTAATGTGAAGACAAAACTGGCGGATGAAGACCATGATTATGGCCTAATTAGGTTGAAACGCGTCGTCACTTTACAAAAGAGGATAGTGCACAAAACTAAGGTAATACCCATTAATTGTTTTAAGAATAAACTATCCTGGGGCTAATATGAATGATATATTTATTTCTCTCGCCCAATAGAACAAAACGTCGTAGAAAGGTGCGGTTTGCACTTTTCTTCCCAACACCTAGCTCCTGAGTCAAATGGCAAAACTTTATATATATATAATTATTTATTATACATATGTTTGTACCTCTACAAGTCGCTTTTTTGGTCCGATTTTTGAATTTGATACGCATGTTCCTTTTACAAATCTCTAGGTTAAGTTCGTTAACCAGCTAGATTGAACAGTCCGTTTCAAAATGGTGGTAATTCAAAGTTTTGATTTATTTATCAAATTGTAGCAATACCATAATTGAATAAAAGGTTACCCTGTATAGTAAAGTTTTACTTTCTCAACCGATCAAAACCATCCCGTTGCTCTAGAACCTACCGTTTTCAAAGTAATTTCTACTTAAATATTTAATTTGAATTTCTGCTTTGACATTCAGAGCACTGGCATGAATTAAGCTGTTATATAGCTTACTAGCCTACGTTTACTTGGATACAGAAAGTTAAAGGTAAAGTTCGTCGTAACAAGGCCAAGTTAGGATTACAAAGTCCTCTCTACCACTCAACCTCGACTTACCTAGCGTTACCGTATAGTCACATTACAAATGTAAGTAGTGACTGCAGATAATGAATAAAGGAATTTTGTTTAATTCAAAATATAGATCAATGAAAACCTTTCTGTTTTATTGGGAATTCGCTAAGATTCCCAGTAGCGCTTGTGGCTATGTTTTATGTTTAGCTAGTTATTATTGACTGGGACTCGTGGCGTGGTCCTGTAATCCAGCTTCATGGAGGTCAGGTTTTGAGGATGATATAGGTCTAAAGCGGCTCAGATAGTCTCAGTGATCATCTGATGATACCCGCATCAACTCCCACCATCGTTTAGACATATCAGACCATCACCTGCTTGGTTCGGAAGTCACGTTAAGCCGTTGGTCCTTGTATTTCCATTGGTCTTTGGACTATTAATGACCCATTCTAAGGAAGAGTCAGCCTTAGTTTGTAACAAGACTACACCTCATAACTCATTACTACCACTCATCCTTCACCACATATTTGCCTTAAAATACCCCATGAGAGTGGTCGGCATCTCAAATGAATGAACTCCTTCATGAACTGGTGGAGTAATCAGTTGTGATGTGTCATCCATTATTGATGTGTTTTCTAAGACCAAATTGGGTTTCTGATAAAAATGAATTTTTGTTGAAAAGGCTAAAAATAGGTCTGTTATTTCTGCAATAAAAAATTATTTAGTTGACAAAACAACAAAACTCTAAAGGTTAACCAATCAAGGGATAAGTCATCGAATTATATTTTTAGCGTTAAGATTGTTTCCCATCTCAATTTCTATTTGTTATAAAAGTGTTGTGTTGTAAGTCTGCAAACATTTGTTATTGTTGTGTTGAACTGCAAACACAAGAATATCCTAAGTTTAGAAATATGATTTATAATCAGGATGAAAACAAGGATAAATCAAACATTAAGGGTTTAACACAATTTATTGAGGCCTACTACACAAGTTTTTACATCACATAATTTTACAAAAGTATAATTGAGCAACATTTCCTCTTTTTAAGTCGCAACAAAGAATTGCAACCAACTTTGAAAATACACATTGGTTTAATAAAACTTATTATTATACTGAAGAAAATAAATAAACAATAAGAAATAAAAAAATACAATTATTTTACACATAATTTAATTCATGCTTGCTAGTTTGAGTATAAATAGGTATTTTTCCTTAAAGGTTAAACTAGTTTTTTTACTTGTTGAAATTTGAGTGTACATTTCAAAATGGTATTTGGGGAAACAATTCTATCACCTTGCACAAACTTTATTTTAGTTTAAAATTTTAACAAATGTTTACTGCCTTAATACATAAAACACATTTGTGTCTTAATCAAAAAACGTGACCATCCGGCTCACTCAAAGTAAAAAACATCACAGCGTAATTTAAAAAATAATTATTTACGTGGTCCTTTGGGACCAGTAATAAAGAAACCACTTGTTCTGCAGCACACTGATGTAGTGCTGTCATTTGACTTTGGACTGCATGGAAACTTATATAATTAACTTAATATAATAATATATTAAACCATAATAAAAAAGGTTTTGGTAGATTTTTGTGGGTTAAATAATACTTGTATCATTCTTCCAGTTTGACTTGGCATACAAGTCATCTTTTAGTGATTTAATTTTAATTAAAAATTTGTATAGTTTTGTAATAATTAGAAGTATGCCGAAAATTGTCTTCTTTATTGAGGCGAAGTTAGGACTACAAAGTCTTCTCTACCGTTAGATCTCGACCTTTCCTTATCTCCACTGCAAAGTAGTTATCAATATTCACTATTGACAACATATTAAACCTTTCTCTTGAAGTATTATTATTTATACAAAAATAAATAAATACAAATTAGTTTGGAACTCCAAACTTATAAAATAAGTATGCTGAGTCATATCTAAGAGAAGCATGTCCTTGGTATCAATGACTGAGACAGTGTAGTACAGTACACTACTTGGTATCCAGTTTAGTATCATGAAACTCCCTAAATACACAGTTTGCATCAAGTAATTTTAAAAACAATCTTTAAAACTCAAATTTTGAGCTAATTTTTCTTAGTATTTTTTAAGGCCTGTGCTTAATTTGACCAATGATAGTAATTAATTACATCACTTTAATCATACCCGTTTGCCATTTAGGAGCAACAAATCTTAGTGCACAGACTTTAGTGTAATTTTCAATAGATCTGTTTCTGAATAATGTTTACATTTTGGAAATATTTTGACATTAAAGCTATGGTTTCCTAGAAAACGGTGACCGCTACATTACGGCCGTAATAAGACGGTGAGTTTTGTTTTCAATGCAACCATATGAGAAAGGTTTCCTAGAAAACGGTGGACGTAAAGTAGCGGTGAAAACTAGTTAAGGATTAGTCCTTAGAAAGTAGTTAAGGAACTAGCTTGTCCATTACTACATAGGTAATTAAATTTTGACAACTAAAATAACAACATGTCAAACGTTGTTTTTTTCTTCATCTATTCAAATATTGTGTTACGTTCACCGCTACATTACAGCCGTAATATAGCGGCCATCGCTTTTCTAGGAAACCATAGCTTTAGAGGCCAAATTAATAATACACAGTTACAATAGGCTATTTATATAAAAGCAAAGCTGATTTCATATAAAAATCTATTGTTGTGGAAAAACAATACTTGTGAAGAAAAAGAGGTGTAACAAACCCAAAACAAAGCTGAGAACATGCTTTTGATAACAATTTATTATTGCACCTAATCATATCTTAACTAAGTTCAACATAAATATAATACACAAGTTTTACAACTAAATGTCATCATATCTTCTCGATTATCCATTAAAGAAGAAAATGAAATCATAGTTAACTTTTATAGAGCAAGAAGAAATTGATTTTTGCTTAAAATCCTTTTGGACACATCAGAAACTGACAATTTATCATATTCTTGAATTACCAGTTTCCAAAATGAATACAAAGATCCTTACTAACTGAAAATCCAACATTAACCTTACAATAGATTATTATGACTTACTGGCCATTTAAAATAAGATACAGTATAAAACGCTGTTTGGATTAATAATATATAGGTTATTAGCATATCAAAAATATACAGACATAAATTATAACAAAACAACTTGTTGGGACATATCACGTAATAAAAAAATAATAAGAAAATATAGATCAAATCTATAGAAGTAGAAATTCATATTTTAGTCTGTATTAAAAAGGTAGTTAAACCTTGTACCGTCGTCTATTCAGTAAATTAATAGTCAGTAATTAAATAGCAGAAACAAAACCTAAACGTAATTGATGGGAAGCCTCTATTTAAATTTCAGTGAATATTTCATAACCAAAATCAAGATGAATCGCTCAAATATAGACCAAAAATAGCACTTTACGCTCTTAAAATGCAATTATGGTCCGATCTTGATAAAATTTGACATATACTTTCATGTCACTATTCCCAAAATATGAATAAAAAAATTAAAAATCTGCCCACAATAAAATTTGACACGTTTCTGTCTGCCATAAATACATTCGCTTAACTATTGTGATAGTCTATACATTTTTAAGTTTTGCCATTTAACTCAGAATGTTGATGGAAACTATAAATTCGTTTCTATTACTACGCCTTTTGTTCTCTAATTAGAAAATAATTAAAAGCACAATTTATTATGGAAATTTGTTCATAAGTTAACTTTATGAGTGTGCAAATAGTTTGAAGATCAAACCTTTTACTGTATTCAATACACGTTTGTAACTTACTAAAAAAAGTTAAACATTTACTCTGGTACTTTTGGATTTGCACACCCTTGTTAAACTTACATTCATGTTGAAAAAAACATATTCATTTCACAATGCTACTAAAACAAACAACACACACATACAAAAAAAGGTAAAGTTTGTCTTGTTTAACGAGGCGAAGTTAGGACTACAAAGTCCTCTCTACCACTCAACCTCGACCTTTACCTAGCGTCCACTGTTAGACGTATAATCACATTACAAATTGTAAGTGATGACTGCGGGATCGAACCCGCCACTGGAGTGATGAGCTCGAGTCGTCGCGATACCAATCCGCCACGGATCCTCGCTCAAGTGCGGATACTATTAAGGCTTGAAGTAAAAAGTGTATGTTAGGCTATATATTTTGTTTCTGCTATTTTTTTAAGTGTTTATATAGTTTCGATAATTCTTGTATTTTCCATCATTTCTGTGAGCAAGAAGTTTCTGACACTTCATAGTCATATTTAATTCCATAATCAGTTAAAAAACTCCTCCAACAACAACAAAAATAAGTCTGAATAATCAGCGCTCAGTGTTGTTTTCTCAGTATGGTTGAAACTTGAAAGTATTTTCACCAAGATTACAAAAGTTTTTTAATTGAATGCTCACAAAAACGGGTTAAAATGTATTGAAAAAAAACACACTAAAATCAACTATCATTTCAAATAAGACGAAAACCTGCATATTACAGTGTTGTTATAAGTCTTGTTCTTTTATCGTTTAAGAATAATAACTTAATTAACATATTTAAGTTTAGAATTCTACTTGTATTGATTGAAATATAGTTATACACATTCTTTAAGCAATCCAGTTTTAAATTTTATTTTCAACATATTAGTAACAAAACAAAACTTTGTACAGCGCTTGTATAAAATAAATATCACAACACTATAAAATACTACATTGTAATGCGACTCTGAAAGTGTTTCATAACGAAATATTACAAACGTAACTAATATATTCAAAGTTATTTCTTGTGAAAGCTGCAAACCGTTGTAGAACAAACGTACAGGAATTATAAACATCCTAGTCTCAACACTTTGTCAATTGAAATATCTATCTAGAAAGTATTCTAATAACTAAGGTTTTATATTTTAATCTATGTTACACAATTTCAACTCTAGTTTCCACAATTTAAAATTTCTTATATTTAAAGGTCTAGGAGTGGTTTGTCGTTTGCAACGGGTAAAAGACCGATCTAAGGCCCTGAAAACGGGTTCATAGGTGCCGCTAAAACGCCGGAAGTGCGGAAGACTGTTGTGTATGAGTATTTTTTTGACGTGAAGACCTCTACAATCTTCAAGACATCTTAGTCTTCCGCTAACCTTAAGGTGAGTGAGGCCCAAAAAATCAGAGTTTATTAAAATTTCTTAGCTATATTTCGGTATAGAAAATATTTAATAACTGATATTACATCCTTAAGGTTCATACCCTAAAAATGAGCTCTAAAGTTTAATTGAAATAAGTGCAGGATATTTTGAAAAGCAGTTTGTTTTTAAACTTTCAACAGCATTTCCCAGGCTACTTAAGGATGAAATTAGTGAGTATTTCACTTCTGTCCTATTCTAAGGGGTCGACGTTTTTGGAAGAATAGTCTTTTAAAGGAAAAGTTCTAGCCTCCATGTTGTTTTGCATTATATTTTTATATCTATACATATTTATTAATAATAATTTATGATATTAAGTATTGATTTGATCAAACTCATAAAAAAGCCTAAAAGTTTATCATTAAAAATTGTTTTTAATTTAGTTTTAAAATACAGTATACAAAATTAATACTTCCACCTGTCAAATTGCTGAACCCATACTCAGTATCACAGAGAATTTCATTCTGAAGTAAAAAATAAAATAAAACATTAAAATGTCTGTAAAACTTTTCAAATGACAAAAGTAATCACCCGTGACGGAAGCTATAATTAAATAATCCCCCTCCTCCCACAGTTTTTGGAAATTCACTAGAATTGAGAGTAGCAATTGTGACTACGAGTTGCTTATTTTTTTAACAGGTCAAAAATAAAAATTCCTCCCTAAAATCACCATAAAGTCAATAAAGCAAGGAAAAGTGTTTCACAGAAAGTATCTAATCCCGCCCACTGCTAATACAAATCGTGGCATTACAAAAATTTAGCCCTTGATTTAAAAGTAGGTCTAGGATTTAAATACATTTTTTAGGATAATGTTTATTTCTATTATTAAAGTGTCAGTCAGCCACGTGACAAAAACTGCTCTCTAACATTTTTCATCACCATTAATATGTTACAATTTTTTAAATTATGCAAACTCTACTAGGGCAGAAATTGTGAAACATAGATAAAAAGCAAAACTCTTGCACAATTTAAACTCATTATTTTGTTAACTCATCTTTGCTAAAATCTTGCGAAACATAAGAGTTGAGATTACCGGAGTGTTTACGATCCCTTGCACATTCGGAGAGGAAACGACTGAGTTATGAGGTATTAGGTTAAATACTGGCACTAGGTACGGTGAGGTGGTCTCACTTGACCTCTGCGTCGAAGTCGAGCACGAGCAGCTTGGTCTCCTCGGTGTTGTTGCGGCTGCCGACTGCACACACAAGCTTGGTCTCGTTGGCTCGGATGCGCCACACCACGCCACCGCTGCCCCCACTCCCCAGCGCCACCAGGTTCCGGATGAACTCACCTACGGTAATAAATAAGTATAATAATAAATACTTTATTGTTAGATATACCACCCTTTTAAGCACCAAAGTAAGCAGTTCTTAATACTTCCTCTGAACAAAACTTTCTAAGGTTCTTCCAGTAAACAAGATTTCAAAGAGTTTTCCACATGCAAAGCACTCCATTTGCAGACAAGTATTGTGCTCTCCTAACATTCATGATCACACACTCGCAACTAGCTTAAAAGTGCAGTGAAAAGCAACTATGGCAGCTTGCCTTTATTGCCAACTCAACAAACCTTGGACTTAGGGGAAAGTTGGTAGTGTTGGAGCAAAAATACAAGAAGGCACTTTAGTGACAACATTGTGTCCTGGTTGTTTTTATGAATATTATTTTAAAAGGGTTAGCAAATTAATTATGTTAGTGAGTTGTACCTGTTTTGACGTCCCAAAGTTTGACTGTGCCGTCGTCAGAAGAGGTGATTACAAACCGGTTGTTGAATTGAAGGCAAGTGACGGCCGACTGGTGTTTCATGGCACCTGCACAACAAACAACACAATTCACTTCGGATCAGGGTTGCAATTTAGGGAGTCTGTGTTAATAAAAGAGGTTACAATTGTGTAATGACTTACATAGGCTAACTTCAGGTGTGTTTGCTAAGAAGTTAACTGAGTAATTTACTGAAATAAAGTTGACTTAGGTGAAATTCAACAAAAAGCTCTCCATAATTGAATTTGATTGACAGAGCCAAAATTCATTTAACATTTCCTTGATTAATAATTGAAAGCGTAAGCTGGGTCCTGTGCAGAAACTACTTGCAAACCTGAAATTATCAACAAACGGGCTAAAATTATCAACAAACATACCTGAGAGGGTCTGCAGACACTGGCCGGTGAGTATGTCCCACACCTTGACGGTGGAGTCTGCGTTACCTGACACCAGGATGTTGTTCCGCAACTCCATGCCTGAGGTGAGGGACTGGTGACCCATCAGTGTGTGCTTACACGAGCCTGACTCAACCTCCCACACTCGTATACTCGTGTCCAGTGAGCCACTCACGACGTGCACTCCGTCAAACTGTAACACATTTCGTGAAATTTAAGCAAAGATGGACAAGTCCCCAAAAAGAATGTTGGGAGATTGTATTGGCAAATAAGGCTGGAAAAGAATTATTGCAATTGCTTTTGGTACCTTGAGAGAATTACTGTCACTTCCGCCAATAATTGCAAATTCCAAGTAATGGTTATGCTTTGAGGTGATCACAAAAAACGTAAAATATGACAACAACTTTTTTATAGTTGTCGCGGACACCAAATAACAATCATACACAGGCTCATTAATGATTGAAGAAAGCTGAAAAACGTTCATGCACATGCTTACCAAGGACTCGAAATAATGGTTATAAACATGATTACGCCGAATAACGGTTGGGCACACAATTACAACAATTTAAGAGAGTAATCTAGCTAAGACAATCATGAGGCAGTAAGCAATGTACCTACTATTTTGGGCTCAACTAGTCTTGTCTCGCTCCATCTCAACAATCAAGAAAATTTTAATTTCTCTGTCAAAAATCTTCTTTTTTTAATTTTGTTTTATTTTCAAAACATTATATTAAACAAGTTACTAAATTTAAAGTGTATCTAACAAGTTTCTGCCCTTACCTGGAGGGAATATACTCGGTTAGTGTGTCCGGCCAGGGTGAACAGGCACTCTTCTCTCTCCGGGTTCCAGACCTTGACCATGTAGTCGTACGCACCGGAGACTACCAGCTTGCCGTCGTACTGAACACATCGCACAGCTGCCAGATGACCGACTAGCACGTGTAGACACTCTCCGCTCTCTATGTGCCACACTCGCAGTGTAGCGTCCCGTGAACCACTCACCACCCTGAACACAGATAGACTTTAACATTTTCTATTCATAGATAGACACTATTCCCCCAGACAGTCAGTTAGGCTTTGTTGGGTTTGACTCTGGGCGCTCCTGGCAGCAAGCATGTAACTGCAAGCTTATGTGCAATTATGTCATTTTGAAGCTTTTGCTTGTTGTCTAGTGGTCATGATGAGAGGTTCAAAACCGGGGCCTCTCATAGTCAAGGGTTGGATTTTCACCCAAGCGCGCTTTGGTAAGGTGCAAATTCTAAACATCAAGCTCCGGTAAGAGATGCAATAACACAAAAAGGATCACTGAAAAGAATGTGATTCATCAAATCAAGTGAGGTAGCAAGCAGCACTTTTTAAGCTTGACAAGGTGACGCTAAAAGATTAGATCAATGTCTGATGTTGCATCAAACAAAATCACAGTTTTCAAACAAAATCATAAGCATAGAATTTTTATTTGTTTTTAACTTATAACATTTATTTAAGTGGAATTGGTTAACCCTTTATACATCAACAACTTTGACAGGATTTTCAATAAATGGCTTGAAAAATACATGTAGGAGTATGTTATCTACACTTCTTTGTGATCTTTACATTATCATAATCAAGCACTTTCCAACATTTCGGTCACAAGGCATCAACGGGTCCCCAACAAATTGTCATCAATGCAAATGGGAATCTGAGTTCCCTTGGGTTTTGAGGACTGGGGTAGTTAGTCTTACTTACTCTTGCTGCGAGTGCCACAGCAGGCATACATAACTTGTTCCATTAAAACTGTTTTCTATTCTATGACTCACTTCTTGTCGTGTAGATGCATACAGCGCACTGTGGACGTGTGACCGTACAGAGTGTGTATACAGACACCCGTCTCTGCGTTCCACACCTTGAGCGTTCTGTCTGTACTGCCGCTGATGATGATGTTCCCACTCATCTGAGATGACCAGACACCTCCTGTATGCCCCACCAGTGTGCGTAAACACTGCAACACACAGTTAGCATCAGATTCACATAAGCGACTTTTAAGTTTTAACCTTGCCTTTTTCCAAATATTGCAGCTTTTTTGTCTTACCCAGTCTACAAAACTTCAAAATTCACTGTAAACGCTGTTTTAAAATCATTTAAATTAATTCATCACACACATGCAAATTCAAGTCACACAAAATCTAAGAGCCCTGGTTTTAAGGCTAAAATGCAGTAAAAAAGTGTGGCTTGGATTCAAGCAGACCCAGTAAACATTGTGTTTTTTTTCTTCCTGAGCTGATTTGTGACATTTAATGGTTTTCTAAAATTACCTTCGACAAACAGCACCAAAACCAATATATTGGACAACTAGTTCTCCATTTTGGATTAATTTTGATGCTGTTAGACGAAGGTAATTTTATAAAACCATTAAATGTACAGTAAACCTCATTATTGATTAATTGATACATGATTAATTTTAAAGAAGGTAAAGTTTGTCTTCTTTAACAAGGCGAAGTTAGGACTACAAAGTCCTCTCTACCACTCAACCTCGATCTTTACCTAGCGTCACCGTATAGTCACATTACAAATTGTAAGTGGTGACTGCGGGGATCAAACACACGCCACCAGAAAGATCAGCTCCGGAGTCGTGCGTAATACCAATCCGCCACGGATTCGCTAGATCTTTCATTTTAAAACCTTATTAAGCTGCACTTTATAAAAAACCCACATTTTTCAAAATTTGATTGCTGAATTTTTTTACTGGACTTAAAACTTGTTCCATCATTACGTAACTTAACACCAAATTCTAGGTGAGCAATGACAACAGCCATCACAAAGAAGTAATGAATGACTCAATTCTAGCAAAGATTATATTATAGTAGATAGATTGAGCACAGATGTTACAAGGCTGAGGAAGGAAAATCAACAAAGTTGTGGTCGCCCAAGCACAGATAGCTGCCATCTCTTGTCATCTTTCTCCCATTCAGCTTGAAATTCTCCATTTTGTCCGATGTCAATTACTTCAATGTGACCAAATCGTTCAATTTTCAAGAACAAACAAACTTGCACATGCGTCAGTGGCTCTACTTTACTCATAAAAAAATTCTTTCACAGCTCTATCTGAGCTTTGGCTGCCGTAATATGTAGATTTTCCTGCCTCAGCCATGTGGCATCAATGCAATCTACCTACCATAACATTGTCTTTCATTCTAGAGAAGCTATAGAGTACATTAATATTAAGTACAATCAATTAATTCATGTAAATTACTTATTCATCAAATCCTTCAGACGGGAGTGAATATTAGGAAGGTTGCGAGTTGCCTCGCTTCAAGCACAGTTATTGGCTGAAATATTTTAAGAGTCAACCAGAGAGCTTTGTTTCTCTTTTTCCTGCATCTTGTTGACCATTGTCACCTAAGATCCGGCCATGAACTGTGAAACCGCCCGGTTATGATCACTCACCTTGCCTGTGGTTGCAGACCAGACTTTGAGCGTATTGTCGTCAGAGCCGGAGACAATCCGGTTGCCTGAGAACTGCAGACACGTGATGACGTGTCCGTCATGACCCTTCAGCACCTTCGGTGGCCGGATCTCCTTCACTCGCCAGTTCATCTCTATCCTGTGATGCCTCATAAATGCAGCCTAGCACACAAACATATGATTGTTTTGAATTGATTTATTACAAACTACAAACACAAGAAATTAGTTTGAAAAATTGGTCAGAAATGTAATAGTACTTTACAAAGAATTTATGCTTTACGTAAAAATACAACAGGGGGTAGGTATCCTGGGAAAGTACTGTTTCACGCATGCGGTACGGTCCAAGGACTGAATCATGCGTAGGGCCGATTTTTCTTTGTTACACCCAGAATTGACGCATATATCTCGGTACTTATAATATCCTCATAATTATCAGTTTTCCCAGTCTGTAGTCACCCTTTTTGATTAAATACAGGATTTTACCTTTACTCTAGGAACAATTTGTTCGTAACTCTATATAATTTTCTGAATTCAAAATATTGGTCTAATAAACAAAACTGCTGAACTCAACTACCAAATTCATTCTGACTCACCTTCCACGGCGAGGGCGTGTGGTTGGAGGTGGGTGCACGGTTGCGAACTCGCTTGCTGGTGTGACTGTCCATCTCAACGTCTGCCTCCTTGCACTTCTCCCGCCACAGGAGGTTGTCTTCCGACAGAAACCTCCAGCTGCGACACGTCTGCGCCGCACCAGGTCACGCGGCTCCAGAAACGACAGCACGTACAGAGCAAGCTGTGACACATATCAACAAACTGTAGTCACAGAGATTGCTTATTTGCGTTTCTATTAAGGCTCCTGAACCTGAGAAAAGTGGATCTAAATATTGAAGTTTTCTATACTAATACTAAACACCAAGACTATTTAAAAGTTAAAAATAGTGTTATTAAAATTATTCCATAAAATCCATTTTTTTAAACAGGGCGTTCACCAGCTCCTTTGAAAAAAATCCTTTTGAGAACTTTCAATGATCCGTATTAAGTTATCTCCTTTGAAAAAAAACCCTTTTGAGAACTTTCAATGATCCATATTAAGTTATCTCCTTTAAAAAAAATCCGTTTGAGAACTTTAAATGATCCGTAATAAGTTATCTCCTTTGAAAAAAATCCTTTTGAGAACTTTCAATGATCCGAATTAAGTTATGACAATCTATCTGTCCTTAATCAAAATGCATTGAGGGATCTGAAAGAAAAGTTGATTTTGGATGAGGATAGTACGGTAAATATATCTCCTGTAAATGAGGGTGCACAATAAGCCAGTGGCTGTGAGGCAATTTCCAGAAAGCACCCGATGCACAAGCCCGGTCCTCTATCAAAAGAAAACAACGTAAATACTAAAAATGTGACGTTCCGCTGCATACTCAGGCTCAGAAAGTTAACTCAGTTTAGCGCAGAATCATAATTATTGTAAAGAACTGTAACTTGTTTTATGTTTCTCTTTGTAACAGCTGTTTTTGGTACATTCTCATTTTGTATTGTTGACTTTAAAAATATGCAATGTTTTGTAGTGTTGTTGTGATTTTGTCCTAAATGAAAGTAAACATAGGTTTTTCTTAATTTTGAAGTTTTTATTTCCGTGATAATTAGAGAACAGTTCAAACTTAGGTGGGTTTACTCCACAATTATGTTATACAACATAAACAAATTAGTGAACTGATAACTTGGAGCGTATTTAGAAACTTACTTCTCTGGGAAGCAGCGAGATGAAGTCTCTCTGGAACTGGGGCTCGATGAGTTGCATCATGTGTCGCACCTGGGTCGGCTCACACAACTCGACAAGGTGGTCTATCACTATGCATCGCTGTGAGTTTGAGTAGTCCTGCAGCGGCAAAACATATAAGGCGGTGTAACAAGGCAAATACTACTAAAGCCGATAACTATAATTGTCAACATTACTTGGCCCTGAACAGTCCTTTCATTTAAACAGTAACAGTAAATCCTAACGTAGTAAGTCAAAACACTTTTGGTCATTATTTTTGTCTTAAATGAAATTAAATGAAAATAATCTACCATTGCAAATACAATGAATGGCATCAAACGATTTGTAATTACTCATATAGTTCAGAGACATGTATAGGCACAGTTTAAAGAAAAACTACTGATTGATAAAAGGTTATGCCAAAAGTGTTAAGATTCTTTTTATGTATATTTGAATTTATAATTTTGGTAAAAGCTTTTTTCTACTTGTGTTATTATACTCTATAATTAATTACTGAACTTATTATATTCTTGATTGGAGAGCAAGTTATACTGATGATGTTCTCTTAAGGACAATATATGTCTTTCATTTTAAAATAAAAAAGTGGATTGTTCAAATTTAACAATGAATTTATTTTAACTTCTTATGCCACTATCTATTTCATAGTTTATTCTAGAGTTAGTTGTTTTGTTCACCATATTCATTCATTCTATTTATTACACATAATATATACACTGTACAGAGTGTCTCAAAAAAAATGTAAACACACTTAAATTGATATTGTTAAGACACTTGCTTAAAAATGTTGCTAACGGAGGACTTGTGTATTCAGCTCAACTCCCCTACATTGATTAAAAAAGTGTTGGAGGCATAGAACCTCAATGTGCACTGAAATGTAACCGCAGGTGACAATGCTCGATTTTTGTTACTTGTGAATCTCAAGGAATCACTAATCAAATTTAGCATTAAACTTGTAGTTTCCTTCCTCATTCGAAATCTTTCATAGAACTCTGGCTTCTTCCCATCTCACAAAAAAATAAACAACTCTTTCCTTGATTCTTGTAATCCTCTTCCTCAATTTCTTCTAATATTTCCAACAGTTAATTGTCAGATCATTTAAACCCACTTGACTGTGAATTATTTCCATAATAAGTACTTTTTGTAATTATTTTAAGAAACATAATTTACAGAAGAGAATCAAAGCGAAGAAGTGTTGTTGTTGTTGTTGAGGCACATCTTTGGACCAAATATGCCTCAAGGTGAGAGAATCACAGTGCGAGGTGGGAGTGGACGACACAGGCATCCGCACACACCGACTCAGCCTGCGTTGTTCACTCCCACCTCCCACTGTGAAGTGTATCCAGCAGCGGAAGTAGACACAGGCGACAGGATGAACTCGGAGACAAGTGAGATTTCCAATCCTGACGGGCCGATTACAGTTTTTGAGTGTTCTCTTTTATTGTGAGTGTTCTGAATTATGTACTTAAAACAAAAAATATGACTATTTTAAACAAGTAATAGGCTAAGTATTTGTAAACTTAATATTTACGTGTAGCTATTTACGTGAGCTATGTGTAGACTAGACTTTTTTCTGAATTTGAGGTTAAGTTTTTTTTTTATTTCTTCTAGTATAAAGTTTGTACCAGCGGCTTAAACCACCTGCAAGGGTTAGTAAGTTTATTAGGCCAAATTGACTGTTTAACTTTTGGGAAAACACCTTCTTGAATTAAACTGCCAATCTCAATTGACTGACATTGGGAAAATCGGCCTAAGTAAAACTGTCTTGCAAGCTTCTCCAGAAAGTATTACTTTACAGAAAAACTAGCCAACACTAAATTTTGCATGAAATCAATAATAACAATGAGTATAAATACTACTGATTAACAACATTACCTTGAATAAGTTTAAGAAATTCGTAACTTCTAGTGGTGGGGATTCTTTGGAAGGAACAGTGTTTCGTTGATGTCTTGCTTTATCGCTATTTACACACTCACTACTATTTTTTTTTGAGCTGAAATAAAAACAATTAAAACATTTTAGTTCTAAAATCAATATTAATCTGTCACAGAGAATTAGGTAATACTTCAGTTAAGATTTGGGTTAAAAGTCTCTTTACTTTAATCATTGAATAAGTTAGTCTATATTTTATCGGAACCTTACATTCAATATTAGGCTGCAAATAATTCACCAAAAATTATAGAAAACAAATAGTTTTTACATAACAGAAGCACTTAAATATTTTTAAGTTTTCCAAGTAATAAATAAGAAACGTCTTAGGGAAATGGAAAGAAAATCTCAGGAGGACAAGATTTAGCCAATTTTTAGTAGCACAAAAGATAAATTTTATATAACATAGTTTACAACATAAAACTGATCATCTACCGTGATAGTTTATAGTAAAATAGATACATGATAAGTTAGCAAAAAAAACTTAAGCATTTACCTTGGTGAAACTCCAGTCTTATCGTCAGGGAATAACTTTTTACATGGCAACCCATTTTGGGAATCTGCTTGAGTTTCATGTTTTCTTTTGCGCTGTAAATAAGGACAAAAATAATCAATAAGAAATTTTTTTTATTAAATTAATGTTCTTAATAGGTTAATAGGCTTAATAGGCTAATATTACCATTTTAATATTATTTTTTAATATAATTAGTAAGATAAAGAAAACTGTGGGAAGATATATTTTTGCTAGTACAACTGCTATCAGGGAGCTGCACAAAGAAATAATTACAAGTAAATCATTTTAATATTAATTAATTTACAGAATAAAATTACAGTATTTTTAAAATGTGAATATAAGTAGTAGGCAATTTAATAAAAAGGGTATACATTTGTAATTCAAAACATAGTTGATGCATAGCCACAAGAGCTAACTGTAAATAGTAGGATACGTCCTTTAACAACAAAACTTGATCAGAAAATTGATTTAGAAAAGTATATACTCACAGGTAACAAGATTTTCGAATCTAAACTATGGCCTTCTTCACTAGCACTATTCGAAGGGTCTAAATGTTGATCGTCTACACAGTTTATTTCACTATCACGTTGCACGACATCTTCACTAACGCCAGCCTCAGTCGTGAGCCAGTCTTCGTCGTTCACTTCGACCTCCTCCTCCTCCACCTCCCCCAGCTCTTCCTGCACTTCCGCTAGTTCCTCCTCCGTTGGCAAGGGTTCCAGTGGACTCGCAAGTGGCACCTCCAAGACCACCTCCTCACTGGACGTACCAGGCACTAACGAGTCGTCTAGGCAGTCTGTACAGGTTGAATCAGTCTTCTCTCCCTCCGTTGATGCTCCCGCCATCTCACTTACTGAACTGGATGGTGTCGCAGTTTCCATTCTAAATTTTGTTTATCTTTGCTGAAACATAACATGATAGGCTTCGTTAGTACTGTACAAGGAACAACATTTGGTTGGTTTGGTGGATCGGTGGTTGTGGTGAGTTGTTTGGTGGTGACTGTGGAGGTGGTGGGGTGGTTTGATGGGTTGGTGGTTTATTATATGTGATTTCAACTGTCCGTTCAATTATACATACATAAAACATTGTAAGATTTTTCAGTTTAAACAGTGATTTCTTTTAGATAGTGTAAGTTGAAAACTTAAGTTCTGAAGGTTTTTTCTGTCTTTTTTAAGTAATAAGATGTTGCAATACCAACTAATGTTACCAAAATCCTTCCTTACTCATCAAACACCATGTGTTTAGACATTTTTACCCTTTATCTTCCCACAAAACCTTATAAATAATGGTAAAACCATGGTAAGGCCCAGAACCATGAAATGAGCACCGATCGTGAAGCCAAGAGGCATTTTTTTTTTAGACTATATACACATTAGTGTTGGGTCAATTCCGATTCCAAATTCTTGAGGTAAGGAATCAGTCATTAAATTCGATTCATACCGCGGGATAGCGAATTGAGAATTGATTCCGATCGATTCCATAGAACGAATCTGAAATTGGTTATAGAATCGAGAATCGTTTTAGAATCGATATTTCTTGGTTGAGGATTGCTAGCTAGACCCTGCGCTGGTGGATTCTCCTGCAAAAAGAGGGAAGGGAGCTAGCCAGAGGGTGGTTATTTAACATTTTAATGTTTTGATCGGATCGTAACGAATGTGCATGTGTTTTGTATTGTCGAGAGTTTAATAAAAAATTTGATTTTTTAAACTGGTTGAACCCATTACTTTGTTGACTACAAATCGGTCCCACATTCTTTACGAACTGCGGTGGCACAATTTTCAAAACAAATGAAGGTAGTAATACGCACAAGTCGGCTTGTTAAGTCGATTCTGATACCGATTCCTTCTGGAGGTCCTCGGAACCGGGGATCGAAGTCCAGAATCGGGAGTAAACCCAAAATAAAAAAATCGGGATCGTACTCTGAATTGAGAGTTGAAAAAATTAGGAATCAACCCAACACTACCATAAACACATGTAGGCGCTTAGAATCGGTATCGGAAACGAGAATTGATATCCTGGTATTGGTATCGGGATCAAGAATCGAAAAATTAGGAATTGGCCCAACACTAATACATATATGTAGGTATATGTATCATCTTAACAAGTCACATTTTTGTCCAGTTTTTACAAAATTTGGAACAAATGTTCCTTTGCTACGCTCGCAGCCTCATAACACTCGTCGTAATAGAGCCTAAAAATGAGGCCGAAGGCCGGAGCGTGGTTGTGAGTGGAGTAAATTAGAGTAACAAATTGCAAAGGAAATTCTACTCACTCATGCCAGCAGCACTTTGACGCTTAGCTGCTTGTCAGCCTGGTTTGTGTTTTAAAATAATAGCCTTAAAACACGTATGTCATCAGATGTGGTATTGATAAATTAGTAGTTGTCAACAAAAACTAATCAATTGGGGAAAGTGTAGGGTTAATCAGACCACTGCACTCAGTACAGTGCAATGCGGAACCTTAGAGAGCGCAGATGAGTGATGACGTGACGCTGCCCTGCCCAAATAGTTTGGCTTGACTGGTGATCACACCACAATTGTGAAATTTCTTTATTGACAGAAAATCTCTTTTACATTTTATAAATAAGTTGTAATTTATGCGAAAGCGAATCACAAAACAAAGATACTTTATTGTGTATAATAATGTTGAAAAAAACATAGCACCCTTTTTAATATATTGGTTTTATTTTACGACCGATTTTGGACCTTGTCCATTTTCCTAGCAGCCTTACAAGTATTGAAATATAAATATTTACATATTTTTTGCAACAAACATAGTCATCTGTATGTTAGACAACCTATGAACAGTTGAAAGTTAGAGTAATAAATTTATAAAACCTATATATATAACAACTACACAATGATTATTACATCTAGATGCTGTGAATTTTGTTGAAAATTGGATTTCTTATACTTATGTGAGACGTATTTAGTATTTTCCCTAAGTTCTCTTTATTTTGGATATAAATGTGTAGATCCTCCTTGCAGTTCAATATTTGACCTTTTAAGAAATAGAAAGAAAAGGTCAAATATTAAACTGCAAGGAGAATCTACATATTTATATCCACAATAAAGAGAACCCAGTGAAAATACCAAATACGTCTCACATAAGTATAAGAAATCCAATTTTCAACAAAATCGACAGCATCAGATGCAATAATCATTGTGTAGTTGTATTATATATATATATATATTACTAAATAAATTTGAAGACAAAATATCTGGACCGAACCGGGATTTGAACCCGGGTCTCCCGCTTGCCGGGCGGTTATGCTCACCACTACACCATCCAGCCCAACTATTTCTACCTTCAAATAAGTACTTAAATCTGAATGTTTATTTGAAACATGTAACTGTCAAATAGTGACTTTAAATCAACAAGCTGGAAATATAACAAACAGAATTTAAATACTGTGTCAAATGACTTATTATAGATCTTAATTTGTATAAATGCTAAATAGGTAATTAGCATAACCGCCCGGCAAGCGGGAGACCCGGGTTCAAGTCCCGGTTCGGTCCAGATATTTTTGTCTTCAAATTTATTTAGTAATAAATTGCTACATCTAAAGCAATCTTAATTCATTCCATCTATAGATATGAATTACGGTGACCATGTAAAAAACGCAAATCAGATATTATTGAATTCTTAGCTAACCCGTTGTGAACCTTCTTTGTACCTGCCATGGAAGGCTGGGCGACCAGCCATATTGGCATATATGTCCTAGCTTGTGTGAGAGGAATGCAAGGAATTCACTCTGTATCAACAGCATCAGTTTGGTATTAAAATGACCTTGCACTTATAAGATCAATTTAATAATAGAAAGCAAAAAGTCACAGTGGAAAACTGTGTATAGCAGCCGATGGGCATTTAAGAGAAAAAATACCTGGTGAGATTCATCTAAAGAGGATCTAGTACACTCTCTGAATTGACCTACCCATGCTAAAAAAGACTTTCTTTCACTCTGTAATTAGTGCAAATGAGAGACAGTACAAGGGAAACTAACCCTTACATTATCCCTAACTTGCTTCAGCATAAAAAAAATCCTTAAACTATCCTATTTAGGCCCTAGTACGTATGGGCAAATCTTTGGAGACTCCTAAGTCTGAAAGCTAGAGTAAGCTTAAATTTACAAATGTGGCTCACTTTCAGGGCGTACTATTTTACTAAGGTTTTTATTTAACTTTGATAAACGAAAAACAAGATCCCTCATATAGGTTATCCGAGATAGGGCTTAGCTTAGGTTATCAAATCTTGGAAATGTGACCTTTCTAACTGAGGTTACAGCAGCTTTACCAAAATTTCCTTAGTAGGTTTTAAAATTAAATGGGAACCCTCGATTGGCCTGATCAGAAAGAAACTATTTTTAAAATTATAGGCATGATTTCTTTTAAACGTGGTTCATTAAAAGTAAAAATTAGATCTGACCAATGTAGCAAGCAGCAAGGGCAAGGTTGTAACCTGAGTGCCTATTTCTTGGACTTGAATAACGTAGGAAATAAACATCAAAAGAGGCAAGTTTCATCGTCTTGAGGACACAGCGAAACGTGTTTTATTGCACTATTAAATTTATATATTCACTTACCTACTGAATCATAACATCGCCCTCTAGAGAACGACACGGAGAGGATGGATAATTTTACTGAATTACTAAATTACTAATCTCAAGTCTCAACTCACTTCACTAAATTCTTCTTCTAACCATTACTAGATTTTTACTAGTATTTTACTAGGAAGCTCAGCTAAAGACAGGATAGAAACGAATAGTTGATGACATAGAGGTACAGTCGTATTATCGTTTTATTAATACTGTAATACAGTACTTCCCTTATTACAAAGAATTATATATTAATGAACATTATTTTTTGTTTCTTACCTTTTTACTCCTTTTTAACGTGACACATGTTTTATTATATGTAATCAAAAATTTGCAGTTATATAGTTTTTAGTTATATTTATTTTTATTTCTTGTTACTAATTTTTGTACATTTATTTACTGCGTTAATTATTTGGCAACTTTAAAAGTCACCGTAATACTTCCCTATAACAGTAATCTTTTATAATTTACAAATAGTACACTTTTTTGGAATCTAAAACTAAAAAGGTATCAATAAACTCTGACTTTTTCCTGATGTCTTGAAGATTGTAGATCTTCACGTCAAAAACTTCACAGACACGTACACACATACACATATACTAGGTGTAGCGTGAGTGTCACAAGTAGATTGATTGACACCTCACCTAATAAACATGTCATTTAAATATAAAAAGGTATCACAAGCAAGATTAATGCAAGTATTTTTGTACTTAAAATGACTGTAATAAGGACAATATCAATCATATTGAATTCTCGGTCATTCTGATTACAAACAACACGATTACGGAAACGTGACTCAAAAATTGAAATTGTTGACACTACCTTGTCTTTATACAATTTAGGAACATGTTTCTTTTCAAATCAAAGTGCGGTATCATAAAAGGAAGTGTTATCCACCCTCATAAAACTAGGGGCAGGGAAAACTACCCAACTGTATAACAAAACGGTATTTTACAACCATTTCGATGTTAATAATGTAATTATGATGTGTGTCACATTGTAGTTTTTTTCAATTAAATTACGATTTTACTAGGTCTGTGAATAAAGGAAGGAGAACGATATTTTATACTAACAGATCTGTTATATGTTAAGCTGAACAGCTGATTAACATAGAGTGTTCATTTTTTTCATTGTTACCATTGACATTTATGTTGTTTTGTACAAATTTTCAGTGAAACAAATTTTCGTTGTACGTTAAAAATAGGTCAATCAAGTTACGAGCAACCTGCGAGCAACGTTGCGCTGTGAAGCTTGTGGGATTAGTGGTCGCTGTTACTTTTTTTGTTCTTGTCTACGCCAATGGCATTTTAATATGTTCTTAACCTAGGGTTTTGTGGGCGTCACAAACGCTTTTAGGAAAAGCGGTCCAAACCCTTGTGCCTGCGCCGGGAATCGAACCCGCGACCTTGCAAGTCGTGACTCTACCCACTGAGCCACGGACGCAGGAACAGTTTTATTTACTTCACTAGTCTATACAATGTATATTGTCAAAAAATATCCATTTGATAGATTTTTACACACAATTTGTGATGTTCAATTTTTTTTCGTGGGGGTGCAAGAATTGGTTTACGGTAGTTTTAGGGTCATTTGTCTGGAAGTTAGGTAGATTTGGGGCCTCTCATAATGAATGTTGGTAGGCTCGTTGGCAACACTGGGGAGTGTTGATAATACAAATTACATTATACCTTTTTTGGAGGTTAGGTCTAGATTAGTCTCTTGTTAGTCTTCTGCATATTTTGTCATTCTTATGTTTTATGATAAATAAACATCAAGACGGAAACACCCAGTCCAATTTTCATCTATTTTAATGGCGATGTCTCTTTCAGACGAACAGATTGAAGAACAATTGCTCGACACTGATCTTAGAAGTGAGTTCATATTGCAGTTTTTTCTTCTCCCAACTAGCTCAGTCCCTTCTTTTGTCACTCCTAAAAATGTTGGTATGCTCATAGCCAGCAGCGGCTCGTGTGTTTAGCCTGAGAGAGTGCAGCACCGGAGTTTGGGGTGTGTGGAGCACCAAATTGTCTATTATTATCGTTTTAGTGGGGTTTATTTTTCAGTTTGGGCATTTGACTTGTTAGTAGGACTATTTATGCTACAATAAGGCCAGCAACACACTGAATCAGACATGGTCTAAGACGCTTTTAGTTGTTTTGTCTGTTTGAATTTTCTGAATGATCTTGTGTGGGGGTTTTAGTCACTGGGCGTCATGACTCTGCGTAAAGAACATTGTCCTCAGGCTTCCCTCCATTCTCAGTCTAGCAGTCACATTACAGTGCTAGTTGTACAAGTATTTAATCTAACATGAAGATGAACTTTGAAGAGAAGGGAGAAGAGGCAGTGGTTATGATTAAACTACTACGAGTAGTAATGGCAGTGAACAGCTTACTGTTCAGAGCAGGAAGAAAACATCACGTGACATTGAGGGAATGTGGGGGCACGTATGCTCAGGAGGCTGTGTGACGGACAGTGTCTTGATAGCTTTTGACTAAACGTGTGTTTTGAAGGAGCTGCGTCAGTCAGGGAAAAAACTTCTTCAGGTATCTGTTTGTCTAGTTCAATACAGTCTGTGGCGACTCCATAGCCAGTTGTGATAAACCCTACCTTTTAGTCGCTATTAGTCAAAGCTGTGACTAACCGCGTCTGATATAGTGTGTGGCCAGCCTAAATGACATACTTCCCTTCTCTTTCCTAGAGAATTTAGTGCATTTGCGTGGTTCCTGAGCTATTGCTAGTAACCCTCAGTTCGGCAATGGTCTTTAACAAGTTAACAGTGACACGTACAGTCAATGGAAACAGGTAATTGTATGCTAATACAATGGTGTGAAAACTGCAATTTGGCCAGTACTACAAGTTGTACGCTTTGAATGCTGTCCAAGCGATTACACAATCTTGTAATTTCCAATGGCAGGTAAAGCGGCTGAACAAATAACATTTTATTTATCATTTAAATTCTGTAATAAAACAATAATTGTCTTCCGAAATCAGTAACCAATATATGTTTCACTTTAATACAGATTCTGGTGCTGTAGAAGATCATGAAAATTTAAGTGGCATGTCTACGGAAGAGAAGAAGAATTTACTGAAAGGAATAAACCAGTCCAAAGAAGAATTTTCATCAGAGGTGAAGTGGCTTCTAGATATAAACGTTCTTTATTTGCCCATAACATTTCTGTAATATGTACAACATTTAAAACACAGGTGCATCACCAGTATAATTTGAAATTATTTACTTAATATAAATAGCTAAGCAATAAATGACAAATAATATTGCAAATCTAACAAAGTTAGTGAGCTTTTGAGTCTAAAGGAATAGATCACTTCTGTTAAACTCCTGTAAAGAGAACACAGTTTTTTTATTTTAAAAAGTTTAGATTCAAAAGTTTTATTTCAAGTACAAAGTTTCATTCAAAAGTTCCTTCTTTAATTTATTTTTAAATTCTGTTTAGCTCATTGACTTATATGATCAAATAAAATTGTTGAATAGCTTCAACTCAACATACAAGGGGAGTTTCTTAAAAATACTTGAATGATGGATATCTAAGAATTGTAAATTTTAAATTCCTACAATAATTGTAAATTTGAAATGATTTTATACAGAATATTTTGTAGAATGTATACAGCCTAAGATTTTGAGTATACACAACAATTGTGTTACTTTATTTATTTATTCACGGTTTAAATTTACAGTTTAACATGAGTTGATAAAGTATAGTACATTTTATAAAGTACATTTTACCTCTAGATTACCTTTTCCAATGCCCTGAACTTAATGGTGTATTTATGGGTTTAAACATGAATTCAAGGTGCAGTAGACATTATTTGATAGATTCTTACTTATTCTGTTCACAGCTGTTGTTCATGTCACTCATCAAAGAAAAAATTACATATGATAGTAATGTGACGCTTAAAAGTTAAGCCTTTGATTAATAAGAGCGTGTTATTAATTGATGTGCCTTACTAGCCCTTAAGTTCAACTCTGTGGTTCCAAAACATCACATTGCTGTCAATGAGTTATAATTTATAACATTGTTAAGCTGTCCTGTACACTTTTGGCTTAGAAATGCAATAAATAACCTAAGATATATTTTAATTTTAACTTATCCATTCAGGTTAAAGAAGTGATTGAACATGAACTTATGGTGGCCAAGAAGGAATCTCCAGCTTAGTGGCTATCCAGCCAATGCTTTTGCCACGTTAGGCTGGATGAGCAAGAATCTGTCGTAAGATTTTGCATGGAAAATTTAAATATTATTGATGTGTTTTCAATTATGTTTTTTTCTAGGGTCATTCTAAAATGTCACCAAAACTAGACAAATCAAGTTTTCCGTCTCTTCCTGCACCTGGAAGAAGTAATTCTAAAAAAGGACTAAAGCTTCCGAGGAAATCCAATTTTGGAACTATGACCGAAACTGAGAACGTATCGGTAAAAACCATCAGTTTGATAAATGATGAAGAGGATGATGTCCAAGAGAAAGATACCAAGTTCACACTACCGTTCTTTGTCAATGATGACGCTCCTCCGTTGAAAATGCCAGATAGAATTATTTTCTTAAATAACAACCCGTATTACGTAGTAAAAGGAGAAGCCCCAGAGGCTGCTTTAAAACGAATGCTTGCACACCATATGGCTTGGAGATCTAATTACTCCTGTGAAATGAGGAAATTGCAAAGGGCCAGGCAAGATCTGGATGAAGATTTGGAAGAAGATGACGATATTGTCGACCACAAGAATTCACAGATTGATGATATTTACGAGTTCAAGACCAACTCCCCGCTTCAAGTGCCAAAGGTAATCATAATAATTGTTATGTCATACAGTAGACCCTCGATAGAACGGACTAATGTGGCGGAAGGGTGGTCATTCGAAAAACGGACGATCAGGAGATACCGATAAATTCCTGGTGCATTAGGATCGATAAAAATATACTCAAGATGATTTACTGGCGTGTTTTGGCTGAGCCATAGTCCAATCCAAAATAATTTGAACAATCAAAATACTATTTAAAATTTGTTATCTTCAAATGACTGCACAACAAAAATAATGCTACAGTACATATTTATGATTTTGAGTTTTTTTTTTAAAACTGACACCGCAACTTTTGAGTAACAACGGACGTCACTATATTGTCATTAAATATTGTAAATTACCTCCTCTGTCTTGGTTGACTGCACTGTTGATACTTTTTCGATAGAAAACTACGCTGTATGATCTGTTCCTATTATGCAGGTGTATACTGGGGCGAAAAAAAAGGAGCCTCTTCAAAGGACTGATAGTGACAGTCAAGGAAGCAGCAAAGGACAACAGAGAAGATCCAGCCGAGATTCTGACTGCCAGGAGGTTGAACCTGTTTCCAAGCCCGAGGACCCCAAGGTGAGAAAACACTATAACCAATTTCACTATATCCATAAGTTTTGCCTCTCTACAAGTTGACTGATTAGTAAGTTATTTCCTGATAAATTTGCCAATGTACTCAGAAAGTCTTAATTGAACTTCTTTGAGTGAACCAAACCTAGTGCTTGACTTGTAAATCAACGCTAAACTCATATTAAAAGCATAGAAACATCCCAATTAGTAGTTGCCTCTGTTCTTTCAGTAATTTATATCAATCGAAACTTTATTGAACATACTTTCTATTAATTCATTTTGTAGATGCTCCCACTGTTGTATTCTCAAAGCTAGTTTCACATAACTGCAAACTATGACTATAAAGGGGTTTGTTTTTACTATTGAAGCTAATTCCGTATTACACTGAGATGTATGCGATAAGTTTCAAACAGACGATTGTCCAGTTACATCTCAGACACATAATTAGCTCTAGACTGGTCATTTTGGGATAACTCGGATAGAGTGGGGGCTGGGGGCATCCCCCATCAAAATTGGGGTCTAGGAAAAACTTGGTCCAAAACTATGCATTTTAACATTTTTTAAAGCTAAGCTTAGGGTACTTTTTGACGTGATCAGGGTTCTGCCTCCTACCCTGAAATGGGGGTTTTGTGGGGTAAGTCTGAAATGTCTTATGGAAACTCCTAGCTTACGACCTGTTATTTGACCTGTTATAGCAATACAAAACCAAAGATAACATTTTTTGTTTTCAAATTATTTTTTTCATATACATATTTATTTTATTTTTCTCTTCCTCATTCTATTTTTTATATACTGATGATGATAACGATAGTATAATCAAAATGTTTTGTTTATGCAATTAACATAGTTACATTAACTTTTATAATTGATTTTAATTGTGGTTCATCCAAAAGTTGTATTACAAATTACTTTAGCAAAGCTTGTGAGTAGAACAACTGGAGACCATCACGCTTGGTATAGTTATGATAGCAGATTTACCAAACTCTAGATTTTGACCCAATTTGTTAATTTACACCCTCTGAAGTTTCTGAGCCACCCTTCGTCCGCCTACGGTCAGACAGCCACAAGCACAAACTATTCAATACGTTTCTAACTGTCTGCGTAGCTAGGTGACTTCATCCCCGTGCGTGCCACAAGACCAAACGCAACCGCAGCACAGACCAGGTGTCAAACTCGCGCAGGGGATAAAGGAACAGCCCGACGTGTCGTTTGACTTTGACAACTCCTGGGACTCACAGTCCGGCGCCTGGAAACCCTCCTCGAGTCCTCTCAACAACCGGACCCGCACTCGACGCTTCCTGCCTAAAACCCCGGTGGTGAGTATCAAGCTCTCTCCTCAAGCTGGTTTCAATTTCAATACCATACAGTTTGGAATGATTGAACAGTGCTGAGTAAAGAGTCTGGCAAAGGGTGCTTAAGGGCATTGGAATGCAATATCCACGTAGTTCGCATAATTTGATTGGCAATTTTACCAACTTTGCCTTTAAAATAGTGCTCATATAAGTTGTTACTTTCATTAAAAACAGGGGTTGTTATAAATTGCTGAAAGTAATTTATTTTGAGTAGTCACTTTTACGAGAAACAAAAACTTACTTGGGGTTTTTTTGGTGATGAAATTCAGATTTTCAAAGAGAAAACAATTTTAAATTCAAATGCTCAGTTTCTTTTGCTTTTATTAAGAGCCAGCTCCAAATGAGTATATATAAACCTATGATGTATAACTGTTGGGGGTCAGAAATCAGGTTTACATAGCAACAACTGACATGTTACATAGTGACATCGTAAATGAGGATTGTGTGTGTAATTGTACACTTTTAATAGCCAAGCAAGTGATTTTAGCTAAAATTTATTATATTGTACAAAAATGTAATTGAGTAATTAAAAGTGTTCACCGTCAAAATTTCCGTTTTGATGTTTCAAAAAAGACCCCCTTTTAATGCTGGCTGGCGTTGCACTCGAAACTCATGAGCAGAAAACAGTTTTTGGTACAAGCCACGCCTTTTACCTTGAAAACTATTTTAGGTTTTAAATAGATGTTTTGATTAATGACCTTAGAACAGCTATGCCAAGTTAACACACAACCTCAAAGGGTTAAGAATAGTTGCAAAAACTAACTTTGCTTTTCTTGTTTTTCTACTACAGGTGGAGGAAGAAAAGGTTCAGTGTCCTATATGTCAGCGTGATTTTGGAAAATCTAAAGTAGAGGTAATGCCCATTTATTTTTTGATAAAATATTTATAGTTTTAAGAATAGCTCCACACTTTGCGTTGATGTTCTATCTTCAGAACTTAATTTTCATGAAGATTTGTTTGTCCATACTCCATATAGTTTGAACAAAGGATGTACAGTCAACTCCCGATTAACCGCGATTAAGTAGTGTTGAAGCTTCCTGGATAAGCAAAATCGTGGGTAATCCGCAAAAACTCTAAAATTAATGTACAGTAAGGTATATAAAGACGAAAACAACTAAAAATGAGGAGTATAACAGATTCCAGTGAGCGGTACATGTGAACGTCGTCATTAGTTCTCATGTATTTTAGCGCTGCATGCGTCTCAAACCGCACGATCGGACGCTACCATGCATACATAACCTTAGGCCGCTTTCAGACGCTCCGACTTTTCGCCATGAGCGGCACGGCACCAGTGAGTTTGATTACAATGGCAACATTTAGAGCCGGACACGGCCGCTTGCCATTGTAATCACTCACCCACGCTGTGCCATATCCGGCGCGACGACGAAAAGTCGTAACGTCTGAAAGCGGCCTTACAGTAGTAGCCTTGGTATCACGGTTTTAGATAGCTATTGAGCGGTCAGGAGGGCTAGCGTCGAGTTAACAGCCTGACAGGTCACGTGACTTTGGTTACCACAGCAACCAGAAAATGGTGACAAGATGGCGACGAAGTATTGCTAGTGTTTATGAAATGAAATGAAAAGCGTCTTTATTGGTGGTGAAGTTAGGACTTTAAAGTTCTCTCTTCCACTTAACCACAATTGCTAGTGTTTATGTTGTTATTGTTACCTTACTTTCGTATATCACCGTGACACCTTTGTATCATCCAATGTTATATTGGTTACACATTTGTTTACTGTTGAACCACGATCAATGTTTTGCACTAACATTGATGTGGGTACTTCTGGTAGGTGGGGAGAATTGCTATTTTTGGACTAATATTGTCAGATGAGTTAGAGAGGACGAGTCAAGGTCACACGGGACACTATTATAGTCTGTTTTGTGAGGATTCGCATTGTATTTTTTCTCCACTTAGTGTTTAATCGGAGTTGACTGTAGTTGAGTTTGTTCATGTAGGCCTACTACAAATTTTATAATTTCCATGAAGATGTTTTTTATCTATATCTTGTACATTATAGTTTGAAGTATGATTTTAGTTTGAACAAAGAATATAGTTGAGTTTGTTTATGTACTACAAATTTGATATAACAGACACATTGTCTGAATAGTTTGTAATATCAATATTCACATAACTAATCAATACTAAAAGTGATACACTTTTCACCCTGTAAACATCTTTTAAAATTGTATGTCAGTGCTAATTTCTTTTCTCTTGATTAAATATAAAAGCATTTGTTGTAAAAGAAACCTGTATCAGAAATTGTTTATTTTACAGCTACAAAGTACAACATTTTACATTTTAATTCATGGTCTCAAACAAGTATATTTGAATGACCGGACTCACATTCTAAGCAAATTCACACTAGCTCATACCCTGGAAAGTGTTAAATTCCAATCCAAGAGGATACAAGAAAATTTTGAAAATCACAGCTTTTATCAGAGAACAGTATATCTTATTTCTTCACTAACAGCTGTTTCTTGTTGTAGGCTCACGCAGCCACATGTGAAGGATATTCGGGACTTCCGATGGACGTTGAAGAAAGCAATTAACCAAAGTTTAGTAACATAATATCCATTACATTAACCGTTGATAAGCCAGGCATTTTGTGGTTTACCTGAGAGCCGAGTGCTTCCGTCTCGGTTTTCTATTATTTTGTGAGTGTTGTTAAATAAGACAACGCTGGCAAAATGCAGCAAGGGTAATTTGTGATTCTCGGATCATTCTATGGCTGATGCTTTTAAATATCGATTATTAATCTATCAAATGAGGCCAAGTGGTGTGAGTGGGTGCTTTAATTTCGGTCGATATTCTTCTCTGGTCAATTGAGAAGGCCCGAGATGCACTTTTCCTATGAAAGGTATTGTAACAAAGGAAAAAACACTTTATCCAGGTGAGCCTGCTCTCATTTCTATTCCTTTTTGATAGCATAATGTTATAAATTGGTTAGTGTACTAAAATTTGAAACGTTTTTCTCTGAAAGCATAGTAAATCTTTTTGTGCTGCAGCATAAAAACACAAAACACGTTAAATTCCATTAAAAAATAAATATGTATTTCAAAATTTCAAGTTTTTGTTCTTTAGCTTGATTTTTAAATTTTGACATAAAAAATTCATTTTTGACTTGAGTACAAGTTTTTGTGTTTGTATAGACAGCAGCCCCAAAAGTCCTTTGCTACTGGAGAAAAACCTTCCACGCCTTTAGTACATTAACTAATAAAGTACTCATAATTAGAATTTAAAACAAAAGGCCAATATACAATTTTTTTTGACAAGCCCTTTCAATAGCAAGCTATCATCTTCAGGCTTGTTCCTCAAAAATAAAATTTTGTATATTGGCCTTTTGTTATAAATTCTAATTATCAAGTGACAATATCTCCAGAAGAAGATCAATAAAGTACTTGTTTGCTACTTCCTGCCTCTTGGGGTTCTTCTAAAGGTGCTATTTCCTAGAGCAGTTTGCCGCTAGCAGAAAATCGTTGCCAAGAAATAGCGTTTTAAAGATAACATTTTGAACAATACAATCCAATATAAATTAAAAGGCTTTTCATCCCAAAGTTTCTTGATTGAAGTTTGGTTCTAGTCTATTGTTGGCAAATTACTACAGAAAATAAAACCATTAACGGTATTTTTTTTCATGTTTGTACTTATAGTACCTAAAAGTATCAAGAATTATATTCGATCCAGCTTTGAAGCATATAATTCAGATTTTCAATAGGCTGAAAGCCCAACTCTTCCTGAGTTCAGTGCACAGTCTGAGGGCTGTGAAGAGCTGTTTGCATTTTCAAAAGTAGTTTTGTTCTGCACTACTTTTGTTTTGATGGTTGATTAAATGGACAAAGTCAGCAGTGAGGTTTTGCTTTCTCGGTAAGAACGCGTTTGCAATTATCAAAAAAGCTACAAAGACAATGTTTTTGAGCAAACCGAATAAAACTATTATTTTTCCCAAATTCAAGATGGCGCCATGTCGATTGAAGACAAGCCTCGTCCTAGACGACCTTCAAATTCTCGAATGGTGAAATTGTTCAGAAAAAACTTCAATATTACAAGAAGACCGTCGAGGACCATTGAATGCTATGTGCGTTAAAATTCAATTTAGCAAATTTCAACACACTCCAGACCTAAATTTGGCGATATGGAGACTGGTTCTTTCATCGCCAACAATGTGTTTAGCCATCTCAGTGCGTACTTTTGCCATATGTTTCCCCATTATGTTGTCCCACATGACCCCACAGTGAAAAATTACATAAAGATCAACACCGCTAGCGTAAAATGAAGGAGTGAAAAGGCAAACCAGGATAGAGCTGCAGCAGGCATTTAGACTAAGGGTATGAGGGGTGCTTAAAACCATGGGAGCATAAAATGAACAAATGCATTACTAAATGAGTATACTGAAGGTATACATGTAAATTAGTAAAGAAGAAAATAATAAACATGGTATTTATAACAAATTCTGTTATTTTTGGGTAGTATAGTAAATAACATCTGTAATCCAGTAGATTATAATTTATAAATACTCTACTATGCTTTGAATATAAGTAGATATCAGTATTGTTATTCTCCTACTTACAAAAACATTTCCTTCACACTTTTGTTTTGTATGATATTTTGTACATGAATCATCTTGTAAATAAAAAAGATAACTTATTAGATGCCTTTCTTGAAACCCTGTTTAATGTCATTTTTAGTTATAATTTACTTTAAAGTTGTAACTACTATCAAAGATTACGTTATTTTGAATTGGCTGAGGCAGGAAAATTAACATAGTTGGGACCCATGCACAGATAGCGCTGCAAGCACTGCGATCTCTCGCCGTCTTCCCCTGGCTCAACATGCTCGTGTTTGTCCAATGGTCGATGACATAAAATATATGACCACATCCTGGTGGTAATTTTTTGAAAATGAACAAACTTGAGCATGCCTCAGTGGCTCTACTTGAGACTCTTATAAGTATTTCCTCGCAGGGCTATCTGTGCTTGGGCCACCGCAACTAAGCTGATTTCCTGCCTCAGCCATTCAGCATCTATGCACCATCTACCTACCATAACATAATCTTTACTACTACTTATGGTGTATAATATGGAATAACACCAATAATGTTAATTAAATTTCTTCTGTCCAAACTACATTAATAAATTAGAAAATAAATTAAACATTTTTAAGTAGACTATATAGACTTTTAGGCAAAAAAATCAATCTAGACATTAGACTGACCCAGCAAAGTAAAGGTCTCTGATGTACTGTTCTTTCAGTGTTTGTAATGCAGTTTCAATTGTTAAAACCAATTTGCTTGGAAATCGGAACTAAGATACTTTTTTACCATTAAGGAATAACGTTTGTGTAAGCAATTTTAAAATTATTTTTCATCTAAAGATTCACACCAAACACGGGCAGCCAAGCAGTGGAAGCTCACTCACTGCTGCCCTCCAGGCACGAACTACTTTATCAGCATGGACTACAGAAAAAGCTGCCTCCAACCCATTAATGGATTGGCGTGCTAGTTTGCATTCTTTAGTCGTCACAATGGATTTTGCATGGTCCTTCTTAGATATAGTACAATAAATAAAGTATAAATTTTACATTAAAGTTTCTTTCCCTTTCTTTTGTCTCAAGAAATAAGAGAGACCTGTCCTCCATTGCCTCGTCTGACGAGCTATTACTGCTACACATTACCATTAGTACCTTGGTCATCGAGTTCAAATACACATTATGATCATATTCAAACATTTTTAATTTCAAATTCTTAATAAGACTATCTTATGATATAATTAACAATTTTGTTTAAAGGCCTTATTAACAAATTCACTACTACGAACATGTTTATCATGAAAATTTGTATTTGATTCAATGTTATGCGGTTCCGTGCAGCTAGCAGCAAATGGGTTAAACAGAGAAAATTATACGTTTTAAATTTATTCAAAATTAAGCATATTGGGGAATTGTTGTATCAATGGAATAACCAACTGATTGTCTAACTTATAACTAACTATTTGTTACCGTAGCTTTGTAAAACCTAACTTGTCTTCCCCATGAAGTAGGGGCTGTCTGGAGACATTTTGTGAAATTACACTCCTCGACTAAAACTGAATCTATATATTTTTCAATTTCTTTCCTTATTTTCAAACTGTCAAAATGTTTAAAGGGTTCACTGTTGGATCTCTTCAATCTTCTCACAGCTCGAGTGTAACACTTCCAAGGCTGAGGCTCTAAGACTAGGAGGTCCGTCTTCTTGCTTATAGCAACAAGAAAATCCTTCAACACTTCATCTCCGTGGTTTATGTGGATCCACATTGTCATTGAGAAACAAAACACAATGTCGAAATGTGTTCTGTTGTGTTTGGTTAGAAATGAGTCGCATATTGTGTCAAAACTCGGATCTAAAGCATCAGCACAGCAAAATTCTATATGTTCATTTGTATTTGAAACCTTAGCTCGCTCTATGAGGATTTCATCTAAATCAACGGCTAAAATTTCACATTTTGTTTGGCTTTCCACCATGTCCTTTGAAGATTGTTTGATCAAGTCTTTATGAAGGGCTTGAGTCAATTCCTAGAACAAAAATGATGTTTAAAAAACTTAGTTGTGTTTATAAAATGTGTGTTATGTAGGATACTTTTACTAAAATACTGTAAGAGAACTAATATATTACTGCTGATATTATACCTCGCCTGCATTCAAGTTGTATCATGCCAACCCGTAGCTGAGCACCGCTGGTGTAAGTTAAGCCAATTTCCTTTGCAATTTATAATTTGATCACAGTTTTGTGTACTCTATTTAAAGGTGGCTTTAAGCCTCTCAGTTTTAGATTTCTGAAGTTATTATTATAGGCGTTAATAAACTGTTCGCTACGCTCATAGCATTGATTTGACCATCTGCCTCAGGTTAAGAACTCTGTTACCTGCATGGTACTGCGTTCTGAAAAGTAGCATCACAGTGGACTCTTCATTTGGCTGTGATAGGTGAAATGGGTAGGTGCACACAATCTATTCTCTAACTGTCGAGAATTGCAGTATCGGAAATCAGAGACTGGCCTAGTCTACATAAAGATCTTAAACTTTAAATTACTTACTCCTGTATTGCACCCTACATCCAGGCAGACCACTGAAGTACTGGTCCCATTATTTGACTTACTTATGAATTCAATGTAATTTTTTGGGAGAAGTTTTATTCTATTATCAGCAGGATGGAAATCATAGTAGTTAATGAAATTTCCAAATCTGGCAGACCCTGGATCTCCAGAACACTCCATAGAATCATCCATGTCTTACCAACTGAACGTAAAGTCCAGATTTGAAATGAACAATGTTATTTTATTAAAATAATACAACCATTATTTATAAACATTGAATCCACAAAGTGTGACAGTACAGGTAACAGTCCAGTGACAGTAACAGCTGTGAACTTTTTTGAGTCAGACATTTTGTGATGATTTTGAGTCAGACAGGACTCTGGAGACAAACAAGGAGTATCACAAAAATGAGTAATTTCTCATAAAAATAGTACATACATAGAGGAAAAGTCCAACGTTTACGATATGGGGGCCGCCCATATTAATATATAACCGTAGTGCGGTCGGGAGGGAACGTAATGGCCTATTTATTTATTACAAACATGATAAACTATTTTATAATAAGTCAAAATAACAGGCATCACATAAATGTTGGTGTCTCAAACCAAAGGGTAAGTATGAGGAAAAGTAACGTAACAGAGTCGCATCAAATTGACAACAACAAAAGTGTGTAAATTATTAACAAAATGGGATTTAATTTACAACGGAGTTTTCAGGAAGGTATATTGACAATGCAACGAGTGTATGTTGTCAAATTATATTAATTATTAACAAAATGGGATTTAATTTACAACGGAGTTTTCAGGAAGGTATATTGACAATACACAGTGATATACCTACTAGTACAGTATCATCCTTTTCGTCGTTGAATCTGAAGAGAATTGACTGTGACATAAAATTACTTAAATTAGATACACACAGATTTCACTGAATAGTGAATACTCATCAGGGACTCTGCACTCACACCATTCATGTGTCCGTCGACCACACCACACTCAAAACATTATTCACACACGTGCACACAGGAACGAAATAAGGGATGGAAGGAATGTCACAGCGTTATTTATATGAGGTGTCTTTTATATGGGGGTTATCAAACTTGTTTCGTTACGAGTTTTATGCGTTACGTGATGTTGTGGGAGGGGGTTTGGCATAGCATTACGCTGCGCTACATGGTGGATGGAGGGATCAAAGTTCAAAAGTTAGAAAGTAATTATTTAATAATTATATAAACGACCTCAGTTTTAAAACAAATAAGGTCGTTATTTAGTTGTCATACTAGTTAAAACTAATACTTTTCAAGAGTCTTGAAGTTACTATCACTAATCACTATTGGAGATGCCGACCACTCTCATGAGGGTATTTTAAGGCAAATATGTGGTGAAGGATGAGTGTTATGAGTGGTAGTAATGAGTTATTATTACCCCACCTCCTGAACTGTTAAAAGTTTAGTTAAAGCCAGAATTAAAATGTAATATAATAGGTTTTGTATGCTTCATGCGTGTTTCGATGCATCAGGTTAAACAGTTACAAAGTTAAGATTCAATTTCGTTACTGTATGAAGGGTTTCTTTTGGGTAATAAATCTATGGGTTAGAGTTATTTCTGTCACATTCCTGGTCCATTTGTCAGTATTCTGATTGTCAAACATACGATTGGGTTTATGCCTTATGGTGGTTTGCTGTTTTTGGCTCTGTTCTGTATGTCATTTTGTCATAGACAATTTTAGTTTAGGACAAATTTAATTTACAGAAATTATTGACCTCTTGTCGATAATGTAAAATTAGTTTGTTTGAGGCTCGTTTCAAGTATTAGTTGTTTAGATTTTTATGCAGGATGCTGAAATTTGCAGTTTATTGAGAGAAGAGCAGTCAACTTACTATTGGAAAATCTGTCACAGACTTTCATTTTTAGTTGGATATTCGATTTTTCTTGTGAAATATTCGTAAGTACCACCCACCCTTGATTAATTTAAAATGCTCTATATTAGGCTTTATAGCATTGGGAAATTCCCCAATAAACGTTTCTTGGTGTTTCACAGTCTAGGCTAGCCCTGGCTTGTCAAACTTCCATTTTTTGTGTTTTGCTCACGGTTTAACTTTACATAGCCTAGCCTTAATTAACGTGTTTAATCAAATTTTACCACACTACAAACATGTCTAACAATAAGTAGCTTTTAATTTACAGCTCATCATTTACAGTTAGGCTGTAATTTTTATACGCTCAGTTAAAAAATCTAGCGGCTTAAACCAGAGGTTTATAAAAGGAAAATGTGTTAGGTGTCTTCCTTGTACCATCGATCCGAACAAACTTAGGCTAATACTATGGCCCATATTGCCACCAGTCGCCATAAACAGAAACCTAACCTAATACTTCCAGAATCAGAAGCAACTCTCGCAAACCATTAGTTAAGAGTCACCCAATAATTCTTAGCATGTACTTTATAAATCGTTGTATCTACATTTATTATTCCATTGCCTGCATAATGCCAACCATCAATAGTTAAATAATACGCCATTCAACTATTCCAAATATTAAAATTAGGTACGATCTCTATAATTTAAATTAAAATTGCTAGCACACTTTCATATTAAGTCTTACTACTTATTACCATCTGTAGCTACTTGGAATATAAACCGAGCTTACATAATTTTTAGTCTGTTGCTTCCAGTTTGCTTACGAGAATAATAGACTAATAGTGGGGAGCTAGGGATCATTTGAAAAAGTTTTAAAGATTTAAATAATCGAATGTTCTAGGATTGCATTGTGAACTGCTCACATTTTGCTTAGGATTTTATTAGTGATTCTTTGAGATCCACAAGCAAAAATCGAGCCTTGTCACCATGGATACATTTTAGTATTTTAGTTTCTATGCTTCAATTCAGTCCTTTTTTTATCGACGTAGGGAGTTAGATCAGAATGCATCAAGTCCTCCATATACCCAAATTTTCTTTTGTATTAAGCTTTATATACCTAGCCCGTTTATATAAGTGTCCAAAGTTATACAATACTTTCATACCAAAGTGAGTTCATTAAACGGGAATATCAGATAGAAATTTGCTGACAAACAATTATAATTTATGATCTTCTTTACATTGAAATATTCAGTAAACATGAACCTCACTCTGATTAACACACTTTTTTTGTTGTAAACCGGAATATTATCTAAACAGATTAAGTCTAGTTGGTAGCAAACATGAGACTGTAGATTCAGCTATGCTGTGCCAGCTAGTCAAAAGTTTGGATTAGCCTCGAGTATATTTACATTTTGATCCTACAAAGTATTTAACCGGGATAACAAATTTGAAACCGCCTAGTGGAATAAAGGGGAAATGTGTTAACCGAAATTATGAATTCTTCCTTAGGCTACCCCTTGCCACCTATAGATATACTATTACAGAATCCTCTTCCGCCCAATACCAATACTTCCAGCTGGCAGTTGCAAGTCTTATAATACCAACCATCACCATAATACGTTTTCATTGTAACCAAAATAAAATGTAGGTAATCACTATAATTAAAAAAAAATTGTATCCACTTTCACTACTTCTTATACTTATATAAACCCGAGCTTACATCCTGGCTTCCAGGCTATATTTAAGCTAATTGGCTAATATCATTTGTTTTTAAAGCAAATTCTGGCTCACATTTTGTACCTAATTAGGTATATCACTTAGTTTAATTTTGTTTTCATTTGTAAGCATCCGGTATTATTTTTCTTTATATACCTATATAAGATTATACAATGAAATATAAAGTGGATTTTGACTTCAAGAACTAAGTATTCAGTGTTCTGTTTAAAAGTGCTTTACAAATAACTCAGCCAAGACTTCTTTAATTTTTATTTTATTTATTCACGGTAAACATCATTTTTACAATATAAATAGATTGTAGTCTTGAGCTGAAAAGAAACAAAACAAACAAACAAGCACGTGTGATTAAAGATTTTATTGTCTTGCACATTTGTCTCTTAATAGGATATTTTAAACTATAGACAATACTTAACTTACAAAATCATCCAATGGCAATATTATTTTGCCTTAGGCCTTTCTCGTACAAGTACATATCAGCGGAGGTTCAAATTACTGAGCTCATGAATACCTGTAGTTAATATTGATTTCTCCTTAGTTGCTGTTCAAGAGAGAGGATGTCAGGTTCTAAAGATCGTCTCAATTATGATAGAGATAGCAGCAGCGACACTGAAGACTACCATGATTCTGAAGATAGGAGACGCAGAGTTTACAAAAACCGGTTGGGGTGAGTATTCAGTGAATTAACCCTTGGGCGTCAGTAAGGTATAGAACACTGAAAGGCACCAATCACTGATCTGGTTTGCTTAAATGTGAAGGGCATTAGTTTATTTGCAACCAAAGGACCTTTTATGTATTGACTTAGTTTAGTATTAATTAAACATTATTTCATTTGCAGCTTAAAATCTATTTCTTAATAACAATAAGAATTCACAACAAAAACAATAATAAACAAAGTCTAATCAAAACAGCTGATTGCAGTATTGTTAATACATAGCACTCCTTTCCACCAAGACTAAGCTTCTTCGATAAACCTTCGTTAAGGTCTAATAATCCTGGTGGATCTTTGAAGTTAAGGATGAGCTGGCTGTGGCAGTGCTACTGCAGGACTGTGTTGTTGACACGGAACATTCAGTGCTGGAGGGTGTTGTACAGGTTCATTCGCTGGCGGAGAGTTGATGTCTGATGTTAACAGCTGGGGAACATGACGGGTATATTCTGGACAGCTACGAACACCTCCTCCATATCGCTTCTTGATTTGGCTATTTCTTAATAACAATAAGAATTCACAACACAAAGTAACAATAAGAGTTCTCAACACAAACTAACAATAAGAATTCACATCAAAAACAATAATAAACAATGTCTGATCAAAACAGCTGAATACAGTATTGTTAATACATTGCAGGACCCCTAGTACTTAAAGTTTAAAATTGTGCCTTCTTTTATGGCTAAAGCCTATTACTACTTAGTGGTGTTGGTTTGAGTTATATGGTTCTAACTAATAAAACATTTAACTATAGGTTTCAGGAAAAAATCAACAAACGCAACATACTGAATTCAGAATTTGTTAGACTTGGTAGTAATTGGAATAGTAATTTAAAGTACTAACTTATTTTTTAACATTGGCTTTAGTTGAGTGATTTTTAATGTGTAGTTATGGGTCATCGTCAAAGCCGAAACCTTGTCTGGTACAGCGGCCTGCCAGTGCCAATGACCCGAGGCCACTGATGGAACGATCACACTCTGCCTGCTCACCAAAACAAGCTTTGAACTCCGTCCCAAGAAACAGGTTGTTAAAATTGAACCTACCACATTGCTTTTATAGTATAGCCCAGATACTTTACTGAACTTAATACTTCAAAGTAATTAAGCCTAAATTTAATGTTCAAACTTCAAAATGAGTAGCCCAGGTTACTGGCTTAAATTTAGACCAAAAGTGTTCGTCAGGTTGGCAACTGAAAGTAACAGATCTCACACCAGCCAATACAGAATCAATTAGATTTTATTGACAATTATTATTATGTGCCTAGTCAGTCTATTTAAACGTTGTAAGTAAGTTATAACAACCACCAAGCGTTTGGTCCAAATAATTATTATCAGTCTTTTCAAAGCTAAACTGTGTGGCTAAAACTTTTAACCAGTAACCTTTGAAAATATTTAAACATTAAAAACAAAAATTAAGATACAAGTTTTTTGATAGTATGTAAAGTAAAACTCTACGTAGGAAAATGTGAAAAGTTGACATTGTGCAGGTCGCGCAGTCAGCACATTGGCCCGGCTAAGAACCAGCAAGGAGGTTCGGCCGGCGGCAACTCTCAGGCCAGTGAGGAGAGAGTGACACTAGTCGTGGATAACACTAGGTTCATCCTGGACCCTGCACTGTTCACAGCCCACCCCAACACCATGCTCGGACGGTAAGTTCAGAAAGCAATGCTACAGAACCTCTCATTACTTTTCAGTAATGTGATAAGATTACACACAATACAGATACCTCATTTACTTTTGATTACACAATTTTTAAGTTTACAATTTAGTTTTGTCCAGGAATTACAGACAATGAATAACATGGATAGTTAATAAATAATCTTTAAGTTTAGCCATGTGAAGTTTTTATAATATCTTGAAGGCAAAGTTGTTAAAAATAAGCCCATGATAAAAGGGCTCTGCTCAAACAATACATACACTGCTTGGTTTTCTTGTTTAAGTGTTGGATTTACCAGTTAACTTAATTTGAGTTCCTACATTCCAATGTCTTTAGGGAATATTTAGAATATTTCCTTTATTGCTTTGGCCATAAATCAATTTAGAACGTACAAATGCAAGCTAATATACTGTTTTTAACAGGTTAGCCATAGTCTTTGAGTTTAAACCAAGTTTAAAAATTGTTTGATAACTGCTATAAATCCTACCGGGCTCAACTGCGGATTACTATATTATGGTCTTCACTTGTATTTGCAGCATGTTCAGTTCGGGCCTGGAGTTTGTGCACCCTAACGAACGCCAGGAGTATGAGGTGGCCGACGGCATCTCTGCCATGGTGTTCCGAGCGATCCTCGAGTTCTACAAAGGCAACATTATTCGCTGCCCTCCCACAGTGAGCGTGCAAGAGCTCAGGGAGGCATGTGACTACTTATTGGTACCCTTTGACGCAAACACAGTCAAGTGCCAGAACCTGAGTGAGTCATGGTTGAATAAGTTATTGGTCTAGACTATTGGCATTTGCAAGGTTGTACAGTTAGTCTTTGACATCCTGTGTCAAAATAAATGAAAGATGTGAAACCACTAGCCCACTAAATGCACTTGAATAACATTTGTAAAGCTAGTTTTATTGAATTAATCAATCAACTTATTGTAAATAATCGGGTGGTAAATAAAAATTACTTTTTGGCTTTTGTGAAAGGCCCATAGAAAGATAGCTCTTTTTGAAACCCTCAGAATTGATTTTAACAATAACAAACCAATTTGTGTCCTAACCAAATTTACCATGGTTATCATGAGTCAATGAGAGCTGATAGGCTGTTTGCTCCAAGGAGGGATAGCTGCGAGAGTTGCTTAGCTACCTGGGGATTGTACCGTAATGTAAATAGAGCTCTGATTCACGGAACCTGAAGTCTACCTGTTAGAGCTAGAACTGTCTGACTCCCTCGTACTGAGAGTGCAAAGGGTCTGATGTAAGTGTGTTGCAGGGGAACTACTGCACGAGTTGTCCAACGAGGGTGCCGCCGTCAGTTTGAAGTGTTCCTGGAGGAGCTGATCCTGCCACTGATGGTGAACTCCGCCCAGCGAGGAGACAGGGAGTGTCACGTCGTGGTTCTGCTGGACGACGACTCCGTCGACTGGGACGAGGAGTATCCTCCACAGATGGGCGAGGAGTACTCACAGAGTAAGTAACGCTAGGGTTTAAATAATGCTGAAGCCAATATTGTGTGCTTAAAACAATCAAATAAAAATGGGAAACATAGTAAATGGCCTTCTAAAAAAATAGTTAGGGTAAATTTTATTAAGAATAAATGTACTGTATTAATTGTAACAGATAACAAAAATATTGTTTTCATAAAAACAACTTTTAGCTGCAGTTTAATCAGACAACAAAGTCCACAGTAGTTATGACTTACTGTTTTATCAAAATTTACTGAAGTACAAAAAGTAGACCTTATCAAAAATTCACCCTACCAACAACCCTATCAAACTCAGTTTTCTTGAGCCATGCAGCCAATATACACACACCCAAGGCCTGTCCCAGACCTATCTGCCCCTTCTGTCATTAACAATAACCATACATTGGGAAGCTCAGTTCTTAACAACAAGATAGCCACCATAGATGGATACCAAGAAACACATAGCTTTGCTATACAAGTTACCCTGTGTCTCTCTACATGACATTTACCACCTACATATAATGCAGGTACAAATTAAACCGGTCTAAAATACTGCTACGTACATGAAATAATAAACACTTAACACTATAACATCCTGTGTTATAGTGTTTTATATTTAATCACCACCATCATTTCTTTGTTTAATGACGTTCAATTTGTTTACAGCCGTCAACAGTACAGCTATGTATAGGTTTTTCAAGTACATTGAGAACAGAGACGTAGCCAAACAAGTAATGAAGGAAAGAGGACTCAAGAAGATAAGGTTGGGAATCGAAGGGTATCCTACGTACAAGGAGAAAATAAAGAAGAGGGCCGGTGGAAGATCGGATGTTATATACAACTACGTTCAGCGACCTTTTATCCACATGTCCTGGGAGAAGGAAGAAGCGAAAAGTCGACACGTTGACTTTCAGGTCAGTATCAAAACATGGTAATGTTTATCCTAGCCTGAGTGTGCAAGCTCTACTATTTTCAGGATGTAATTAGTAGCATAAAGTGCTTTATTTTGCCGTTTATTTGAAGTGAGATTGGCACTAGTTTTATTCCATGACAAGGTCAGGATAAGTTTGGACATTTATGAAAAAATCGGATAGTTTGAATTTTAAAGAGAAAACTCGACCTGAGGAGCTCAATAAAAAAATTGAATTATCTTCAGTGTAAATAAATTGTTGCAGTGTGTGAAGTCCAAGTCGGTGACGAACCTAGCGGAGGCCACGGCAGATCCGGCACTGGAGCTGGATGCCGGGGGCAACCCCATAGCCCCACCTTTGATTCAGATGGAGATGGGGCCAGGTAAACATTTCTAAGTGGATTTGCCTATTTTGATTTAGGTACTTTGTAATGTGTAATTAAAGCAAATGGGACCCCTTCTGTAACTTTCCATAATCACCGTTCAAGACAATTCTTGTTTTCATATTGTGTCATTTAGTTTACAAAACTTGACTAATTTATCTGTAAGTCAATACAGTTTTTGTCTTATCTATGGTGGCAAAAGTGGCTACTAAACAATAAATATTCTGTATTAATTTTTAGTTACCATAAACAATTCATGAAGAGTATAAAAAATAAAAGGAATCAGTAAAATTGTCCTGATTCTGCTTTAAGGTTGAACAAACTTTCAATCCATTGGAGCTAAAGGAATGAGAATTATTAAAAAAATGTTCTCAATAGGTCATTTTTTGACACGGTCCAAGCTTTCCATGATTCCATTAAGACACACATTCCAAAAGAACACGTCATTAGGGTGTGTTGAAGAATTTTTGCAGGTGGTAATTTCTGGGAGATTAGAACGACATTCAAGAAAAATATCGTATAAATATACCAAAGACACAATTTATAAAATATTTAAATGTGAAGTTTGTGTACTTGGATGAGCAAATAGGAAATGAGTGAAATTTAATCCTCGACTATTGAAAGAAAAGTTATGTGTTCGTTTTTTGTGTGTGCTTGTCGGTTTTTTAGTTTGTCTGTGTAGATGTTTGAAGACTTAACACACTGCGTTCATTTGATGCATTACTGTTCTTAATGAGAATTTTGCTGGTAATATTTTAAAAAAATATCAAGGCATTAAAACAAGATGGGGACCAAGGGGCAAGGCTGAGTGAAAACAAATTGTAAATATAGGTTTTAACTGAGGCTGAAATCTGAGGTAATAGCCCATAATTAAAACATGGGTAACTTACCGAGGCCAAAGGCCAAGAGAAAGAAAATAATCTGTATGACCTACCAAGGCCGAAGGCAGAGGAAAAATATATATGTACTTTTCTAATTATGCACAGTAAGACACTTTTTTATGTAGGCAGCGTAAATAGTCTTCCTTTTACTCATCCAGATACTCGACTTATTAGAGCTTTAGTTAGGTAGGGTTTTTGTAAAATATAATATATGAAGACAAGTCTAGTCTAAACAAACACCAATGCTGTTTGTGTCAACAGGTGTGGTGGAGATAGAAGAGGGAGCAGCGGGGGGGCCAGGCCCCGTCAATCCCCAGCCCCCGGACCCAGAACCCCCCGCCGTTCAATAGCCCCACCCCCGCCTCAGTCCGTCAGCCTGGTACCGTGTTGACGTCAACCAACTCGTTCTTTACTACCCGTGAAACACTTCAACTTACATTGTTTTCTTTTGTACTTTTATATGTGTATATCATAGACTTAAAAACATTTGATCTTGGTATGAATAATTATTTTGTAAAAGGAAACTAGAAGAGAAACAGTATTTACTCTTAAGTTACTTTTTGTTTTGGAAACATTTTAATGGTGAGGTCTATGTTAAAATTGGGAGCATACATAAAAGGTTATTTCATTCTTATATAAAGGTGTTCAAAAGCCGCCTCTTGCTGAAAATATCGACAAAATTAACTTTAGTAGCTTATAGAACCTGATGTAAAAAGTCTGAAACTTACTAATTATACTTAGTTTTATTTTCCTCCTTTAAAGTTTGTTATGACTTACGAGTTTCCTAATGTTCACAATACCAAATTGTTTATTTTATCTTTGAATTTGCTTAATACCTATAAAATTTGAGATCAAACAATTATTCTCAGTATTTGCTTGTAATATACATAATACTAATTTAAAAAAATATGTGAACAAAAATAAAAACTTCAAAAGTGTAAAAAGTTAGTTTTTTATTACAAGTTAATGTAATCATAAGCCTGTACCATAAACAATTACCTAAATAAATAGTAATCGCTTTTGTTCTTTGTTAACAATATTTTTCAAATTTCATCGTTCTTTCCTACGACCGAAAACGTTGTTTATCGTGTTGCATCTTTATATTGTTGAGTCTAGTATTGTGTGTATATTCACTTTGTTTCCAACTAAGGACTAAATTCACCTACAGGGTTGAAGATTTACTGGTTTCTATTTGCTTCAACTCCATAGATGGAACCAATGGAGTTTTGTATACAAATAAACTTAGGCTCAATGTTGTTTCTATTTGAAATAATTGAACTCGATATGGTTTGTTGCTTTTTTCTCTTATCATAATAATTAAATATTTATAATAATCTTCTATGAACAGATTGCAATACAATTAATATGCAAGTCGTTCCTTTTAATGTGTATGATTCCTCTGTCATTAATAAAACTAACTAGTTCTGAAATGTATGAATAAATTAAGAACAAATGTTATTTTATGTATCTTTACAAGTTTAGAATTAATTTAAATTTCACTACAATGCAGTTAATTATTGAATGAAATAGTGAAATTTATTTGGTTCCTCTTTTGTTTATTTGATCAAAAAAGAAACCACAGATCCTTTTATTTGACTTCATTTTATTACTTATAAAATTTCCACAATTTATTTGTAAATCTCTATAAAAGTCTAGTGTTGTAGCACTTTAGTTTTACTCCAAAGATCAGTCATGATTTGAAACTGTTGCATCGATTTGTTATTTTTTCTTAGAGTTTTATTGTATGTTATGGAGTGTAGACCCTACTTATTTATTACCTCTTCACTCTTGTCGACTACTTACTACACTGCCAAATCTAGTTTTTTCAATATTTATTTAGTACAGATTTTTCAAGATCAATTGATTTAGTGCTAAATAGGTAGTTACATAAGTGCAGTTTTGGAGCAAAATACGTATTTCGACGAAGCAAACCTTTGAGTGGGCCAGATGGCAATTGTGTTGCGCATTTGAAGGTGAAATCAAATTAAAACCAGATAAGGTAAATATTTTAATTTTTTCATGTACAGTTTGTTGAATACCAGTGTTTCTATAATTATACAGGGTTGCTATGATCAAGGGAGATCTGGAAAACAGACAAATCAGAGATTTGAATGTGGGAAACTCAATGAATTATGGAAAAACTGAGTTTGTAGACATTAAGTCTTAAGAAGTGGTCGGGAAATTCTTAATAAAATTAAAATCCTGAAAATCAAGGACGAGTTTTGCAAAAGCAAAATTTTCAGGCAGGAGGTATTATTTTGTATTTTTTACAAAAGGGGTAATTACTAATTTGTATTGGATTTTCGGTGGAAAGGGAGATTTTTAAAAGGAGATTATCGGCAAATAGTGGTATTTACTTATTAAGAAAAAAGTTTTAAGATTAATTTACTCTAATAGCTGAAATATTTTTTTCAAGACAAATTCCAGTTGATAATTAGAGGAGTGATTCAATGATTGGTAATGCCTAATTATCCAAGCCAAAACTTCATAAAATATTTTTTCAAGCGGGCGGGCATGCTTTAAAATTATGTAGCAACCCTGGCATAACATTTTCCTTCTTGTCTTAAAAGTTTTAAATTTAGAATTTGTTAAAAGTTAGGGAATATTAATGGTTTTTGACAGTGTAATATTCAATGTTTCAAGATGTTAATGATATGTAAGATAGTGAGAATATTGAAGTATGTTATTAGCAACTGCAGTATAATGTTTATATGTAAGAGTATTTGAACTTTAACCAAGCTTTATCCTATGCTTATGTAAAGTTTTGTGTTTGTTATTAGTATTTTGACAAAATACAAGTTTTTATTAATTGATTTTGATTAGGGTAGAAACACAATTGACAGCAGAGCGAGCACTCAAACCCAAGTTAGACCGAGTGTTGAAAAGCATCAACACTGCCACTACCTTCATTGCCCAACTAATTTAAGTGTGATTTCAATCATTTTACATTCATTCTCAACCTAAACACATGTACAAACTTTACTCACTACTTTTTATTGACTTAAAGGACTATGAATAAGTAAAACAGGACAACATTTTGACTCATTATGCATATTTCCCAAAGGTAATGAGTTGTTTGTACTTTAAATAGTTCTAAATAATTATTATAAACTTTTTAAATAGTATAAACTCATAATAGTTAAACTCTTTGAACGGATCCGTGGCGGATTGGTATAGCGCGCGACTCCGGAGCTAATCACTCCGATGGTGCGGGTTCGATCCCCGCAGTCACCACTTACATTTGTAATGTGACTAATACGGTGACGCTAGGTAAAGGTCGAGAGGTTGAGTGGTAGAGAGGACTTTGTAGTCCTAACTTCGCCTAGTTAAACAAGACAAACCTTTTTTTACTCTTGAAAATTCACCTTTTTGTCAAGAAAAGTTTAAGGCGTAGTTTCACTTTAAAATAACTAAAATTTCAAATACTTACAACAATGTATGGTCTTACTTGTCACCGGTAAATCCTGTGCTTCTACTGATGCTGTCAGTTTCCGACGTTGATGACGCCATGCCCCGCTCTGCTCCACTGTCAGTGTGTTCCTACTTTTAGATTTTCTAAATAATTAAATATAACCTAACATAAAGTTTTTACCAGGTCATCTAATAATATTAGTTTGCGGGCTGTTGAGTCTCGCAAGAAGAAAACTACAGACACTGTATGAGACTGAATTTCTGATTGCCTAGTTAGAAAGAGGCAGAATTGTTTGCATTTGAACCTAGTAGTTTAATTAAGTTCTTTTGTATTTTTAGTATGACTAGTAAAGTTTTGTAATCTCTTTCTATTTGTGTAAGTTTGGATTAAACTACTACAATACAAACATTATTTGGATTCTTTTATAATCCCAATTCAGTTCTTTCTCCACAACCATAAATAATATTATTAGCCAAGTTCAAGGGGTTCTTAAATTATGTCGTTTTTGGTTACAGGTTATTCTGAACAAATTAGACACAAACGGTGTAAATCAATTCAGAAGAATTGGCTGGTCAGCTGGCAACAGCGGTACTAACTAAAGATGAACTCATTGTAAATAAAAACATGTTTAATGTAGAGTTCAGGTGACATTTACATGTTCTTGGAAGCGGAAGCAGTCGGATACCACCTTCCACTAGTCGGACTCAATGGTGATGGTGAAGGTTTGGTAGAACATGTGCTTGTCAGAGGCGGCTCGAACATGCATGCCCCTGGGCAGACTTAACAGCAGCGCCCCCATAGATGGTCTTTGTGGAGGGGGTGATACCCCCTGCTCAAGATGGTGGTTCGGCTACCCATGGAAAAATTTAAAATTTCAAAGCAACAAACACTTTAAGGTTGGCCTAGTGTTAACTTGCAATAACAAAAAAACTACATTACTAGTAATAGGACAGATGACTGAATAGAAAGTATTAATTTTTTAATATAAAATGTGTATGGAAACCTTTTGACTAGCACTAGGCAATTTTAAAACCAGTTAGTTTACGGACTTTCTTAAGAACGGCCTCCTCTTGTTGTTGCTTTTCAGCCGCCCTTTTCTGAAATTTTGTTCTACTTGGTTTAGAAAAGCACATTTGACAATATTGCCCTGCCCTATACAAACAAAAAATCTGCGTAAAAAGAGGAGTGCCACAAGGGACTTTGCTCATACCAGTGCTTTTCCTCCTCACAAACAATCTGCCAAACTGGATGCTGTCATATCCTCTTTGTTATGAATCCTGCGCTTCTACTGATGCTGTCAGTTGGTGAGGTTATGACATAAAATAGGTTTTGGTTACCTCCGTCAATATCCAAAAAAAGTTGTGTTGAGGATTGTTACATCCTCGGGATGTTTCGATGTGAAGACATCATCGTCGGACGTGCAGTATAATTGTAGAAAATCCGCCTGTTGGCTTCGTTATTAAAGATGAAAATGAAGACACATGAAGAAACACAATCTGACGAAACACGAAAATAAATTAACATATTTTACAGTTCATATAGCAAAAACACCGAAATAAATAAATTTGAATACAGTTTTAAACAGTAGGCCTACACACACACATGAACAAACAAATCACAACGGAAGACTGGTCAGCGTGGTTAGGTAACCCTACTCCTTGAGTACTGAGTGTTGTTATCAGTAGAAACAGCTGATACAGATGACTTCTGATTGAGCAGGTTATACATGATGTGCGATTTGAAACCCAGTTTTTCATTCAACAGACAATTGCTAGTATTTTCGTTTCTGAAGGCTCTATATATTTCTAGCTCTTCCAAAGTATTTAGCATGGATCCTTTTTCACAGAAATGTAGTACTTCCAGGCCCTGATCTATTTGGCTCATATTATGGTTTGTATCGACTAAATGTACAAAACTAGACTTTTGTTGAACACTTCGGCAATCTGGCCGGTGTTCTTTATATCTTATATTAAAGGAACGACCAGTTTGTCCTATGTAGGATTTGGGGCAGTCAGCGCAATTAATTTGGTAGACACCTGATTTTTCAAATTTATCAGAGTTGTTTCTTTTGTCCGTCAAAAGATGTAACAATCCTCAACACAACTTTTTTTGGATATTGACGGAGGTAACCAAAAACCTATTTTATGTCAAATTGATATCCAAGGGGCAAACAATGAATATCTATGGTGGGGCATAACCTCCGCTTTGCTCTACCGTCAGTGTGTTCCTACTTTTAGACTTTCGAAATAGTTAAAATTTTAATAACCTAACATAAAATGTTTACCAGGTCAACTAATAATAGTTGGGCTGTTAAGTGTGTTTCTTTTGTTTAAATTTGGATTAACTTCTACAATACAATAATTGTTTATATTCTTTTATAACCCCAATTTGGTTGTTTCTCCACAGCTATAAAGTATATTAGCTGAGTTCACGGGCGTTCTTAAATTATGTCGTTTTTGGCTACGGGTTATTTTGAATAAAATGAGACACAAACGGTGTAAATCGATCCGGTAGAATTGGCTGGCCAGCTGGCAACAGCGGTACTAACTAAAAATGAAAAAGAACTGATTGTATATAAAAACGTTTGATTTATAATTCAGGTGACATTAACATGTTCTTGGAAGCGGAAGCAATCGGACACCACCTTCCACTTGTCGGACTCATTGGTGATGGTGAAGGTTTGGTAGAACATGTGCTTGTCTCTGTTGCCTTGGTATCTGACGATGCCGGCCGTCTGGATCACGTACGCCATCTTGTTGCCGACGGCTCCGTCTGTAACACAGGGCACTTATCATTATAATCGGAATAAAACAGCGTTTTTCAATTATATTTTTGAAATCCGAATATAATTACAACTGCTATCCATAAGTACAAACAGAAGGATGAACAGCCATGCTATATTTGTTTTTCAGACTTAATTAAAGAATTTACAATTTATATGACCTAAAATGCATAATAAATTATGAATCAAAACATTTCAACAAAGTATTTTGTTTTGTAATAGGTTTGGATGCTGTAGTTTAAGAGTTTTTTCCCAATCTGTGATTTATTCTTTATAATATGATTCATTAATTAGAATAGGTAGGCCTGTGTTAAAAAACTAAAACCCAATAATTAATTGTATAACAACATTAATATTAGAAATTTAACATAAAATATAGCTGTTTTGATCTGGTTTTCACCTGCAAAATCTGGCATTATTAATGAATATAAATTTTAACGTTGTTAAAATCTGTTATAGAGTTAGCACTTTGAAAACACTGGCTGGGATTTAAAAAATAAGATAGGACAATGTACATTGATCTTTTAAGTACGCCACCAAATCAGGTGAAATTGCAGGAAATGTTTACATGAATCACCCTGGTATTCTTTGCACATCCTGGCTGGTCAACGTGTGGGTACTGATCGGCAATCCGGCTAGGAACTTCTGGATCTCGTCACCACCCATCCTGCCATTGCCGTTCCACACCAGAGCTGCGTTGTCCATGTAGTACTTTGACATTAGCTGGAACCAGTTTTAGATAGAATAATGAACAAAATCTAAATACAGTACAAACTAATACAAGGTTTAAAATCTTAAAGCAAACCTGTAAGAGAATCGGGCTGGGAAATAATACAAGGTTTGTCCTAAAAGTGAATAGACCAAATCCCTTGTCTTAGGTTGGGACAAGTTTTGTTGCTATGTGAACTTGTATTAGCTTACATACCTAAGCAGTTATAAGATGGTAACACAAGATAGTCTCCCAAAATGTCATTGAATCCTCCTGCTGAATATTCAATATTATTATAGGCCAGTTCAATAGTAATACTAATTCTTGATGTTTTCTCCATCTACTTTGTGGTAGTCGAAAGTATACAAAAAATAGTAATACTAATCTTCTCCTTATTATTTACATGTCTCTAACCAATCATAAGCCAATCTGACCCAATGCTCAGCCCAAAATTTATTTATATTTTTCATGCTCATACAGTCATGTATTTATGTGAAATGATATTTATCGTGTTTTACAAATAAATTAGGTACAAATAAACAAACTCTAAATGTACAAAACAACAAAAGATTTAAAATGTGGCCAATGATCTGGTTGCGTTCATGATAGTCCGGCAACATTTTACTCCTCATTTGACAGCGTGGATTAGCATAAGTAAAATAAAAAGGTATTTTAAACAAAAGGCTACACTAATTTAATAACCTACAATATGCAACCTTAACATTCTTATCTGTTATAAAAAATACAACATCTTTAAAATTACTCAAACTGTTATGTTTTGATTTAACTTAACTACAGAATTTGTATAGTACCAAATAGTTTTTAACTTTCAATTGATAATTAGTTAAGAGTTACAACATAAAGTAATAATTCACTGGTTTTTGTAGAACAACCAAGTAAATTTTCAAGAGTGTCCCTCATCTCCATGTGTACTAAATGATGAGCGATTTAAAAAGAAACAAACTGGTCGCAGTCACAGGAGACAGAATCTGCTCTCTATGGCACAAGGCACCATAGAAATTTGTTGGTACGCTTGTTGCGACAGCTTTGCTTTAACCAGAGGCAATGCCAGCGTTTCGATCGGCTTCAGATCTTATCAGTGGGGGATGCCAATCCCCTAGACGCAAGCTCTCCTCCCTTAATAGTTCGGGAGGCTAATTTGAACAAAACCCCGTCTCGCAGGGCATGTGAGACGCCCCGATCGGAGGGGGCCCTGAGGAATTGGGGTCGTTCTGTGGCTCCCCAAACCGGAGGTCAGTTGACCTTAGCAGAGGGATCTCTGGAATCTGAGATTGTACTCTGCCGGGCACCAACGCATTCCTGAGCGGACAAGCCCCCCACGAAGTCAGCACCAATTGGGGGACTGGCATCCCCCACTAATGAGATCTGAAGCCGATCGAAACGCTGGCATTGCCTCTGGTTAAAGCAAAGCCGTCGCAACAAGGTGCAACCCAGGTGTTGCCCCAGCGGTTGGGTGCAAACCGTTCCCGGGGGGGCTGGTGCACTTCGGAGTCTGCCACCTCCAGCCGGGTTGTTGTCGTAGCCGGTTGGATCTTGGAGGGCCACAGACAGATCCTGGATCCGGCACCGGTGGCTGGTGTTCGCTCCTTGCCACCGGCACAACAGACATACCACCCAGTCCGTATCCGTGCAAAACCAACTAGACCACATGGGAGAGTGAAGGCTTGCTGTTTTCGTGGACAACGCAACCCGGGCTCCACAGGAACAGAAGGCAGAGCACGTGAAACTGGCTGGTCACAACATACGGCCCGGATGTTAAATTGGTGCTGACTTTGGGGAGGGCTTGTCCGCTCGGGAATGCGTTTGTGCCCGGCAGAGTACGATCTCAGATTCCAGAGATCTCGCCGCTAAGGTGCTCTTCAGATTGCAGAAGAGCCGGGCAGCGACGTGACTGGTGCAACAACGCAATTCCAGCGCCATTGGCCGTGGACAGGGCTGACAGATCTCGCAGCTATTGGGCGAAGATGTTTGATAAAATTTCGGGCCCCTCATCAGGTGCGGCCGCCTGATTTTAACAAGAGGCACCTGGCCTCGGAGATCAGTTGACGGCGAGAGTCGTCGTCTGTCCTCCGGTTTGGGGAGCTACGGAACGACCTCAATTTCTCAGGGCCCCTCCGATCGGGGGCATCTCGCATGCCCTGCGAGACGACGAGGGGTTTCGTTCAAATTAGCCTCCCGAACAAACTAGAAAGGGAGGAGAGCTTGCGTCTGGGGGACTGGCATCCCCACTGATGAGATCTGAAGCCGATCAAAACGCTGGCATTGCCTCTAATTAAATGCACCATAGTAGATTGAAATGCCATAGAATAGACATTTTGCTGTATTCGTTTGTAACAATTATACGAAAAAATGAATAAAGATATCTTGACACCAGTCAATCTGGTTTCACTTTTTACTTTACGCGTCTAATGGACAATCAGTCTATATATTTCTGTTCTCACTGATCAGAACACATGCAGGTTACACATTTCTTCACATTCGTTTACTTTTAAATATGCTAAGCATTTATTACAAAAAACATTTCTTAATACGCCGTTTAGCAAACTAAACAGTAATATTAATTTTCAACAAATCCACCATTATCGTGGCACATAACGTACAGTAACTTGAAAGTGGTTCTAAACTAGCTATACTTACATGTCTTTTCCTGTCCATGCTTTCATAGTATAATTTTGTGAACTCACTAGCAGTGCGGTACCCTAAATCTGGCTGAAAACACAAGCATTCCATGTAAATTATCATCGGTTTGGATTAAAATTTGTAAATACAATTTTATTAATATACAGTACAGTCTCTATAATTGCCACTCCGAAACGTCCAGTAATCCGGCGCTGTGACCGCGTCATTTAGCCACCTGTTTTCAAGTTTCTACTTGTCTGTAAAGCGCGTAACGTATATGTCGTATGTATCGATTACTTCAGTTCACTTCAGACAGCCAGAGAAGTCTGTGCTGTTAATTGCTAATCTTTGATTCCATTGAGTACAAGCCGTAAGATGCCGCAAATTAGCTACTCTATCCAAGGAATTCAACATCGGTAGATCATAAACTCACAGACATAATGAAGAAAAAGAATTTAATTGAATAATATTTTAAGAGTAAAGAATCATTTTCAACGTAGGAAAGATTATTCCTGGCCAATTGAGTCTTTTTTAGTGAACCTCCACTAATCCGGCATTTTCCTTATCCGGCGCTTCCGATCCCGATATAGGGCCGGATTAGTGAGATCGTACTGTACTATATTTCACTGTATATTGAAATCTGTAGTTTTTTCAGTCACCATACTTCACCAGAGAAGAAAAAATTGCCTTACTGTCACTTTACTATAGGTTTTACTTTTATGTCAGACCTACAGATTACAATTATTTTTTTGAGGAGAACAACGGAATGATTCTCGACGGCTGACCATTTACATAAAAAGTGCATGTAGGCCTAATATGATCATTGTCGCAATGAGTCAACATAAAATAGCATAGAGAAGTTAAATAGCCAGCCATATAGCATTTGTTTTGACTAAACTATTGGTTTCTTTCACTTGGAACATTATTGCACTGCATACACATTAAACACCTAAAATCAGCTTAATTTATATATTTTTGACTTAGTAACGTATGTAATCAATAATTTAGATAGTTACCAGTATAATGGAGATCTTCACAGATACAATACAAGACATAAGCAATCATTAACAATAGATTTCTATCGACTAAGCAAGTGTACTAGTAGTCACATTGTCTTATCATTAAAAGTTTACAACCATTTAGCTGAATTATTTAATATATATGACCATAATTTATTTCTGAACAAATTTTATAAATGGTTATTAGAGCACCTGTTTTACATGCTGAATGAGTTCTTTGCAATAAAACCAGTAGTTTTATGTTACTTCAGTAAGTTGTAGTTTTATACTTAACTACATTTATCAGTAATCATGTTTAGTTTGTTTTCTTAATGTATATTTAGTGACTTGGCCTTGAGCTGTATTTCAACTTTTGCCAATGAGTTGTACAGTACAGTCTCTAAAATCTTACTGGCCAGCCGTTCACCTCTTCGACACGTCCAGTAATCCGGCACTGTGACCGCACCATTTAGGTCCTGTTTTCAAGTCTCTACTTGTCTGTAAAGCGTGTGTTGTTTATTGCTGATTGGTGCGTCCGTTCAGTACAGGCCGTGATATGTTGCAAAAACGTAATCATGTTACTTTGACATAGATTAAAAGTATGTGATTTTAAAATTATTAGAAGGTGATGATAAGGTAACATCGGCAGATCAAAAATTCACAGGCATAAGGAAGAATAAGAGTGAAATTGAATCATTCTTTAAGAGTAGTGAATCATGCTCCATAGTGAGAAATATTATTCCTGGCAAATTGAGTCTTTTTTAGTGAACCTCCACTAATCCGGCACTTCCGATTCGATATAGGGCCGGATTAGTGAGATCGTACTGTAAATTCTTATGGCAATAAATATTCATATATTATGGCAATATTATCTTGTCACACAGATGATGTGTATTTTGTTATTAAACTGAAGATGCCTTAGCCTGCGAAAGCTAGCTCTTTCAATTAAAATTCAGTGAAAAGTTTAAAAATGTCTAATTTATTATTATTATCTCCAATTTGACTGCCGATAAGTTTCAGATAGCCATAAAACTAAAAACTTTAAAAGTTCAGTTAAGGATACTGAGGCTAAAGCACTAAGAAAAGTTCAAATAGCCTTGTCTAAAACTAAAACAAGTAAAATTGTTAGACTTACTTCTTCCATTGTCGATAACCTAGCGGCTAGCGTGATCTTGGACTAAACAGTTTGAACTACGGTTGTTGTTTTTCAGTCTAGGCTAATTACAATAAATTTCAAGTTTTGGACATACAAGTTCTAGTACTATTTAAATTTTAAGGTTTACTCCACATAATTGCAACGCAAAATTTTGTCCTGTAACATTTGGAAATTTATTTACAACACAAGTTAAGTTTGTCGTCTGCTCATGAGTTGTCCTGTAACCGTGTACAGTAATTTTGTAAACGCACTTTGAATACTTTTTAATTGGACTGTACTTGTCAGATACCGTTGGGATTGATCAATGTGACCAACGTTTGGAAAGCTTACAAAAGCATCATAATACAACCAACGATTTTGCCTACTTACGTGAATATAAACTGCTAACAGATTTAAATTAAAATATAATTACTTACATTATACTCAAATAGTTTTATTCTAAAGTAGTTAGTTCATTTGCGTGCAAATCCTTAAAACCCTGTGCGTTTATATATATACGAATTTCAACCTAGAGAACATTTTGTTGGCAACTCTGTTGGAATCTGGACCCAAAAATGTATCGCTAAAGCCGAGATCTCGCGATATGGTCACGTGACATGAACTTCTACAGTTATTTTTTCAGGCATGATGGCGCCAAATGACATTATCTCACTTTATTTAGGTAATATTATTAGCTTATTGTCCAAAATATTATTTATAATTAGTGAGTGAATACTTTAAATATTCAGTTAGTGATTGAAATAAGAGGTTTCAGTTTTCCTCAAAAGCTCAGTTGGTGAAGAAGAAACGGGAATTGGGAATGAGGACATGTTGGTTAGGCTGATGACAGAGATGGCATCTCAGTTTTAGTTTGTGGAAATTTAGTAATTCCCGAAGTGTTGATGATGTTTTGTGCAGTTGAAAAGTGCTATTATATATTTAAGTGATAATTAAAAGTTGCGGTTCCGCGAAATATCGCCGTTTATGGGTAAAATTTCCTCTTTATTATGCTTACTAAACTGATGAAAAGTCGTGTCGATGGTGCTGCCATCTGTGTTGTCAATGTTATTAAAGCCAAAATCCATCCGTGGATCAAGCGTTTCAGTGCAGTTTTTAATGTAAATTTCACTTTAGAATGTGAATATACTACCTCAAACTATAAAAATAATACATATACACATAACCAATTACCCTTTAAACCCATAATACTCAGTTTCATGAAGCTGAAAGGACTTTTTATTCCCAATGTTTACATCCCAAATGGCCTATTAGTAAGCCATTTTATTTTCCAAATACTAGCCTAATTTCTGTTTATTGTCGTTATTTAAGGTACACAGTGGTCAAATACTACTTAAATACGTTGTTAGGACCTTTAAATACCTTATCATTGTGAGCTATCCACTAGAAAACATTACACATTCTCAAGGTTTGTTTATTAAATAACCCAGGGCCTCCAACCACCAATCAAACATAATTTTTCTTATATCCAATTTCTTTAGTTCTTTTTATGATAGGCTTATCATCTGCCACAACATATCAACTTAAATTATATCTAGCCTATTTGGCTTAATCATTTTACATTGGCCTAAAGACCTTACATTCCCTATGCCTAAGGACAAACCCCTTTCTTTCAATCTCAATCAAGCAATATAGGCCCTGCTAAAATCTTGAAATAGGCCATAGTGTTTCAGTTTTGATCCAAATGCTACTTGTAGGCAGGTTACTTACCAGTCCTAGTGAATTTTACATGAATGTAAATTTGTGCTTCTCTCTAGCAGAATCGGCCTTTAAGAATTGAACTCAATTCAATAGGACTGGTGTTGATGGCCATAGGCTAGTTAAATAGGAATAGTAGCCTTCCTTTTCTTAGCTATAATCTAAAATCACCAATTAGTGTTATGCATACACTCCTTGAGTTGCTAGTTATACACAAATATTTCAAGCCTTCAATAAGTGCTATTTAAAGATCAGGCCAATGCTTATTCTTAATTAGATTAAGAGCAAGTTCAATGGATTTTTTCTATCCCAAATTCAAATGAATGATTAGGAGTTTAAAACATCAATAAGCTAAAGCTGACCTTGCCTAGGCCAATAGCTTTTATAGCTCAAGTGTTTCGGGAGCTAAAGTCTAAGCCCCTTGAGGGAATTTTTTGAAAACACTGATTTTAGTTTGGACATCATGATCCACCGCCTATGTAAGTTAAATAGTTTATTTTTACTATCAATTTTGACACAATCTATCCAGTCATGACTGGTCAACGATCAAGCGATGGTCAAGGATGGGAGCTTGTATAATTAGGATTGTTTCACACTCAAACTAGCTGTGTCTTCACAACCAAACCAATTACAATAACTTTCACTTTGCTCTAGATGCTGGGTTAGGTCTAACTTATAGGGGAAAATAGTTGTCAAGCGTACATTCTGAGAGCTTGTTAAAAGTATGAAACCTGCCCAAATTACACACTACATACTAAACATTTTACTGCCATACTTAAGCTTGTTCAATCTAGCTGCAAGTGATCTTTTAACACGTTCACTGTGTCTAGTTCCAGGTATTCTTAATTCATTTATTTGAAAAAATTGCAATATTCATGTTGTATTGTGTCGAGCACAGTGAACCCGCTAATTGATATGTCTAGAAGCTTACTAGATAAAAAGGGGGTTACTTGAAGCAAGTCACTGGCATGCTAGGTTGGAGCAACCCCTTGATGGTGAACGTACTATATGATGAACCTTGGATAGTAACTTATTTTCTATTTAAATTAATCAACAACTAGGCCTAAATTTAGGCTTCTCGATAGGCATAAATATTTAAGCAGTTAGTAGTAGTTCAAGCCAGAATTCATCTTGTGTCGCTATCAGTGTTACTGGTTTACATGAGCAATAGCATCACCTGACTGGCAAGTGACGAGTGCATAGAGTAAACCGAGCCTACAATGAGCTGTCAGTACCAATTAAAAACTATGGATGCTGCTATCCCTTGAGAGAACAACAACCGATCGTCTCGTAGATGTATTTGTTGACATATTTTTGTCATGAATGTTTCAGAAATGTCTTTTCGTGAGCTATCTTGCAACTAATAACTTTCTCCTCAGCTATGTAGTGAGTATATCCGATTTCAAACTGTAATATTTCTGTAGAATAATCGAAATATATATTAAAAAAGTTGTTTAGGCTAGAATAGAAATTTAACTTGCACATTTCCAGTCAATTTGTAGATATCAACCGATACAGTTCATTGTCTAAGTGAATCACTGTTGATATCCAATTTCACTTCAATGATCAATTTCACCTCACATAATGAAATATTTATATATGACTCAGTTTAAAAAACCAGTGGGTTATCTAGAATTGACATATTGTTTGTCACTTATCAGTGAAGGATACTAGACCAGCTGTTTTAAAGTGGACCTAGAAGACAAAAATTTCATCGCAATGGTGATCCATAGCCTTACGGAAGGGCATCATTAGCTTCAGTTGTCTGCAATTTGGAAATGAACACAGTCTTTTTGTGTGTGTTTACATTCAAACATTGTCAATGTTCTATTAACAGTTGAAACAAAGTTATCAAAATGTTTAAATTTTAGTGTTACAAATATATAAAGTTGAAAATTGTCATTTTATTAAGGCCACAATCCTGTTAATCCGTGAATGATGGTTTAATGGTTCTTCTAGCTTGGCTTTCATGTCATCTTAATTAATATGCAATTCAAATCTAAGATACACGTCAACTGTTAAATTAATAATATTCCTAGTTTTATTTGCTAAACCTTTACTCATCTTTGTTTAAATTGTGTTTATTTTGTGGAGACTGGTTTCATTAATTTGTCTAACCAGTTAACCACCAGATGTTTACTGTAGCCTAATTCTGGTATCAGCCATGTTTGTAGCCGGATGATGTTTTAACTTAGCCAATGAAAAGATTGGTTTTGTCCGTTTCTCTGAGTCTAAACGCGTAGCAAGCGACTGTTACACATTAGTAATACTTTTCACTAATGGTACAGGTTACTCCTGGTTGATCTATGTTTTGAACTTTAAAGAAAGTGTTTATAAGTTTGCAATGTTATGTTTCAGGCTGTTAAGCTACAGCAGAGGATTTCTAATCTACAGCTTTTAAATCATAATGAGTCATAGAGCCAAACGGCAGGCCAATCGCAATGAAGATTGCCCAGGTAAGTGAAGCATCTGTCGGTTGTATTATCTTACTGAAGTTTTATTCGTCAACAAATTGCTGACAATTCAGTCTATAGTATTTATTTTTATCAAAATTGTTGCTGTGTGTGATTTACTTAAAACAGTAAGGCTAAAAGTTTTATATTTTGGGTTTAATTTGTTCACTAGCACTTTAACAGCCAACTGTAGCAAAAGTTAGTGATGTTAAATAGTATACAATTGGTTGTATAATTTATTTTGGACCTAGCGTAAAGTGTCAATGGCCTTTATTTTATTTTATTCTTCCAACGGTCAAAAGACCAATACCAAGGCCTTAGGAGACAAAAGACAAGGTGGCTACTGGTAGCAGTCTAGCCAAGTAAAATAGATGAAAGATTGGATTTTCATATGTTGAGCCTTTGATTAGATTATTATTATAATCCTCTTGTCTCAAATAATCCATGTTATATATTTTTTTAAAGTAAATGTATTATTTTGACTGAGTACTTGTAATTTATGAAATGTCGGGAATTGTTTTCTTGTCATTTAACAAGAAACACTTGCAGTGTAATTTATAAAGGGAAAAATGCCATGAACATATGCTTAATTCTAGGATAAATCTACGTTGACACAGCACTTTTTTTTAATTGGTGAGCGAGGTTTCTCTTAGCCATCCAGAAACTTGACAGAACGGTTGTCGTGTTGCAGTGCCGACAAAGAGACGTAAGGGCCGTCCACCGGCGCTGGAGGAAGAGGAGACGTCCTCCATGGACCCGGGCTGGGCCCCGAGGGTCAACGCTGAGCTCAAGATGTCTGCCATATACAACCGCAGTGTCACCGAGGCCCCGGCAGAGGTAACCGACATAGTCACTTAACCCTAGTCCAAGCTCTGCTCAGGGCAAATGTAATCTTGGGCTTCAACGTCTTTGTTGGAGCTGATGTGGGTTGTTGCATTTAGTAGCATGTAGATTGTATGTACATTTAAATTGGATTTAATTTCATTCAAACACAGTCAAAAGAACAGACTGGTTGTTTGATTTAAACTTCTAATAATGGACATTCTAGAATAATTTGATATAATATGGTTAAATTAAATGTTTTACAAATTGCAAATCTTTTTCTCAGTTTGGGTTTTCTTTAGTATTGAAAATGTTTGGCCTATTATTAATCCGTGGCAGAAGCTGTACCTACAGAATAGATGAAGGAGTTAGTGCTGTCATAGTTATGTGATAATTAATCAGTTTAGGGCTTAGGTTTGAAAGTACAGGCCTTTTCTAGCTGTGCAGAATGAGCTTGCAGATCAGAAAGCATGAATGTAGTCTGATATGTGTTTTGTTTCAACAGCTGTTCAGAAAAGACTTGATCAGCGCAATGAAGCTGCCGGACTCAGAGCCGCTGACTGCGGATGAGTACTGGACCATCAGTGACCAGTGGAAGCAGGAGTGGGAACGAGGAGTGCAGGTTCCCGTCAACCCGGACTCGTTGCCCGGCCCCTCCGTCACCATCATCAGTCCTAACCACCGTGGCTTCAACGACTTCCGCCTGTAAGTACCAAGCACAATCCCATGCCTGAAGGCGAAGTTCGTATCTTGTACTCGTGAAACTTTGTTATCATTACAGGCAAATGTCAATAAGCGTTGAAATAATGATTGGCATCTCCGCCTTACAATAATACTCCTTAAAAATGTTGTAATATTTAAACCTAATTAAAAAATTGTATTTAAAATTATCAAAGAATTACAGATTGTTTGAAACTCCCCTTAAATTAATATCCAAAAAATTTGTCCACTTCTTAGAAAATTCCTTCTGATTTGAAAATCGTAATAATTTCCTTTAAGAATTTCACGATACCTCAGAACCTGCCGATCTCTAAAAATTCAAATATAACTTTCATTTGGATAACCTAGTAACATATGTTGGCTTACACCCGGATATATACCTGGGTTAAAGCTATGGCAAAAACTTTGGATTTCATAGTTGCACACAAGACTTTGGCGATCATCTGGTTTTATATTTTAGAACAGATTCACGGAGGGATACTGTAATTATAATTAGATATAAAGAAACAGTACATAGTACCCTGGTAAAATTGTATTTTAACATGGACCGGTTTCAACCTTTAGGCCATCCTTCCGCATGTAAATACATTGCATCATCATGAGTACATCTGGTTTTATTTAACAAAGAACCGATGGATTGGTAGAACCGATAACCAAAAAAGCTGAAGAACCGATAACCGGCAAAATTTAGATCCGACCCATCCCTAGTTTTTATTTAATATTGTACAATTACCATTATTGTACTACAGACCATTAGGCGTACTCTACTACCGTAGATTTTATTATTTGGAAACTATCCGTATATAACTTAATTTCAACTAATAGTTATCACACTGTAATAACTGTACAATGGCAAATACATTTTATGCTGTTCTAACTCCTTACTTTGCTACTTATAAAGCAAGTTCCACCAACTTTGCACTTGTGCCGGCAAGAACAACACACTACAAGTCGTTTGTACATAAGTATATGACCTCATTGTTTCCCAGGCCGAAGAACAAGTACATTCGCATCACAAAGATGAACACTTCCGCATCGACGAGCACTATCTGTCGAACATGCCGGCCAAGGCGGAGAAAGCCTGCTCCTACGACTTGGACGAGTGTGATGTGGCTTGGCTGAAAGTCGCCAACGGCGAAAGAGCTCGAATGGGTGAGTGTTGAGCTATGCTAACATCGGTTTAGACGTAATGGTACAGTTTTCAGGGTAGCCACAGTCTGGGAAAACAGGGAAAAAATTACAAGCTTGAGATTACTTGGGAGATTACAGTTTTGGTTTTGGCAAAATTCATAGAAGTCATAGACAGAAAAAATTCATCACCGATTGTATTTCATTGACCCAAAATGTTTAAAATCAAACATAGTGTCTTATTACTTCTCTTTCTTGTCACTAGAATGCACAATTGTAAAATGTGAACCAGACTATTGTAAAACGAGAATAGACGCCAATAATATGAGCTCTTCCTGTCGAGACTGTTTCACTTCAATTATTGATGGATCAGGACAATGTGATTTGTAGACTGTTAGTTTGACAATAGACGACTTTTACAAATTCAATGTTCTGAAACGTTGATGTTGCAGGTTTGCATGCAATCAAAGAGGACAATCTGGAGAGAGTGATCGAAGAGCTTGAGATCCGTTGTTGGGACAAGGTGCAGAACATCGTGAAGCAGGAGGAGGGTCTCGGCATTGAGTTTGATGAGAATGTCATCTGCGACGTTTGCCGTTCGGTGAGTACAGTCGTGCTGTGTACAATGACATTTGTAGGGAGAAGGCTCTCTTCAGGTGAGAGAGAGCTGGTTTTTAAGGTTGAGACAAGATTGCAGTGAGAAAAATAAATTTAAGACTGCAAACGGTATCGAAGTCGCGATTTTGTTGTGGGTGCTAGCGGGAGTCAAGAGATTGTCGTAAACGATAACGTAAGCAGTGATTTTGTTGTGAACGCTAGAAATAATCGAAGTTTTGTCAAAATAGCCAAATGGGCGGGGGTAACTATAACTCCATTAAGGTGGCTAAACCCGGGAAATCAACAAAATTTATCCGGAAAAAATACGGGGGTTTGTTTTTTAGAATGTTGGACACTTTGAATATAAACTTTTGGGGTAAAATAAACAAACACTTGTTATATGTCGTTTTTATTTGATCAAAACACAAATTGGGCTATGTTATTCCACCTGCAAAATCATAAAAACAAATCATTATTAGTAACCATGCCTATTCAACCTCACTTAATTAATATGACTATTCCTTAAAAATTACAATTAGTGCTTCGGTGTAATACTAACCACTTACCAAAATGTAGTATTTTTCTATAAAAGTTGTGTTAACTTTATAAACACTGGCTTTATATGACTACAACTTTATGAACTTTATATGACTACAACTCATCTTATGTGTTTTATTGTTTATATACAATATTCCATTCTCTAGAGGAAACTGTTGTCTTACTATACTATGCTTAATTAAAATTTGTACATGTTATGTTTTATTTTAGGCTCATTTTTAAAGATATCGTGTGGTACACGTGGTATTTTTACAGTATCGGTCGGTATCAAGACATTCTGGTATCGGCCCATCCCTAAAAACAATATAATAAAACATAGAAAACCCGAAAAATTAATATTGATATCTTCTGTCTTTTGAAATCATGATTGGAGTTCAATACATACTTATCAATTCTTCAAATTTTTCAAGACTTGCTTTTATTTTCTTCTAAACTGTGGTGTTTAAACAGCCGGACTCAGAGGAAGGGAACGAGATGGTGTTCTGCGACTGCTGCAACATCTGTGTGCATCAGGCGTGTTACGGGATCACGGCTATCCCGGCCGGGTCGTGGCTGTGCAGGACGTGCTCCCTGGGTCTGAGGCCGGAGTGTGTGCTCTGCCCCAACAAGGGAGGCGCTATGAAGTGCACTCGCTCGGGACACAAGTGGGCTCACGTCTCTTGCGCTCTCTGGATACCCGAGGTCAGCATCGGCTGTGTGGAACGCATGGAACCCATCACCAAGATCTCCAGCATACCGGTGAGTTCAAGATTTAGTTGCTTGAAAAGTTTTTCAGAGGATATACTGGTAATATTGTTGATCCGTCCGAAAGTAAGGAACAGATAGAATACAAACAGGAAACCTTTATAAGGTATAAGAAAATTAAGCAAACCAAGATGGAGAATTGCTATAATAAAGCAAATAAATAATTTGCTCACTGGCTTATTACCTTCAACATGAAGTTTGATTTTGTTTGTTGACAGGGTCATTTGCCACAGAGTGAGGATTCATTTAATGAAATTTTTGCCTTATTTCATGCATTGAGGCAAAACAATGTTTCTTTTTGTGTTCTGCTTTTGGCCAAAGAAAATATTGTTTGCATCTAAATGATGGTTACAGAAGTAGTGGGAGGTGTAATTTCTTCCAACAGTAACCAGTTGAGTCCCAACTAATATTCACTGTTGTATTCAGACCAAAAATTGTTTGAGCCCCATTTACATCCAAATAATTTTATTTTGTGTATGAACCTGAGTGTTTGTGTTGCAGCAAAGTCGGTGGGCGCTGATCTGCGTGCTGTGTCGCGAGAGGGTGGGGGCTTGTATCCAGTGTTCCGTGAAGACGTGCAAGACTGCCTATCATGTAACCTGCGCCTTCAAGCACGGCCTGGAGATGCGAGCCATTATCGAGGACGAGAACGCAGACGATGGAGTCAAGCTCAGGGTGAGTGATGGAGCAGTAAGTCATGTACAGTCAGTTTCATAATTGTGTGAAAATGCTGATAATTCTTTAACTGGTCCTTTTGTTTTTCTTGATTAAAAGGTAAAACCTGTCAAAAACTAGAGTAATTTACTTTTAAATTAAAATTTGATAATTTAGTTTTGACTGATAATTTGGCTGTCAAACAATGTTAAGATTGTAATAATTGGTTGAAACCGAACAGAGTTATGCTGAAAAACCTAGCCAGGCTCTACGTCCCATCCAAGCATCCGACCCCAAATGAAACTTTGAAAACTTTAAATGCATCCCAAAACTGACTATTTTTTACAACTTTTTAATAAGAAATATACCACGTTTGAACTTAATTGGATGGGTTTTAAGTTAGATAAAAATTATTCAATAAAAAGATTTACAGACAGGCAAAGAAAAGGTATATGTGACACTCATAGTTATACAGTGTTTTACACTTCTTTTGACCCATGGAACAACAACTCTTTAAGAGGATTTAACAACACTGTATATAATATTCACGGGACTGGGAGGATTAACAAATGTCCACTGATCAGGAAAATCAGGGAAATGATTGATACTCACTATTTTCTGCAAGTACCCTTAAGAGTTATGACCTCGTCATGAATTACCAATCGTCAACTGATTTTGTTCACCACAACCACCAGTATGCTCCCACTATTAACAGCAACTGCCTCATTTTAACCTGTTACTACCGAACCGCTCTTGTTAGCATTATCAATATTCGTTGAAAAGAAATGTTCTTAGTACTAGTGGTTTTAGTGTATTATGTCAAAAGTGTATGTTGGTTGTCTAGTAGACACCCTGGTTAACTTGTTGGATCAATGTTTCAGTCATATTGCCAAAAGCACAGTGTGACGAGCAAGAAGGACAAGAATGGGTCTGGCTCAGAGGTCGAGGAGGACTGCAAGAAGAAGAAGCGCAAAGATATGACGTCCGAGGAGAAAAACCAGGCCAGAGCAGCCAAGTAAGTTTCATTCATTGCTTCAGTGTTTGAAATAGTTTCTTTTTGCTTTGTATGATATTACAGTCAACTCCGATAAACCGTAATCGGATAACTCGCGACACCTAATGGAGAGCAAAAAAGACGCCATCCCTCACAAAACATATTGTAATGGTGTCCCGCTTGACCTGACTCGTTTTCTCTGACTCCCCTGACAATATTACCGTATATACTCGAATCTAAGACGCACTTTATTTACCATATTTTAGGCTCTAAAATAAGGGTGCTCTTAGACTCACAATACAAAAAAATATTGAGTTAATTTGATTACAAAATCCTCAAAACATCGACAAAAACATTCAGATAGGCCAGAGGTAGGAAACACAACAGGGTTGTGTATTGCATTGCCTGTTTTGAAGAGTGGAATGAAAGAATTTTTGTGACTTGAGGGACTCAAAATTGTTTCTTATTGCATTCCTCATTGTCTGTAGGTTGGTGGGGAAAAGAAGGAATAGAAGGAAGCAGTAGCATACAAGAAGGAGATACCATTATTCAAAGCAAACACTAGCGCTTGGAAATATGGAGCAATCACCAGTGGCAAAGACATGAACTAACTGACTACAAAAAATAGTCCCTCGCCAGACCCCAGGTGGTCCTTTATCTCTCTACCTGCCTTTCTTATCTGCTTGCGGCTGACCCTTGTTTACAACATTTTTTGTGCTGTGGGAGGGGCGTAGTGGTGGACCTTGGACCTAGCAGGGCGGGGTTTGGGATGGTAGAGGGAAAGCAATCGTGATGCATTCTTTGTTCTGCTTTTACCTCTTGACAGCTGCAGCCTGCAATAACGTCACTGGTTGCTAAGGAGGGGTCAGGGGCCTGACAAATCATAGCCCTCTAGCTGTTGACATTATAAAAAAGGGTGCGTCTTATACGAGGGTGTAGAGTTTTTTACCGTATATTCAGGGAAAATTTATGGGTGCATCTTAGATTCGCATGCGGCTTAACGGTAGTCCAAAATAGCAATTCTCCCCACCTACCAGAATTACACATCCGCCTCACCAATGAATCTGACTAATTAGGCCAATTCAAGGTTTTGACAGTGGTATAAGAGGGCATATAATTTTCTGAAGTGCGGTTGCAGGAGTTGTTTTTATCGGAGTGGTTATTGGTGATTGTGAAACGATGCCTACTAAACGCAAACGGGTCATATTGACAATACAGCAAAACTCGACATGATGCAAAACATTGATCGTGATTCAACAGTAATCAAATGTGCAACCAGTATAATATTGCCCATTGGTGATACAACAGTGTCACGGTGATATACAAAAGTAAGATAACAATAACAGATTTAACACTAACAATACTCTGTCGCCATCTTGTCGCCTTTTTCTGGTTGCTGTGGTAACCAAGTCATGTGACCTGTCAAGAGTTCGACGCTAGCCTTCCTGATCGCTCAGTAGCTAACGAAAACTGTGGAACCAAGGCTACCGTAACACGCACGTTCGACTGTGCAGTGCCAAAACAAATGAGAACTAATGACGGTGTTCACATGCACTGCTCATTGGAATCTGTTATCCTCATTTTATTTGTTTTCGTCTTTATATACCTACCTATTGTACAATAATTTTGAGTTTTTGCAGATTAACCACAATTTTGATTATCTGGGAAGCCTGAACCCAACTTTATCACAGTTAATCGGAGTTGACTGTATGTTTGTTTATATGTTTTTTTTAGGCAAGTTCTTAATAATTCAGGATTTATTTTCTGTAGAGGCTTCCAAAAGCCTTTACCTGGAAGACAATTGTAAGAGAACCATAATGCCTTGTGCACAACTTTGTTTCATTTTAGTGAATTAAACTTGTTGTTTCACATTCTGTCTTGTCCTATCCACAACTATTACTCAGAAACTAATTAGCCATCTTGTCGGCAGGTTGCAAGAGATAGAGGCGCAGTTCCAGAAGCACGTCAGCGTGACGGACGTGAGCACGGACCGCGAGGTGGACCTGGAGGCTGTGACGCTCATCTACAGCTACTGGGTGCTGAAGCGACGTGCGGCGCACAACAAGCCTCTGCTCGCACCACGCAGCCAGGATGTGGACGTGCTCACGCGCCAGCAAGAGCAAGCCGACCTCGACAAGATGAGGATGTTTGTTCAGCTCCGACAGGATCTGGAGAGGGTAACGTTGCATTTTAGTATACATTTTTCTTCTGGTGGTGTAATTTTATATCTTTCCAAAGCAAGATGAAACATTAAAATTTAAAAGTTCATTGATTGTTGGCAAAACGCTTTTAGTTACAAAAGAGCACTGTTTATATCTAGACTACACCTCACCATCCATCAATACACTCATCATACTCACCAGTCATCCCATCTTCACCTTAAAATACCCTCTAGGAGTGGTCAGTGTCTCAATTGGAAGTATTAAAATCAGGCCAGCTCACAGCTAAGCGCTAAAGCGCCGCTGGCATGAGTTAAGCAAATTTCCTTATCACCACAGGAGTTACCACTCATCACACTCATCTTTCACCACATATTTGCCTAAATACCCTCATGAGAGTGGTCGGTATCTCAAATAGTGATTTAGTGATTCAGCCTCGACTTTGCCTGCTATATGATCCTCAGCTTGACCTCCTGTATGATCATGAGCATTACGAGCCTGTTCCCTGCGCTCACAGCCTCGCTTCGGCCTTTGGCCTCAGGCTTACTGGGGTTTTCTGGAAATTATACTACATATCATGAAAGGAAAACAAATGTTAATAAAATTGGACGACTCATTCCGCTGTTAATAACTTTTTTGGCAGCCATTTTGAAACTACTCAATAGATTTTTATAGTTTTTAGTATATTGATAAATAACATTAAAATACATAATTATTTCAAATTTAATTAAATTAGGAAGATACATACTGTTTTTAGATAATTAAAACCACTTTTGATCAAAACTTCCCCCTAAAAGAATACTTCTGGTAATCCGATTTTGCTGGCTAAAGAATATGACCAACATATTTACATAAGGACCAATTTGTATCAAATGTTATGAAAATCTGTCAAAAAATACAACCTGTAGAGAGTACACAAGTATGTATATAAAGTGTTGGAAAATGCTAAAAAGTGTTGGTTTGAAAGTTCATAATAGTGGCGGAGAACAATTCGGAAGTGGCTGGAAAAGTCCGTTCTTTCCTTTTACTTAATTGCTAAAAATTGTTCTGAGGGTCAAGATTGGTGCTAATTTCATGGACCGGTCTGGCTCTTACCATGCTGACGGAATTAATATCTATTTTTCCAAAGAAAATTTCCTAAAAACTCATATTTCAACTTTGGACTTTAAAAAATCATTTGAAATATGGTGATGAAAAATGTGAAAGTATTATAAAAGTTGCAATATACTGAAACAGAATAATAACATTTTGCAAGGTATGGTCATGAGATCTGGGGTAAGTTGTTGCACTTTAATAAAACTGTTTGTATAACAACACTTAATGCCTGACTTTATACAGTTACTACACATTTAAAGAAATTACTCCATTGAATCACAACATTTGATGTAATGTGAAGGAGACAACTTGTATGTTGTGCTAGCTAACAGATATGGTTCTTGTTTGTGGGGAATACAGCCTGCACAGCATAAAAATCAAAGATTTTCTGAACGTTAATGTCTTGGAAATCATTTGGTAGTTCAAAACTTATTAGCTATATACTAATTTAAGGTAAATGTTTATTTCCAGGTACGAAACCTGTGTTACATGGTCAGCAGAAGAGAGAAGCTGTCTCGTTCATTCTTCAGATTGCGAGAACAGACATTCCACCGGCAAGTGTCTGTGTTGACGGAGCCCAGCTACTCTCTGAGCAGCACAGAGCTAACGGCCGTGAAAGAAGCAAACCACGGACCCTCCATCTACGACAGGATCTACTCACACCAGGCAGCTCCCGAGCTAAGCACAGACTTCGACACAGTGCTCGCGAGAATAGCCGGCATGGCCTCGCCCACACCCGAGGATAAGGGCAGAATGGAACTCAACGGTCTGGTCAAGAAAACCGACAACCCTTACAGGAAATTGTACTTAAACGGAAGTTTGGTGAGGAGAAGAACCGTTTACGGCAGTATGTCCAGTGGCAGTGAAACAGACAGCAAACACCGAATAAGGATGGATATTGACATGACAATGTCGAGTGGTGATGACAGAAAACCCAAAATTCCAATCGCGTCTTCCTCCAAGAAAACCACTGTTCTAAACAAGGAAAAGAAACTTATCAAAAAGAGAGTTATTTCACATGCGATGGTCGATTCTTCCACCGAAGACGACGTCAGTACAAAAACCAAACCTAAGCCAAAGTGGGAGTCACCTCGAAGTAAGTCTCTCAGACAAATGGAGAAAGAACTGTCGGATAAAACTGGGCCGAGTGATGATAGTGATGAGATCATGTCCGTGAAAAACTCTTCCAAGAAGGATACTCATAAGATCAGTAGTATCTATTCTGACAGTGATACTGAAGCTTCTCAGGATGATGACACAGTTCCGAGTGATTCCCAGCAGCTCACCATGCGCAAAAGCTTCCATGAAGGAGTTTACAGCCAATCAGAACAAAGCTAAGCGCACCAGGAAGTTGAGTGCTAGATCACGCAAAGGAGCTGTCAAAGAGGAAAGTTCTGTGGAAGAATCCCATAAAGATGAGGTGAAAATCAACAGAAAGAAGACAAAAGAGTCTTCACCGACTGAACTTATTGTGCCTCAGAGGCAAGCTGCTAAAAAGGCCACTGAAAGCATGCGGGGAACTCAAGTTAAAGCTAAGACCGATCTTCTGACAACTGATCAAGAAACGCCTCCTAAAGATTCTGAAGAACTAAAAACTAAAGCAAGTAAAAGTAAAGGAAGAGATAATAAGGAGGTTAAACCAGGACGTGAAGGAAAATCACACAATGATATTTATGAGTTTGAAAAAGAGGTTGGTGAAAACTTTGATATTCTAGCATACGTACCTCAAAGACAAGCTGCAAAGAAGGCTGCAGAACACATGAAAACAGGAAGAGTTCCGATTCCACAGAAACAACCGACACTAGATGACGGTGAAAATAAGTCAAAGCCTGTTGAATCATCAAAGATTAAGAAAGAGTCTGACAACGTCAAGTCGAAAAGGGATCAAGAGTCAGATAAAGCTCTCAGACAACCTAATAAATCGCCAGAAAGAAAAGGACGAAGAACTCCAAAATCATCTGTTTCAACATCACCTTCTTCTTGTAGCTCCTCTTCTGATTCCAGTTCTTCATCTTCCAGCTCAGACAGTGAAGACGGCGACTCATCACCCAAAAAGAACGAAAAGAGAAGCCTATTTGATCCACCTACTCAAAGTAAAATGCCAAGAAGAGAAAGTCAAGACAAAAAGAAGGTTTTGGCAAAGACTGCTGAGAAGAAAAAGCCAGATAAACAGCCCTTTCATGACAAAGGGCAACTATCAGCACACAGTAGTTCTTCATCTTCTAGTAGTTCCGAGTCTGAAAATGAATCCCCTATGCGGAGAAAGCTCTCTCCATCACCAAGAAAATCTTCAGATGCTTTACAGCAAAGAAAGGTCTTGGATAGCAAGGGTCAAGATCAACAAAAGAATCGGGAAGATTCCTCTAAGCTGGCTGCTTCCAAGAAATTCAGGAAAACGCCCGACAAGAAGCTTAAAACTTCCGACGGGCGGCCTGAACTTCAACTTCAGCAGCCGCCTACTGAAAGAGAGGAATCATCCCGACATAAAGGTAAATTCGCCCCTGAAGTATCACGAGGTAGCAAGAATAGATCAAGTTCAAAAGATAGATTCAAACCACTTGAAGCCAGGCATGGAGATTCTGCTCACAAAATCCATGCCTCAAATGCAAATCTGCAAAATCGAAGTAGATCCAACACTCCCCAGTATGAAGAAACCCCTACAACTCGGAGAACTTCTCGATCGCCCCAAAAGAAAGACAGCAGATATGATAGAAGGGAGAGAAAATCAAGTGACCTCTCGGAATATAGCAAAGACAAGAGAAAAGAAGAATCAACAGAGCTTGGTAGGAAAGAGAAAGATAACTCCGAATACTCTTCAACTGAGAGCAAGAAAACTGATCAGAAGGTAAACTTAAGAAATGAACTAGATCGTAATGATTTTAGAGAAAGTGTTTCAGAAGAAAGAAGTTCATCACTCAGAAATAGAACTAAAACTATGGAAAAATCTGAACAAGATTTACAGCAAGAAAAATCAAAGCAAGATGCACACAATTCCAATCTTTCTAAACCAAGTGATAAGAAGAGGGTTTCAAAAGATAACGAAGCTGAAAGCTCTGTTGATTCTGACTCATCCTCTGACTCTGGTGATATTTGCATAGATATTGTTAAATCTGAGAAAGTACAAAGAGTTCCTACAACTGAAGGTCTTAAGGAAAGTAGTTCAGTTTCAATAGATGAAAGTTTCACTCAAAATCAAATGTTAGAATCCAAAATTGTTGATGACAATCTTGTTTTACATCCTGAAGATCAAAAACCAAATGAACTTAAAGTTGAAAACTTGGTGGATGACCATGCACACGAAGGGCCTACGAGAAGAAGCAGCATTAGAGACGTTTTGGGGCCAGATAGGAAGAACAGTGCTTCAACAAATTATGAAAAAGAAAAGATTATAGAACATCTGGCTAGTGACTTTCCAACAAATATTGAAGAGGAACCGAGGAAAATTACATCAAGAACATCTTCTTTATCCGCATTGTCTTACCAGCAAAGGTCCATATTTTCTCCTCAACCACCTATCAAAGATGCACCTGTTCCAGATCTCTTTGACTTTGGTAATGATATGTTGGCAGTTGATGAAACCGTCAATGATGACGGATTTGGCCTACCGAGAAACACAGATGAACCTTTAAGAGCTCAATTTCCGTCTTTTTCATTTGGCAGCGATATTTTCTTCAAAGAAGACTCCAAGGAGGATAGTGCTCGTGAGACACTTAATTTGGTGGAAAAACTGCGTTTGGAATATGCTAAGAAAACCACACAGTCTGATTTGTCTGAACCAATGACTCCAGGGTCTGAACTTGCTTCTTCTCACCAGGATATGGATGATATCAAGCCAGAAATCATCCCAGAACCCGTTGCAGAACCTCCTGCCACAAGTAACGAACCTCTAAAACCAACTGAGGTTGAATGCACAGTGAAAGTCATGAAAACTGTAATTGAACACCAGCCAATCCTTGAGGTTCAGAATATCATTGAGCCTGAACCCAAAGACAAACACGAAATACCACCTTATCATCAAACTGAAGCCTACAACTATCAGTCATGCTTGACTGTAGATGTAGATAAAGTACCTGGTAGAGAAAAGATTGATAGGAGTAATAGTGCTCAAGCAGACGAGAGATGGGTTCCTCCAAGTGACATACCTCATCACTATGATCCCATTCCCTCTCCATACCCTGAGATGCACAATCACAATAAGTGGGCTGACAGTCAGTTAATGCCATCCAGAAGATCTTCTGCGTCTTCCCCAACATCTTCCGCTTCATCTTCTCCACATAGAGAGGAAGCTGATCGTGGAAAAGTGGAAGATTTTCAGCTGCCTCCGCCTACTCCGAATATTTTACCAGATCTGGTACAGTATCCTGGTCTGCACACCATGCCCTTCGGAGGTCCTTGTACTATACCGGATGGTCAGCCTTATCATCCTTACTCTGAAGCATCACAGTTTGTCAGCCCTGTAGGCATGTACCCTTCTCAATTGCCGCAAATGCCTTACCCACCTTCTAGTTTGTATCCGTCAGCGTTCCCTGGAACTTACACTGGCGCCCACTCAATGATGTCTAAAGTACCTGAGGAGCCAATTCACATACCTCCTGCCCCTTGCAAGGCAGCTTTTACTTCATCATCACTCAACATGGCTTTTACAGCTTCAATCATTTCCCCCAATCCACCTTTAACACCGATGACTCCAACACTACACGAACCTCCAATGACTCCTACAACTTTTCCAGAACCGATGCTATCTCAGCTACCTCAGTCTACCGAGGAATCTCTTCTTCAAACCGCTGACACTTTCAACCATATACCTCAAAGTATACAGTCAGAACATCAGACACAATTAGAACTGACCCCACCGCTTCCACCTCCGCCACCACCAAAACCACCTGTTGGCAAAAAATCTCCAGCAAAACCTACAAGAACATCAGCAAGAGTCATACAACAACAAAAGTCTCCAGCAAAATCACCTGGAATTTCTCCAAGACAAGGAGAAGCCCCAAAAACACCAACCAGGGGAACCCGTGGAAGAGGAGGGAGGGGTAGTAGAGGTAGTGGGCCAGGCCGAGGAAGAGGAAGGGGGCGAGGTCGAGGGAGGGGACAAGCCACTCCTCATTACACTCCTCATCATGATCCAAATACTATCCATAGCAAATTAGTGGGAACAGTTTATGACTTTGATTTTGATGATGATATTGATAACAGTTTAGAAAATCTAAGAGCCATGCGAGAACGACGAAGGTCAACTGATGTTCACGAAAGGAAATCATCCGATAGTTCTTTCTTATCAAGAGATTCATCCTCATCACCTAAATTTACAAGCCCACATCAAAATTCCAAATTGCGAACTGGCTATTCAGCAGATATCAAAGATCTCAGGCCTCCAACACCCGTCCCTGAGCTACCTAACCATGAAGAAGAAACTCATGAACGTAGTAGAACTGAAAGCTTTCCTGACGTTGTTCAACCCTTGCTTCCTGGTCCTGTCGATATGAGAACTTACAACAGCTCTTATGATCAAACGAGTACAAGTTTGTATCACAATAATCTTATCGGAGTTTTCAATACTAACCCAACATCAGAGCAGCCTGACTTCCCTATCGATGATATAGATCACCAACTCGAGAGTACCAAAGATAAATCTGTTTTGGAAGTGAAGAAAGATGCAGAAATTTCAAATACTGATGTGGTTGGCAATAATAATCAAGTGGGAAGCAAAGGAGCATTTAGTGATTCCAGAAACCAACTAAAAGTTAAGATTAAAGGACCATTTTTGGATGCAAACTACACCTCTACTGTTGTTCCTACCACTCAACCAGTGCTTCCTCCTGCAGCTCCTGATCCAGTTGCAATCGTACCGTCATCAGTCACTGCAACCGGGACATCAAACCTTCGAAGAATGCGCAAGAAAGAACTCTTGAGACAGTATTGGACTCAAGAAAACATCACAGACGAGCCGAGCACAGCAGCAGCTATCGGTCAAACTGCACCTCCTACTGCTGCTCCACCCATGAGCCGAGCAGTCATCACCATCCCCAAAGCTGTAGCTTCCATGACTAGCATTCCAACCCGAGAGGACTACATGCGCTACAACGAAGGCATCGAACCCATTAAACGCAGGAAAGATATGGATGACGATAACGAAAGAAGGAACAGCAATGTGACTGTGACTCCTGATTCTTCCCACCCGATCAAGAGAAGAGGAAGGCAACCTCGGAACGTAGGAGCAGTAGCAACACCCAAATTGACGATAAAGATCGGAGGCAGCTCAGTAGATGCAAATGTGACAACAGCCTCCACAGGCGACGAAAAGAAAAACCTCAGAGAAAGACCTCCAAAGAAAAGACTCAGTAGTGTTCCTATGCCTTCCGTCGAGGAACTGAAACGAGAAAGTATGAAATACAGGAAAAAGGTTATGGCTGGATTTGACGAAGAAAAGAAACAGAAAAGTAAGGATTCATCAGACGTTCGCAAGAAAAAGAAAGGCACAGATGTTCCGCAAATCGAGTTAATCACTGACGGTTCTTCCAAGCTGATATTCAGATTCAACAAACGCAACGACGATAGTGGAAGTGGAAGTTCGTCTTCACAACAACCGCAACAAACATCGACAGTCCCCAGTGACAGTCCTCCTCCTGCACCCCCGGCCGTGTCAAGGACTAGTGAGTGCGCAGAGCTAGACAAAGTGCGGACTTCTAAAATAACACCCATAAGGTTAAAAATATCCCGGTGTGAGAAAGGCTACGTTATGAAGGAGCCTTCTATAACTAGTGACGAGACTGCAACCACGATGCCCAACCCGTCCCCCACGCCCGGGTCCCTCCCGCTCACCCAGGACTGCGTGGTCAGGTGATGTTAGTTGCGTCTTCTAGTGTTGTAATTGAATTGACCTAAGTTTGTTGTTTTGTTTTCCGATCTGACAGTTTTATGTGCATTGTTGCATAGAATCAATCTGTTGTCTTCACTAAGTGATGAATTCGAGGTTTACTCAAAGTGAGCCATTGTACAGCCATTAGTTAATTGTAACATTTCTAAAAGTGATAACAGTTTGTACAGATTTTTGTTATATTTGTAAAAGTATGTGTGATTCTAGCTTATCTTTTGTTATATTGTACATTTTATAAGTAAGAAATATGCACAGTGTATTTACCTAGATATAAATATTGTTGACAGCGTGCAAAGGAAAAATAGTGTACAAAAGTCAATTATTTAACTGTAATATTGTAAATATTCTAGTGTCTTCTTTTATGTATATTATTGTGTTGTATCATTTGTACTATTCAAAGCATACTTTTCTTAATATAATATGCTTGTAAATTGTATAAATATGTTTCATAAAACATGCAATTTTCTTGAATTGTGTATTTATCTTGTAAGTAATGTTCAAACCTAATATATATTATTGATGTTTTATTTGTGTTGTGTACAAAGATGTTCTTTTATATTAAATATCTAAGTTAGACAATTGACTAGTAGCCTAAGTGACTACCAAATCTAAAGCAATACTTTAACCGAGGTACAACAATTGTCAATCAATAATTGTTTTTAGCATCAAGTGTTTTTCTTTAAAATACGTCAATAGATTGTGTGTTTTATTACTTAAATTTTCTTGTAAACTAATTTATTTAAGTGTGATGTGTTTTGGTCACTTTAGATGTTCTAGCCATGAAATTTGCCTTAAACTAATTAAAATGTTTGAAGAACTACAACAATTATCCTATAAATGGAGAAATGTTGGTAACTTAAAGATAGAGTTTAAAGTTTCAAAGAGGCCAATATACGGACAAATACTTGTATAGAACAAGTGCTTTTAAAATTAAAGGTTTCATCAAAGGCTTGTTCATAACCAGAAACAAAAGTAATGATTATTCAAAATTATAAACAATTAATTTTGTTGCTGGCTATACAGCAACCTAAAGATAAAAATTTATCTTGGAAAAAATATATATTTCTTTTTTTGGGCCGGTTTGAAAATTTAAATTTAATCCAACTACAATAATGTTTAAACTTAATCAATCGATTATATGGGGGTTGTCCAAAAAATTAAGAACAACTGCTACTTTTATATCGTATATTCCTCTGTTAGTTTCATCCTTTGACTTAGTTGGGGGTCAAGTTTTGTTGGTGTACAAAGATGCATCGGTTTACAACATCTTTATTATTTACAAAATTTTTGATTTAGTACTTTTGAACTAAAATTTTACACTTCTTGTTTGATTTTTTCATTGTTTGCAAAGTTATTTTCCCCCCTGAACTGAGTAATATTTCATTTTTCTCATAAAAACTCTTTGTTTGTCAAAAAGTTCTATGCGAAGCCCTTCCGTGCAGTGCATTGTAAAAATAAATAACACAACACACTTTACACTTGGTAGGCTTTTATCTTAGCGTCATCTAAAAATGTTATAGAACTTTGATGAATGTTTGTACAGCAACAAAACTTGGCTTAAACTAAACCAAAGGGGATGAACCTTACAGGTGCAACTTAATCATGATGATGGATGTAGCAGTGTTCCGCACTAGCGTTCTTTCTTTTCTGCATGACTCCCGTGGGGTGTATATGTTCAATGTTATCGGGCAATATTCTACCAAAGTGTACTTGAAAAAAACTCATTTCAACATAAAACTAAAGTATTTAAATATTGTTATTAAATAAAGTTTAGTTTTCAAATTATACTTGAGGCAGTTAGCTGCCACCTCAAGGGTTTAAGGACTGATGCCTGAACTAAGAATAGTTAACTCTCATCATAAGTCTTGATGTTATTTTCAAAAATTTAGTTGGGAAAGACTTTAAGGGTGTAATAACAGAACTAAATACATATGTATATTTTTATATGATCTAAGATTAAAAATCAATTGCCTTATTTAAAAAAATTAAATTTGGTTATATGAATGTTAAAATGCAGTTTTAAGCAAACTTCAAACCAATTTAAATAGAACAAAAAAATTTACCATGCTTGTTTTAGTAAATACAGACAACAAAATACATTAAAAACAAAATACTTTTTTTTCAAAATGTTAAAGAAGTATATTTTAATAAGACAAGGGCGTTTTAAAAACTGTATATAGGGTTATCCTTGAATTGGTCTGTGTTAATGGGTAAAAATGCTATTGAATGAGGGATAATGCCATTTTACCAAATTCAGCATCAATTCTATTGGAAGACATAAATATTTAATACAATATACATTGTTTTAAAATCCCTTTGTCTTATACATTTTGTATTTAAAAATTGTAAAAAGTGTAAACAGATTTTTTGTAAAACACGTTTTAAAATGTGTTTGTTACCAAAGTATATAGTTTAAAGGTTTCTGTTTGAATTGGTAGAAGTTTTCTCCAAAATTGACCTTCAAGAAATTCGCACAATCAAATTTAAAAGTTTCATCTTTGAATTTTTACGGCATTTGATATTTAATACTATACTACATCATAAACTAATATATACATGACTTTTTGTTATTACACACTTCTTGTTTTCAGTGTATTTCTTAAAGACATAAACCAATTGTAATTGAAATCCTACTGTAACTAAATGAACAACATTTCAACTGTCAGCATTTTATTATTTGTCATTTTACCGTGTGAAAACTTAATTTTATCGGGTTGTGCAAAGTTTATGTGTCAAAACTAAAAACATTGATTTATTGTGTGCCAATGTAATTTCAAATATTTTTGTAATAAAGTACAAATTGACTTTATCGTATAAAATATCTTTATTACTTGGTTCATCATTGAAATCATTTGTAATTATGTAATTTTTGTAAACTTTTTAAGTATATTTATGGATATTATTTTTTTATTGTTTATTAATTGATATTGTCTTGCCTCATGTCTTACTAAGAGTAAATTGTAATAGGTTAACAAATTTGAGTGTATATTTTGTATGGATATTTTCAAGCTTAGTTTTTTAATGTGAGTTTAAAACAATTTTGCAGTGTACATTAATTTTTAAAGTTAAAATTTGTATAGTTTTGATTATTTGTTTGGGGAATGCAGCTGTTAATCAAGAGTTAAACTTGACACATTGAATTGTTCGCAACAATATATTTTTCTTATAAAGATGGAATTTTTAGACATATTTTGTAAAACGAACTATTCTATTGATTTTTTTGTAATTGTTAATTTTTTAATAAGGCAAACGATCCTTTCCTAGTAAATAAAACTATCATAAACAAATCAAAATTGTAACAAATAAATTAAAACACATTTTTTATATAAACTTTTTTTAACTTGAAAGTGTATGTATGCTGAGAATCATATTGTTCTAAATGCAGACATATGCATAAGGGGCTGTTCACTATGTAACAAGTAAAAGCGATAGAAAGGCCAATGAAAAACCGGGCTACGACACCATGTAACTTATCCTCAACTAGCGGACCCGACAGACTTCGTCCTGTCTAAAATATTTGTTTTATGTATGTAAAATAGGGATATCAGCTGGCAACAAATAGCAATAAAGCTCAAATTAACTACATTTTAGTTAGAAAACGTTTGTTTGGGAAAAAGAAAAGAGCTGTTTTAAGGGGTTTTCCGGCAATTATTCGAATTTTTCTCGTTGTAAAAACCATCCTTGAACTCCAACGAACATTTCAAAAAAATTTGGCCAAATTGGTCCAGGCGTTGTTGAGTTATGCGCTTACCAACACATTTTGCGATTCATTTTTATATTATAGATGCGTGCGCTTAAATCTCACAGTGTTAACCCTTGCTCTCTACAGAGTCAGCTGACTGACTCACTGCTGCGCTTGAACATTGACCATACTCAGCTGTGTTTTTAACCACAATACGCTGAGAACCAACCCTGCACTAGTTTTTCGATTTTAATCTTTACCTACCCTAAATAAAAACTAATTTGGTTTTGTGTTGGAACAAAACTAATCTTTGTTGAAAATTCTTTGTATATCGGAACCACAACAGACAATATTCAGGTTGTCTGTTTTTTTCTGTAAAACCCTTTTAAAATATTATTTGTCATTAAAAACACTAAAGTTTAAGATGTATCTACGTATGCCGGCTTCCTGGTAAAAATTTAAGTTATCTTCAACCTGTGTTGGTTAGTAAATTGGCGATAAAACACCTTGTAACTTGGGCCAACGTTAAAATCTTTCAAATATAAAAGATGAGATTCCAATATACTGTTCCTACTTTGGGAAGGTTATAAAACAGAATTATTATTTATTGAACACAGTCCCAGTAAATACTTTTATCGGTAGGGTTTACTGGCGTGCCATTTGTACAGTTACAGCTCGTAACTCTTGCAATTAACGGTTTTACGTAAGGAGTACAGGCCACTTGTCACTATACATCTGTAATTAACTTGTCAACTATTCAAATGAAAAGTTCGTTAGTTCAACTACTTTATGGCCCCAAGTGAACAGCTCCTTACTTAGTAACAATTATCAACTGTCAAGTTTCCAGCAGTACTCCTGGATTACACTGTTTTCATTCTCACAACTTAGGATCGTTCAAAACCATTATTTGTTTCTGATTTAAATTTTCAAAGTACATTTAGGTTCTAACATCTGTTTTTTCACATCAATCTGTTATGAATGTAAATATTTTACTTATCTGGTATTTGTCACTATTTTTCCTTTCTTATTTCGTCAAACGATCTCACAAATTCAATTGTCTTTATTTGAAAGCATTAAGCTCTGATTTATATGTATTATATAATTAAGGAGATATTAAGCAATAATATTGATACAATTTTTGAAACGCACATTTTGTTGACTATGATTTGTGTTTTGGTGTTAGTAAAAAATTTCCAATTGAAAGAGGCTACTTGTCTGAAAACTGTTTGTAAATTGGTTTTAGTCTAATTAGTCCTTATTACAATATCCTCTTTTTGGCTTGAATTTGTATTTTCCCAGTGTTATTAAAAAACAATTTAAACATGTATGGGTAAATTAATGGTATTGAATATTTATGTAAAAAATTCACAATACAAATTTTTCAACTTTTCAGCCAACATTGAATTTTAACTTTTACTAACTTGGTCCTATATGAGCGATTACTTGAATAGATAATCTGGTTTTAACCATTAATAGTTGAGAATTTTTCAACAGTTACAATATTGTATATTTGACACATTCAAATTAAAAAATGACTTGTATAAAAGTTTTATTTCAAATTTGGTAACGCTCAAAACCCTTTTTTACAAACGGCTGAAAAAACTCAGTGTTAAAAACAGTCCAAAAATTACGTCATTACACTTTTATCGTGAGAATTTCCTAAACAGCAAGTATTTGTTTACCGATACATTTTTAAATTGTGGATTGTGTTTCACATTTTTTATTACCATTAAATACGTACACACTTGTACAAATCAAAATTAAATTTGTTAAGAGTTATAGTTGTTGTAATGTAATAATTTTATCCATAAGTTGAAATTAAATGTTGGTATTTAAATTATAACTATCGATGCATATATAAAACTATATTGGTTAAAGTGTTGTTGAGTTTCATACAATGTCTTTGCTCTCTGAATAAACGCTATTTACAACACTCATTTTTTTCAATTCTAGTCGAATTTATACTGTTTAGCTTTTTGCAAACCACAGCTTTTCAATCTGACTAAAAATACTCCTAAAACAATTCTAACTTTTGCATTTTTTAAATTTGTATGAAAGTAGTGTGTGGTATGTTCTAAGCTGTGGTGAGACTTATTTTTAAGTTATATTTCGTCTGAATTATAGTGCTTACAAAAGAACTTATTCGATAAGCTTAAACGCGTGAATATAATTTGTGTCTATTTCTCCTTCAATCTTCTGTTATTAATATTTATTTTTGTTGAGATAGTAGTTATTATAACATTAGAAACATTTGTACAGAAATTATTTGTTTTGTACAGTAAATATTGTTTTATGGTTTTATTTTTTTATGACTTTGTCCTCTTTCATCAGAGTATGATTATTATTTAATTGACCTGTGTACATATTAACGAAGCTGGTCGTGTAAGATATCGTGTTTTAATGTGCACATAGTCTCGTAATATAAACTTTTTCAGTAAATCAATGTTGTTTCCATACCTTCCTTCCTCAATGTCCAGAAACAATACTCCCCTATCTTGTGATTCAAAAAAAGTTAAAAGACAAGGTACTTTTAACCTATTAAAAAAGTGATAAAGTTGCTGTTTACTTTTCTTTGGCTTGTTTGTGATATTCACGGAATCATTCTGAGTTAGTTAACGGATTCAGAACTTCCTTAAATATTTTATTACAAAACATTTTGGTGACTAAATTCCAAATAATTTTCCTTTTAGCTGTCTGGCACTTAGCAGGGAAATAAACAGCTCTCTGAAAGTACCCTAGACAGTTTACAGTATAAACCTTGGAAAATTTGAGCACAGGCTTGGTCATTGGCAAATTTTTTAAAGTAAGAAATTCACCTTAAATTAATTTTTCCTAAAGTACTAATTGAAACAAACTTACAATTGCTTTTTAGCACAGTTTTACAATAACTACCCTTTGAAGAATATTATTTTTGTCAATTTTAACTATGAAGCAGAATTTGGCAGCTTATTTGTAACCTAGTGGTATGTTTGTCCATCTCAACGAAGAGTTGATGTGACTGTGCTACTTACTACATTTTAATCCAGATCAGTTTGCTGATTGGTTGAAAGTTTTAAGTGACATTAACTGTACAGCATTATTGGCATGGGTGTGCATACAGTTATGGAATTGGGGTGCCAGGCATGCTGGGGGGCGGGATACCTTCCTAATAAAGGGGGCTTCTCACACCAAACTAGCTATTAATTAAAGCTTTCCCCCCTGTTGAATATTGATAAATAAAATCGTGTTTGACATTATTTTATTGAGCCATTAAAATAAAAACCATGAGGTAAAAAAAACTTTAAAAATCATTTAATATAAGCTGACTTTATGCTTTTAATTTGTATATTTATCAACCAATAGTAAAAGGGTTAACAAAATTATATTATAATTACAATATACAAAAATTAAATAATAGTTGTTAACTAGTTATCTAATAAAAATAGTGTGCACTATATAAAGTTCCAAGTAGAGTGTCGCTATGCGATGGTTATGGATTTCAACAGCTGGTTTTAACATAATAGCATATGAACTGCGCAGTGCGCACTTGATTACATGTTCACAATCCGATTGGAGAGAAGAGGGAAACAGTCTGAATGTGGCAGTGGCAAGAAGACAGTGGGTGGATGAAATGTGGGGGTGAGGGTGTTCTGAGTGGAATAGCCCTTGCTGATCAATATACTGGGCCTGTTGGTAGAACGGTGATGGTTCACGGATAGTAGGAGTGCTTTTTCTAGTACATGTCGGGACCATGCAGCCGCCCCCGAGAAAAGTAAGTTTTATTACATTACTTTTGTTAAGTTTAAATTAATCAACGAATACCATTTGTTGAATGTTTCACTTAGATAGGGTGGGTGTGAAGTCACTCAAGTACAAACGAAAAATGTCCAAACCTCCCAATGAATCAATCTATTATGAACTTTTACCCTGAGCTTAGATTTACTTATGAATTTATTGGTTTAGTACTCACAGAAAATTACGAGTAATACATTTCAATTACTTGCAAATCTATCGTAGTTATACAGTTCATATAATACGTGATATCAGAGTTGATTGATTTGTTTAAATGAAGTGAATAGTATGAACATTTCTGTGACATACTTAAAATTGTTTTGATCCTGAAATATTCAGACATCGAATAAGTACTTGTGAGACTGTTCTACTGTTCCTAGGTAGAACCTACAAATTAGTAATTAACTAACTATTCAGATTAACAATATATCCAACATGTGCACAGACTCTAATTATTTTAACCAATCGCTTGTATAGTTGTTACAAATAGCTAGAACGTTATTTGACTTATTTATCGTCCTTAGAGTTTAAAAGTAAAGAATTTTTATAGTGGTTGATACTTAAATAGTCGTTAAAAGGTAACAGAATAATCTCTGCCTGTCACAGCAGACGACACGAGTTCTCCCGCTCAATACCAAAAGAACGATTAACAGCTGACAGTTTCAGACGAAATAAAGTATATCAAATCAAGTAATGTCAATCGACATTGTTTATGTTTTTATCTCGGTCCCAATAATAAAAGTTACAACTTTTTACCTTTTTTGCAACAATTTCAAATTGGTAGGATTTTGATACAATGCAGTGAACTGTGAATTCAGGTAACATGGTTGTGTTTTACAATTTATTACTGTAGGTAGTGTAATTTTTGTTTTTTACTTTTGTACTAGTTTTAATCTTATAGATTGTAATCATTACCTTTGGAGTTTGGACAATAATGAAAGTAACTCGAAAGTTGCATTTTCACTTCAATCAAGTTAGAAGTTTTCCCCACTAAAAACCCACCGTTAGCTGAAAATTCAACGTTTGAAGTTGAATTAGTCGAGAGCTCTTTTAGGGTTATTTTAGGCATTATACTAACTAGTGGCGCACAGTGTAGTACACCCACTTACAGTACTTCAATAACTTGTTACTTTGACACGAATTAGGTTTGATTGGTTAGAAGGAAGTCAAATTTGACCCCAAGGAACATATTTATTAAAATTAACCTGTGAAGAAGCGTGTTTCCACAGGGACTAATAACTAACCAAATTTATTCTAACTGCAATTTTCTTAAAATGGTGGCCTGATAGCTAAAGCTGGTTTGAAACTCCAAGGAGAAAAGTGGCTGCTAACACTTTAAATTTCAACTCACTGCAAATGTTGTTTTTGGAAGCTTAAAGCTTTAGAAGGATATTCTACTTAAACGGTATTGCCAACTTTGAACTCTTGAGTAGCAAGCACATCATTAGCTTTAAACATTCACGGAAGAAATTTAGTGTTAAAAAACATTATAGAATTTAATTTTGTTTCACCGTTTATTTTTGGACTTTAATTTGATTTGGCATTTTTTTGTTGCAAATTCAAATCGAGAGTGACAAACTTTCAAAGGTCTCGGCATCAATAGTTTTGTCCTTTTGCGTTCTTTAAAATGATTCAGTCCTTTGAAACAACCTTGCACTGCCGATGTGACCACTTGATTACAAGGGTTAAAAATGCAATTGGCAGGAGATACCTTGCTACAGGAACTCTATCGGTGTTGATGTAGCAATGAAAATAATTGGAGCATCTCTTTTTGCCACTTTGTAAAAGTAAATTAGCTTATTAAAAAGAATTTTCTCTGTAAAGACTATGGTAAAAAAGGTGTTCTTGGAGAAGTGACTGTTTTACAAAACTATGATTGGAATTCTTGAAAGTGTTCATTCTAACTTCTCACTTGATTCAGTGCTTATGTTCATCTAATTTGGTTCTCAGGGCAATTATGCAAAGTTCCTGAAAAATCTGCACGCTGAACAGCTTGAGAAACTCCAACTCAAGAATCAAAATGAGTGTGAGCTCCTCGAAGATATTAGGTAAGTTTCTGTGCTAAAAGAAATTGTTTATTGGACTAGTCATTTGTAGTGTGCCCTTTTAATATTTTGAGTTTTTTTTTTCTGTAAGGTGCAAGGAAATGGTTAAAAACACTTTCACCAAGTACACCTCGAGTCTTACAAATTCTTTATGAATAAATTCCATTTTAGGACTTATAACTTTGATCTGTTTGCCCGATCCCAGATTACAAAAAAGGGCTCAATAATCTTTCAGGAAACATTTCAATTAAATGCAATTTACCACAAAACGTGACTTTTTCTTGTAATATTGGTCTTAAAAATTCCAGGACTTCAATCCACTGTCCTTGGATCCCAAGTTCTAGGATTGAAAGCTCTATTCCTTTTAGTTTACTCTAAAGACTAACTTTGAAAGACAAAAATCAAATTAAATTAGTATGCATCTACTATATAAGTATATATGTACCTAAATTATGCATCTGGTACATAAATAATCTTAGTAACTATGTTTTTTACAGGAATTTTATAATCAAACGATCCCAGGTGGAAAAGTCTTACGCTGAGGTAATTTAGTACCTATACTTATTTCAAAAATTCTATCAATTAAACTTTTTATTTATTACTTTACAATACAAACATAGGACCAGTGTCTAAATAGTTTTCTTTTTCCTGGATCCTGGAGATGTTCACAAATCATTTAACATTATTCAAAAAATAGATATAGAAATTTAAGTTTGTGTACAAAAAATCTGTTCAAGTAGAAATATGTAACCTTGCTTTGGAAGTTGGTTGAACACATACCTTGATATTCTAAAGTAATACATATTTAGCTATCCTCATGGACTTATTATTGTGCAAAGTATATTGCTTGACCGTGATATTTTACTTGTGCAAGCTGTCAAGCCCCATTCGAAAATCATCAGTTCATTCTTTAAAGTAGGCCAAGTATTGATGAAGAATTAAATGTAAAATGGGTTTAAAGCTGTAAGTCAGAATTATTCATATAGAAAACTATTCAATTTCTATAATGCTCTGATTTTTTTCAGGCTCTTCTCAAAATTTCCTCAGCGTTTCTTAACAAGAAAATCCCCAACATCCCGGACATAAAAACTGAGGGATCAGAAGAAAAATGGTATAATACAAATTTCTTTTTAATTTTAATCTGTTCCAAATGTTTGAAAAACTGTTAAAAATAATAAACTTTATTTTTGGTTAAAAAATTAGATAGATTGCACTTAAAGTTTAGTGGTAATGATAAACAAAACATACTTGATACTTGTCCTCTTCATCGCTGACCAAAGATTTTCGGATAGATTGCGTCAGTCTTAGGTAAAGGCAGCAATGGCAAAAATCATTGCTGGTCAGCAGGATATATTTATTCCAGAGAATGTTCCTCACTCAGCTCCTGCAGAGAGTACAGCGGCTTCCTCATTAAACATTCTCTCAACCGGGTCTTGAAGGGCTTTAAGCTCAAGCTGCGCATTTCTTCCTTGAGAGAATTATATATCTTCATGGCTGAGTGAGGATAGGATCTCTGGGTCAGACTGAGCCGTCATCTAGGAAGGTCCTATAACAATATTATTTACATAGTTATATCCATACATATTTTGGGAGAATACTCCTAGACCCTCTAGAGATATCCATCCATTTGAACTCCTTTAACTGTATTCAAAAGTTTGTATTTATGAATTAGCCTAATATTTGGTGTAACATAAGAAGTACAAAGCTAAAATGCTTCTGCATTGAGGCCAAAGACTGATCTGTATCTGCCTATGACAATTGTTGTTTGTCAGGAACATGTGGAATGTGTGGCGGACTGTGCTGGAAGAGAACGAGAAGCTAGCGCGAGCTCGACTAGCCGCAGTCGAGGTCTTCTCCCAACATGTTACGGATGAATGCAAGGCCCTTAGGTCCCACAAGATTCTAAATGCCAAAAAAGTGAGTGCCAATTTTCTATCTTTTGGAAACGTCTTTTGGTAGCTGGTGTTGGCTTACTCAGCACCTAGTGACAAGCAATGGAGGCTTAGTAATCTAGATACAAAAATATTTTACAAAATCTTAGCTGAATACCGATTTGGAAATGTTGAAACATTGTTGATTTGTTACAGTGTGTGGACTCGTTGGCTGTTGTACAGAAAGAGTTGCAGGCTTGTGTTCAAGACATCGACAAAACCAAGAAGCTTTACTTTGACGAAGAACACAGCGCTCATGATGTTAGGGACAAAGCCAAGGATATTGAGGAAAAGTTAGTCTTCTAAACTGTTATAATTTTTTAGATTCATAATTAATTGTGAAAAGGAAAGAAACAATTTTAAAACTTTAGTAATTGTGATGTAAATTGGCCACTAGCATGCCAGAAAATTTAATTTCTTATTTTTCCCCTTTCATTGTTGAATTGTATGATAATGTTATCAAAAACTTTAAAAAGGAGAGCAGACTCACCTGAATAAAGTATAAACACAGAAGAGTTTCTATTTTAAATTTGAACTTTTATTACACAACTTTGAAGTAGTAGCAATATTTGAACACCTATTGATTCATGTTGTATTACTATGTATATAACTTTCAGGTTGAAAAAGAAGAAAGGGTCATTTTTCCAATCAATTACATCTCTACAAAAGAATAGTGCTAAGGTAAGCATGTTTTGAAAATTGAAAGTTAAGTTTTCTTCTAATAATTAGTGAGATACTGTTCTTCTATGAAAGGAATGCCAATAGGCTTTTATAATATACTATAAAAGGATAAATAGAAATAAGAGGTATTAGACCAAAAATTATATATTTTGTTTTTTAACAAAACTTTTTAAGAGAAGAAGAAGGAATACACTTTTTTACATATTAATGAGATACTGTTCACGGTTTTTAATGTGTTTATACACTGGTTAGATGATCATAGTAGAAAGATATTTAGGTAATTAATAATAGTATAAACCAAAACACATTAAAAATTTAACGAAAACATTAAACAGATTTTTGTAGCTGGGGTTTTGTTCACAGGGCATCCTACTTAATATATTTCTATATAATATTTATAAAACTTTCAAATTCTTTAGAAAGATAATATTAAATTAACATGTGTACTACTACAACTTCTAACTAGAAATAATTTCTGGTTTCAATTTGACAAAACCAACAACCGGTTTGAATTTGATCAGAATACTTTAAAAATGAACTTAAAAATACGATAAAAAGTAAATACTTAGGTTGTTGTTTGATTTAATAACAAGCCAAAAATCTTTTGGTAAAAGTAACTGTTTTTGTGATGGATTAAAATGAGAGAAATTAAAAGGACCAAAGAGAGGGAGATGATAAATTGTAAATAAGAAGATTTTGAGAGGATACATTAAATGATTATTATAGTGGAAGAAAGAAAATGAGATTGATTTAAATTAAATATTAAGTAATAGGGGAAAACAACACAAGACACATCTTCAATGGTTGGAGGAAAAATGTTTATTATTATTATATAACATATGTTTTAAACAATACAGTCAGTTAATATTTGTTACTAAAACACAGATTAGTCAAAATATATACCGTATGTAACTACCATAACAAAGAGAAACATTTTGTATATTATAACAAATGCCATAATTAATTATTGAACCTTTCATCGTGTCTAGCAGTCTTGAAAAGTCTGGATGTCTGGAATTAGTCTTGAATTTGATGTGGTCGTAAAAAGTCTGTAATTAGTCTTGAATTGTCTCAAATTAACTCTAAAGTCAGGAATTGTCTCAACTTATAACATAATCACGCAGAATTTTTGGAAAAAGTAATGAAATCTGTAAAAGCTGTTTCTAACCTTTGTTTCAGCAAGATAAAACTTCTGGACATATGATAGTAGAGATTATGATGATCTGGAAGTTTGTTCAAAATCTGCGCCATTAATAAATTTATAGCATCTTTTGTTGTATAAATAACTTGCAGATCAAGAAAAATATAGAAAATAGCGAGTAAAAATGCCTGTTTTTGCTGAGAATTGGTCTTGAAAAGTCTGGAAAAAGTCTTGAATTTCCCAGAGGAAAACTGCTAGACACCCTGCCTTTTCATAATAGCAACATGAGGAGTACTTTCTGACCTTTGTAATGTCAGGACACAGATAACATAAAGATTGAACAGTAACCTAATAACTGTCAATGTAAAAGGATGTACACCCAAAGAAAAGTGAAACGCTGCTCCAAAACACAAAAGCAAAATTTTCACATCTTGATTGTTTTTTTGCATTGTTTGCAAGTGATTTTCTGTTGGAAGGGGCTTTAGATTATGGAATAAATGATTATTGCGATAACATCATAAACAATAATAATTTCCCCATGAAACTCCATAAGATAATTCGGCTGTGTATTAAAAGAACCAATAATTCTAGTAATTTTTCTTTTGGAGGGTGTTTAATTTGGCATTACTAACTAAAAACTGTGTAGAACTATTACACATATTTATACGGTAACAAAACTCAGCCCAAACTAAGCCTAGGAGTGTAGTTATCACGTAAATATGCAATCATATTGGTAGGCAATCTGCACTGGCCATGATGTGCAAACTTTCTTTACATTCTGATTGACCCTCGTCTGTTGTTATGATAGGTGACATCGAAACGAGATCAGCTGGAGGAGAAGTCCTCGGGAGCTCGCAACGACTATTTGCTGAGTTTGGCAGCTGGAAACGCTCACTCAGTTCGCTACTTTGCCGTCGACTTACAAAACACAATTCAGGTAAACACTGTACAGGGTTTCAAAAGTAGGTTCATTGCAAGTTAGATATAAGTTTTTCTTGTGTTGGTTACCTGGCACTAGCAGGTAACAATGATAGTTTCTGCTATTGTACCTACCATATAACTGAGAACCTGCACTAGCTCAGAGTGCATATTGCTTAATGATAATAAAATTTCTGAGCTATGAGTATGTTTACAACTCCAAGGGCATGAGTTAGGTCCATTAATAACTTATGTGCACAAATTCCCTAAATTGAAAAACTGAATTAATCGACAACTTGTAACTTCAGGTGATGGAGTCCAACGTTTACGACAGGGTTGCAGACTACTTGATGTTGATAGCAAGAACTGAACTGCTCACTTGTACGGCCACACAGACCTCCTTCACTAGGATTAAGGAACAAGCGCATCAGGTGAGTAAAATTGTGTTAGTATTTACTAAGTTGGACCCCAATTGTTTAGATCTTTCATAAACTATAATGCGTAAGGGTTTTACAAGTATTTTTCCAATACTGTATTACTCCCCCGATAACCGTCCACTGTGCCATGTCCAGCTGAGCAGAGACTACAACATCCAGTGTGTCTACCTGTTCTACCCGGTGCTGAAGCAGCACATCAACTACGACTTCGAGGCGTGCGAGGGAGATCTCGTGGAGAAGATAACAGCGGAGCACTCCAGTGCGGTGGAGACCCTGCGACAAGCCGCCAAGCGCTTTGCCACGCGCATAGCGCGCGAGAACAACAACATACGCGAGTCCCATCGCAAACTGCAAGTCTTCCAAGCACTCAGAGACTCTGGGCAAAAGGTACGCAGCGCTTGCTAAAACCTCTGGTAATTTTTGTTTGTTTATTTGCGATTAGTGGTTGTTAAATTTTATCAAGTAGAAATATGAAATAAAAACATGGCCGATGCGTAGCCAAAAGCGCTAACGTGAATCTTATTGAATTTCCTATAAGAAATAACACCGGAAGTGCCCTTTTTGACCCCTTTTTGGACTCTTGTCACCACTTTCAAGGTTGCATTGAATTTGTTCGGTTTTCACGAAATTTGGTACAAGTGTTCCTTTTGTAAATATCTAGATCAAGACTGTTCTAGATAAACCACAAAAGTGCCCTTTCCCCTAAAAAATGGGTTTTTATGTTATCACTACTGCATTTATGAACCGATTTTAATTAAACTGGGTATTAACACTTATGATATCTTACCAAACATGTGTACCGATAATAAACAAAATTCGTTTAGGCAGGCCAAGATGGCGGTTGAAAATCGTATCGAATAGCTCTTTTCATAGAAAGTTTGCTTGAAAGTCAAGTTTGTTACTTAATGATCTCTAATATATTTTTGTTTGTTTTATTTAAACTAACAAACAATTTTGCTTTACAGAGAAAAAATATGTAAAAGACTTCTTCGGCACGTTTAAGCTTAAATATTATAATATATTTTGAGTTTTACACTTTGTGTAAAATACAAGATAATTAAAACTAACACCAGCAAAATACAGCTTAAAACATCCAATACTTTTCAAAAGTTAGAATGCTTTACACTTGTCAATTTTTGATTTCAGAATGATCCGAATGATCCCAACGGACCAGATTTAGAAACAAAAATAGATGAACTAAAACAATCCATAAGGAGATCAGAGGTAAGAGTATTTACCAAATAACTTTATTTTTGGTAGCTTTCTGATAGAATAGGGGATTAGTTCTCATAAATTGTAAAGATGTTTTTAAAAGTATAATGCCAATAAAACGACTTGTCTACAGTTGTATGAAAGAATGTGGTTTAATAAGTTATAAATAATTGATCTTACTATTTTCAGACGGCAAAAGTAAAAGCAGAGGCCAGAATAGAATACTTGAGAGCAGGTGGAGGTGAGTGTTCTAAACTAAAATTGGATTTTATGGAAGGATCTAACCTTAACAATGCACAGTTATTGAAAACCAATGTCTAAAAAAAAAATCAATATATAGGTTTATGTTACCTTGTTGAACTGTCGAGTAATCTTGGAAGTTTAAAAAATGTATATAACCTTTTCTAATATTGGTTTAATCTCAAATAGGTAGAATATTTAGGTTAAGTACCTATTTCAGTGGTTAGCTAGAATCAGCAGATTAAAGTGGTAACACTGTTGCAGTGAATGTGGACGAGTGGATGCAAGAAGTAGACAACTTGAGTGTTCAGGACCTGCCGAGGTCGGCCAGTTCCATGTCAGTGCACACGGACGGAACAGGGGTGAGTACTGTGCTGAGGAGGGGATGTGCTGGTTGTGAATTTTTATTTAATTTCTATAACTCTTTATTCTACGTTTAAATTTAGTTTAGTTAACTTTAATTTTTGCCTCGATAGAAAATATTCAACTTCTTCAAAGTAGAAAAATAATCAAGTCGACTTTGCAATTTTGGACTAAATTCAAAGGGATATTTGTTGTAAAAAGTCAAATTGTCAGATAACATTTTGTCATGTTCATAACATTTTTTTCTTCTTGTGTATGATTGAAAGTTGTGAGTATATAGGTAAAAAGAGATTCTTTTATAAATTGTGTGAAATTATCACTTCAAAAAAATTAATAATAAATAATAGAACTATTTTTGAAACCAAGCTTCCTTCTAAAGAATTGCCTGTAGCTTAGCCCATAACCTCAATTTTCTTTTGTGAAAATAGATTTGCCCTTTCTCTCCTGAGGACATCACCTTGCAAAATAAAAATTAACAACATGTTGCTGAAAAATACGCCTGTTTAAAATCAAATATATATTTTTTCATGTTTTATTTTATCTTTTAACCAAAAGTTCTGTGAATTTCTTAATATACTAATGCTGAAAATTGATCTGTATTTTATCAACACACAAATGTTCACCATTAATGAAGACGTAATTCACTCTATTGTCTGCAGGAACCTCCAGGGTCGGACTCCATGTACGACAGTGACTTCAACGACGCAGGCTCTGACATGGTAGGGGAATGGACCAGAAGGACAGGGTGGAAGATGACACTGAGCAACAACAGGAGAGCACGGAGGTTGATGGAGAATGGGGTAATTGTCTTGGAATTTATGTAAACACCTTGGGTCTTAGCTTCAGATCGATTATACTTGGCCATAAGGCCCTTTTTTTACAGTGATCGACAGGATGGAAAATGTTAAATCCTTGGGAATTTTCACTGTACAGCATACTAGAAGAAAAGGAATAGGTAGTAAAATTGTTTGAATCAGTATTGGGATCAATAAAATTATTATTAAATATCTTAAAAGAGATGTAGTTATTCCTATGGTTTTTTTGTGAGTGTGATTGATGCATATACGCAGCTGTCATTTTGCTTTCGATACCATTGGCAAAAAAAATTATGCCTATCATAAGGTAGCAAAACAAAATACAGTATGATCTCACTAATCCGGCCCTATATCGGGATCGGAAGCGCCGGATTAGCAAAAATGCCGGATTAGTGGAGGTTCACTTAAAAAGACTCAATTTGCCAGGAATAATCTTTCTTACGTTGGAAAATGATTCACTTCTCTTAAAAATTATTCAATTTAATTTTTTTCTTCCTTATGTCTGTGAGTTTATGATCTGCTGATGTTAAATTCCTTGGATATAGTAGCTAACTTATCACCACTTTCTAATCTTTTAAACAAATTATGTACTTTTATCTATTGCCAAAGTACTATGTCTACGTTTTTGCAACACCTCACGGCCCGTACTGAGCAGAAGCACAGATTAGCAATAAACATCGAACTTTTCTCTGCTTTCTGCAGTGAACTGAAGTAATCGATACAGACGACATACGTCACGTGCTTTACAGACAAGTAGAGACTTGAAAGCAGGTGGCTTAGTTGACCCCATCACAGCGCCGGATTACTAGACGTGTCGGAGTGGCGAACGGCCGGATTATAGAGACTGTACTGTACTAAGAATAATCTTTCTTTATTTCCGTCTTGAAAGTTATTTGAATAAAATCTAATTCTGTTTTACCTGTAAGATATTCAAACTTCTCAAAATATCTTGAAACTTGTATATTTTATTGTTGGGAGGTTATACCCCCTCTTCATAGCCAAACAGCTGATTAGCAACTATTTAAATTGAGTTAGTTCCAGCTAATTGTATTGAGCCAATAGTGCACGGAAGGAGGGTGAGTTAGAGAGAGGCAATAATCAGTTTATTTGAGTAGTCAGTGGTGGGAGCTGTTGTCGATATACGTAAATCTTCTCTCTCTCTTTCTCAACCTGGTTTTTTACATTGGTATGATTGTGTTGCAGCAATGCTGGAGCAAGAGAGGCAGAGGATAGAGCAGCTGACGGCCGGGTGGGATGACCCGACTCAGGTGGATTGGGGAACGGAAGAGTCTAGCGAAGTGACAACCGATACAGCAGACACAGTTGTAGCCAACGCCTCGGACGCAACTGTTACATTCAAGTGTACTGCACTCTACTCTTACACTGTGAGTAATCCTCTTGGAGGTCCTAACACCAAGGTCAACTTGACTTTGAATGGAATTGATGTAAAGCACATAAGTAGTTTTTATAAATGTTGACATAGTTTTTATGAAGCCTACTGAGGTCTAGGTTTTTTCATCAACTGAGGTCTAGGTTGATCAGTTTGACAAGTTGACTTGTGACACAAATGATGACTGTGACAAGAATGTTTGTCACAGGCCCAGAACCCAGATGAGTTGAGTATAGTGGAGAATGAGCAGTTGGAAGTGGTGGGAGAAGGGGATGGTGACGGCTGGCTCCGGGCTCGCAACTACCGCGGGGAGGAGGGGTACGTGCCTCAAAACTACCTTGATGTGGAGCGGGAAGGAGCTCAGGACGGGAGCACTCTGCAAGGTAAAGGGGTGTCTGAGCTCTTTGGTTTTTTTACAAGAATCTGGTACAAAATGTAAAAGTGTATGGGGTTTTTGTTTGTTTAGTTTTTATGTTGAGAGCCTGACAAATATATCATGGGTTTTGATAAGAAATAAGAATCATCCCCTAAGGATATCAGTATGTTACTATACTCATATATATTGATGGTTTATAAGTTTAAAATCAATTTATCCTTAGCAAAAATATTTAAGTTTTTTATATTTGTTGTCAATAGTTTCCTTTATAGTACTAAAAATTAAGAACTCATATTTTTGCTCTATCAGTTCAAGTTTCAGTTTGGCAATATTAGTTTAGCAATATTGATACTTTCAAATTAGTATAAAGATTGTTTCTTATAAATTATAATTAATTTTATCTGGGCCTATCTGCTGAACCACTATTCAAAAAAGGCAGGTTTCATTTCTAAAACATCCAGAAAATGCAGCACTACTTGTATAAAATAACTAATATAGATTGAATAAATAAACCTGAGGTAATATCAAAAACAGTATGTACTATAATATTTGCACAGTTTTGTATAAGTCATCTAAAATAACATAGCTTTATGTAACAATGATAAGTATTTGTTTCCTTATCAACTGTTCGTATAATTTTTTACTTATGAAACAAATGAGTAATGTCCTGGAAATTTTCGGATCCACCAAACTATATAGCCCTTGTAATTATTATACAGCCTAAGACTGAAACATAAAACAAATAGTCTATATTGTTTCCGTAGCCACTTTTTAACATACACATATCATACTTTCGAGAAACTATTAATGTTCATTAAATGCAACTTGAACAATGATAATATAAGTTAAAGATGGTACAAACAATTATGCACACAAAAAACTATTAAATCTCCACAACATAGCGTTATTTAAAACTATTCACACTATTATGTTCACTGATACTGCATGACGCGATTGTTAACGAGCGTTGTTACCGCAGGGACAAGTTCCAATTACCAGCTGACGAGTCAGATCTCGTTCTCGTCTGTGGACTACACGGTGGACGAGGTGGAGGATCCGAGTGAACAGAGTCTGCAACAAGACACAATCCGAGAAGTGCACAAACCCTCCAACATCGGTGAGTCTCGCCAGCTACATCTCGTAGTACTCGGTATCTCGTGCAAAGTGTTTACACTGTTCTGTAATTTCTTAATGCTTGGACACTTCAGCTAATAAGCATTTTATGAGTCATTATGGGGAGAAAATGGTAAACTCAACGCAAGTTTGAAAAACTATGTTTTGATTTTGCAAAGAGGTACAGTTACTGTTATGTTTGCTAGTTTACTCAAGAATGCAGAAAACTTATGCTTTGAAAATATTATCTAGTGTAGCTTAAAACCAAATGTGACCCAAAGTCCTTGCCTGATGTTAGTATTTCAGTGGCTGTTTTGCGACTTATTCACTATGGCACTAGCGCTATTCAGCAGATAACTTTAATTTGACAATATTAAACAAGTCTTCAGTTTATTTTATTTTAACGGTTTATTAAATAACCATTGAAATATAGTGAATTTGTGTTTGACTAAACTTGAGGTAAGCTAGCTACTATCCTCTCTCTCCTTGTAAAATTCACCTAGTTTAGCCATAAGGCTCTTCCTTTCAAACCCGTCATTATTATAGATAGATTTGGATCCATGTTTTGAATATCCTGGATTTAAAAAATAAAACCATAACGCTATGAATACTAATTGATTTTTTTAAATTTGGTATTGTAAAAACATTTTGAGTGAATCCTTTCATTAATTCATTTTGACTTTGGCAAACATAGGTATTGTTGTTAAAAATAAACAATATATAATGTGAAAGGTTTTTTAACCTCAGCTCAGAAACAGTTTTCACTATATAATAAAATAAAATAACTAAACCATTTCATTTAGAGATTGTAATGTGCTCTTTTACAGATAACATGTTTTTGAGGTTTTTAAATATTGATTAGATTTATTAGTTGTCAAAGAACACACAAGTAGCATTAAATGTTTAATAGGCAACACTTGAAACCGGGTAAAAGTAAAAGCAACATTCAGAATTAAAATAACCCTATAGAAATTTGATTGATCATACATTGTGTGTTGCAGAAATTCACAAGCCACATGACGGTAGGACGTGGGCAGTAGCACTGTACGATTACGAGGCAACGTGTGAGGACGAGATCACGTTCAACGAGGGAGAAGTGTTGGAAGTGTTACGCAAGATCGTACATGACGACGTGGACGACGGCTGGTGGGAGGGCAGGATCCACGACCAGGTCGGACTGTTCCCTTCTCTCGTCGTGGAGGAGTGCAGAGAGAACGGAGACCCACTCACGCCTGAGGTTGGTTTAAGTTATCCAGAGTATGAAAGTGCTTTGTTGGTGCAGCCTTTAGGAACATTTATTCCAACTTGTACCGTGAACAGTTGATTTTTTGTTTCATTTTCATTCTTATAGCATGTTTTTACTACATCCCACCTGTTTTCAGACGACATCAAATAGTCTAACACAGTCTAATAGATGTTACTACCAGCTGATTGTCAGTGAATTAGACACAGTTTCATGGGACCATATTCTAGTTTTACACGTTGTAATAAATTATTGGGCCATGACCTTGAGCGGTATTGTGAAAATAATCATTGCTATTCTTTAGTGCATCCCAACACAGTCTTAGTTAAGGGTGTAAATGTTACAACATAAGCTGGATCTTTTGGTATAGCGGAAGGTAAGAAACAACCAAACAATTTTAGAACGGCTCTGTTTTGGATCACATAGTAAGAAGTACTAATCAGGCTTAAGTCTTCTACCTGGAACACCCTCGGCAGTGAGACATCTATCAGAGGGTGAACCCGGCAGTAAAGGAGTTAAACGAAAATATCCACAACAATGTTTACACAGAAAGTGTCTTATAACCTAGCGTTGTATCAGACTGAAATGTAGCTTAGTGTCTTGCACTGTGTAGGGAGACGACACGCCGCCAGGGTCAGCCCCTCCTGTGTTCACACCCCGATGTGCCGTCGTTCCTGCTAGCTCCTCAGCAAGTGATCATCACACAACCCACACCGACAGTAGAACATGGGCCAGCTCTCGGTGAGTGTCATAAGTAACTCATGGTCAAGCTGTGAATTGAAATTTTCGGGGAAATTCACTCCTCATAAGGCGGAGAGGACTAAGATTTAGTAGTAAAGATTTGAGATAAGGAAGTATTACTGAAAGTGTTTGGGTACTTTACCACGTGTCTTAGTTGATTGATTGTGGACAAAAAATGGTGGTTGCTAGAATATCTAAGCAATTGAGCAGATAAATGCTAAAACGATTGGCAACTCTTACGCTCTTAGATAGCAAATTAAATATGTTTCACTCTAATGGGTCTTATCTTCAACTTGCTTCAAGGTTTTTAAATAATTAAACAATTCAAACAATTACGTCCAACCAGTATAAACAGCACTGTCAATACAGTTTTCAATCATTCGCTGTAAGATCTAAGCAATCAATGTAGAACCCCGACCAAAAAGATAAAATAATTCTAGCTGTTATTAGAATTTAAAAAAATTAGTTGTTAAAAAAATTTCTTACAAAATATAACTTACAGAAGAATTTTTTCTAACCAAAGTAAAGAGGAAAGGTCATTTTAGACAATTAAATTTTCAGTTAAAACTTGAAAGTGCTACTGAAATGTATAATTTCAGGTGGGTCCAGTCAAAAATCCGCCTTTTCAATGGAGATTACTAAAGTTCAACAAGACCAATATCAAACACAATTTGATGGAGAAATACAAATAGAAATTACAGGTACGTTTCTGTACAAATCTAATCTTAATTATTATGGTAACAATTTTTTTCTTGAATAGATTTCAAACTTTAAATCTAAGAACATGCAACAGTAGAAACTTTATGGTTTGACACTTTCTGTAATGACTTAATAGACAAAAATGACATACGGAAAAATTCAAAAATATATTTTATGGTAGGGTCATATATTGTAGTGTTTTATTGGACTTTGAAAGCTGGTTGGTGGTTCATCCAAATATGTTTGATTTAAAATGTTAATTTGCCAGTCACCATTGGCTTTTGCAGCCTGTGCGTTGACCTTAGCGACAAATTAACTACCGACTCTTGGCTGAGGCGGAACCTCGAACTTTCGAGCCACTTTTTATTTAAAAATAGTATTATTTTAGTGGTATTTCATTGATATTGAGATCAAATCCTACATTTTCTAAGTACTCTTAGTTTGACACCCATTTGTTTCACATATAGTTGAACTATTGAGTTTTACTGTATCAATTTTATTAGTGTAAAGTTTTGTATTGGGTATATTATTTACTGTGATTATAGCTCAGAAAATGAAAAAAATCCTTCAATTAATTTAGCAAGTTAGTTATTTAGTGACATTTGTAGGCTACGTCTGTTAAAACAATGACAAATTGGAAATTTTAAAATCACAAAAAAATTAGTTTGCTAATTTTTAGCAAGTTAGTTTAGTAGTAGGTAGGTAGTTTGCTAGTATTCTGTACGCAAGTAGAAATGTTCTTTCGACCAGCTTGACCATTGTTTAGTAAAATAAGGGGTTGGATTAGTTGTATCGTGTACATTGTACAGTCATTTATAGAATAACGTAGAGCCTAGACATTTTCTTAAACTGGGAAGAACCGATAAAAAAATGTCAGTCCTTTTAGTTCAGTCCTGTAATATTTGAATATAATGCCCGTTATTTTGTATACCACGATAAATGATTCAAATGGATCTGTTTTGCTACCTCCAGAGGACTTTGGTGAAACAGAAGAAAGTATAGACCAGGTATGTTTGACACCTTTGTCTCTAGAAAAAAAACTTTCTCACAATGCAAACAAATAAATGATTTTTTAAATTTAAAATTATACAAATAAGTTAGTATTGTTTTTATTACAACTAAGCTAAAAGTGACTTATTAGTTCTGAATTCTCCTGCTAGACTGCAGCATTTGCTGATTTGCCCCTCTCTGAGCTCACACAAAATGAGGCTTTCATATCCCCTTAACCTGTGGAGAATTATTACAAGTGCGGGAAGGGGGGGTTATAGTCTCTTTGTTTAAAGTTTATTTTCGAAGATGATGATAGAATTTATGAGGTCTGTTGAAATATTGTTGGCCATGTTTCCATAATTTTTTAGTGAAGAAGAAAAACAGTGTGAATACAGATGATGTTTTTGTTTCGGCTTTTCAGATGATGTTTCAGGATCTGTAATCTGATCCTGTCTTCAGTTGAAAAGTAATCTAAAACATAAAACATAATGTCACCCAGATTCCAGATCCCGAAATATCATGTCATTGTTCAATAGAAACTATAGAAAACATCCCCAATAATGGGTCAGTCTCAGCGTACAGTCTGTTTAAGACTTCAAAGTACACTTAAAGAACTTGTTGATGTAGACGGTGAGAGTGAAGTCAGCTTCTCCCACGTCTCACACTTGTCAGGCCACCTTCATACACCTTCTAGGGAAAGAGCAAACAGATGAACTGAGCATGCAATCAAGTCCAAGAACAAACTCTCGGAGCAAGGTTAACACGGATATCACGTGTTTCATTTCCATGCAGAGATACAAATACTGTGTCATAAAATATCCATAACATACCATATATCTATGGTACATAAACCACCTACAGTTATCAATCACCAAGGGAAGTGTATCTCTTTAAGCTAAACTAAATTACCAAGCAATATGTTAGTGTAAAACTCAAATATGTTGCTGTAGTAATTGATTCCATCTAAAAGTTGTTTAAACAGTCAATACAACTAAATCTTCCCTTTTCCCTAAAATTGTCAGATCTACATAGTTTCATGACTTGCAGGTTATAATCATTGAGCCAGGCGGAGGACCTCCGAAGAGTCAGCCCCCTCCTCCACCGCCTACTATCGGCTCCGGTGATGCGGGGCTCGGGGTAGCTTCCATCGTGATCACAGCGGCCACACCCATGGTTGAGGAGGCAGAGAAGCCGTTCCCTCCTCCACCCTCACCCCCTGCCTCTGAGCCTTCTCCCCCCGAAGAACCGGATGACCACTCACAGCAGGTGAGGGATTGACAGGTATAGTTCCACGGTCACCATTGTGTTAGAAGTTTTATTTTACACTAAAATAGCGTAATTTAAACCTTCATGTGATTTAAATACCAAATTGCGGCGGATACAAACTTTTGACAATTGTGTAGAGCTTTTCACTTTTCATGCAAAGTATTGAGTGTGGTTCAAAAGGTTTTCATTAAAAACCCTCTATTGAGTTGAGTCCTACAAAATAACTCAAAATGCCTTCAAAATAATGGTGGGATTTAAAAGTTATGTCTAAACAAACATGGTTAAAAATGAAAATGGCCACAGGCCTAATTTTATAACCGCCTCCCTGTTCAATATCTGTAAAAAGGATCAACTGACTATAAAAGGAAACAACACTTCAACCTTAAAAATAATAAATGTAGGTTGTAAAAATTGTAACTGGGTTGTCTAAACTGAGTGGAGATCCTGATCTTAAATTTACCTCTGTTTGTAACTAATAACTGACTCATATTCTGTTTGACAGGAGGGACCACCTGAATACTCAACAGCGGTTGAAAGACCAGCAGTGCCTGAAGAACCTGACGATGACCAGCCGACCGACTCGGCACCCTTCCCCATCAGCAGTAGTACAGGCAGTGAAGAGGTATTGCACCAAATCACATTACAGTAGAAGATTGATTAATAGGGGGTTAATATCAATGCTGTGAATTAAATAGGGTTGATCAAAAAAGAAAAATTGTGTACTTTGTTAGTTTTTAACCACCTGGCAAGAGTTTTAGTAGCTACCGTTGGTTTCATGAACAAATCGAAAAATAGGCAGGAGAAAATACTACTATTACCTCCGAAAGTTCTACAGAATTGGGTATTATTATGTTCCTTCCTGTCAACAAGGGCTTCCATTAATATAAGCAATGGAGGGGGGAGCCCATGAAAATAAAAATTTTCTTTCATTTATCCTTTGGCAGTTTAACAAAACAAATATGTTGCAGGACACATACACGGGGCCAAGCACGGCGGAGAACTCGCAAAGTCACCCCCACCCTGCCCCCGCCCCTGCGGCCCCCGCTGTCGCCAAGCCGGACCCTAGCATCCCTGACGAGTTGGAACCCCACCAGCTGGCTCGCCTGCAGGATCTCAAGGAGTCTGACGCTTGAATACTCTGTGTGTGTTCGGTGATTCAGTGCGTACAAATTATGGAAAAAACACTAATCATGTCAACAGTGTATTTTACTGTCTTTACAACTAAACAATTTTGTTTGAAACCTTTACACTATGGTTGAATGACAACTATAAGGGGAAGAATAATTTGGTGTTTTTGTTTGCAGCCCATTCAAAGTAAATTGGAATAAATATTTCTAACTCTGAGTAATATTTTATGTCAAGTACTACCAAGTCAGATATTTTAAATAAAGAATGAAGAAATCGCTGACTCAACAAGGTAACTGATTGATTTTAAACCTGAATTATACCTTGTACTTGTCTTTGCATGTTCTGGTCTGATGGCAATCTTGTTGGTTAGCCTAGCTCTTAAATTCATAAGAGATTATAACAGATTTAGCAAAACTTGTGCAATTCATATAAAATAGGTTTGTTCTAAAGGTTGTCATACAAATTACACACACACAAAATGAGCAGTCTTCTGAGTTCTGAGGCTAAAAAGCATGAAGTTACAAAGTTCATTTTTGGTCAAATTGATTGTTTCTTCAGACTCATTTTATTTGTCCAGAGTTCTTAATTCCCTTATTTGCTATTCTCTATGAGATCATGTTGAGGTTTTGATTTTGCAGGCTCAGCAAAACTTAGTTAAAATAATTACGAGTGGGCTGCATAAGATAAATCTTGTTGGGTTTACTGCCTTATAAACGTTAATATCAGATTCTTCAACATACTAAGTCTTTCCAGCTTGTGATTGAGAAGCTCACATCTGGAGTTTATCCTTGCATAATGAATCTCCTGCCAGAATGTGACCACTTTAAACATAGTTTGTTTTTATCTGTATCATACAAGGTGTTTACATCAGGGTGTCATACTTTGGGAAATTGTCAAGAAAACCAAAAATAAATGGTTTGAAAAATGCTTTGTTGTAAAAAAATGCCTTTTAATATTTATTAACAATAAATAAACAGTTTATCGTTTTAAACAGTAATCATATCATTAATTACTATGATACTGAAGTGCTTACGTGGATACTAAAGTGCATTGAGTTAAATAACTTCGGAAATTGATTTTGGAGAGAAAATTAATTAATGGGAAAAACACAATGGCTGGCCCAGTATAAGATGAACACAGCATTTTCTAAACGAAATGTTGTTATTGATTCTCTCTTCCACACTAAATCTATTTCTTAAGGTTTATGATACCCTTAACACCATAATAAAACCATGTTTTTATGAATGTTAAATTAGGTTTATAGCACAGCTTTGATTTGATTCAACATTTCTTGTTTTTATTTATTTGATTTAGAGATCGAGACGAGACATTAACTGCACCCATAGTTGAACATACATTGTACTAATCCCTCTGAACTGAGGTTTGCACCGGAAATTCACTTATCATTATTTGGGTCGTTGAAGAAATTGTCCCGGATTTTGAAGCTGAAGTCATTTTGAAGCAGCAAATATTCAAGTTTTCCCTAGTTGACCTAAAAGTTTGCACAGTCAAACCATAGTTTTTCTTTTATGGATTTGTCCGTTAGTACGCCAAAAATTACGCTGCAACCGACTTACTCTCGGCTTGCCTGTAAACAACTGTGCTTTCAGCTGTGAAGGCAATCACAAGCGAGGTTGCTGTACTTCAACTGACTAGGCTTGAACACTCTGAGTTGCATAAGTGCTCTCTACCTGCAAGGTTAACGTAGGACTACGTCGAGAAGTTGCTGGCTAAATTTCTCGTACATTTTACATTTGTTATTTACTTGAAGATGTTGCTTCAAAATCCCAGACACATTTTTCAATGTGAGTTTATTACTTTACTTCTGTAATTGAGGATGCAGCACTTAATATTCTATTTGAGAGAGTAATTTTGGTTTTCCTGAAAATAAATGGCATGTTTATCATTCAAATAGGTTTTGTTAACTATTGGATTTGTGTACTGTCTTTCAGCTCAAACCTGTGTTGTTATTCTGATGGTATATTTATGTAGTGAAGAAAAGTTAACTATGTTCCTATTAGTTTATATTTTATCAACCAAACCAATTATAGTTTGATTATTTTTGAACTTTTTTAGTAGAGTATTTATTGTACATGTGCCTGTTGTACTGACACTTTTTTGCTGTTGATTCTTTGCCATTGCAATGGTGAAGATCAATTTTATCGCAAAAGACTTTAAATAAAATTAGTCTAATTGAAATACATACACCTTCTTAAATACTAACAGTACGATAATAAATGAGATACATTTAAAAGGTCCCCAATACATTGCTGACCAGGTTCCCAAAACATACAGTACTTTATTGAATACACTTGATCTGTTTTTATTTATTTCGTTATAAAACCTTTTTATGGAAGAATTTCTAATTAGAGATAACATTCTTGTAGTAATTACATCATTAAAATAAGCTATCACTAGTTGACGTACATATTTTTTAAATAAAGTGAAAATATAAATTTTAAATTTAAACTTATCTAACTGGACAAAATTAAAGTAGTCTGCTAAATTCATATTGACCTTTTGATGATTTTGTTATTGTAACTTCAAGCACAACAGTTAAATTAAAGGATAATTTTGGTGTGACCAAAAATATCCTTGTTATTTCTGCTTTAGAAGGTCTAATACTAGATTTTCAAATTTAACTTATAATTATAATTTTTTAAACCTGAACAGTAAATACAAATTTTGTATTACAACTTAAAGCAATCAACAACAGTATTAAAATCAAATAATAACTTGATCAACCGGATCAAGTTGTACAGTTTGACTCTAAATTCTAGCCTTAAATATATCTAATATTGTAGTTTATCTTAAATACATTTTATTAAATTTTTTAAGAAACTATTAATGTTTAAAACATTAGTTACACAGTTTGTTACCAATGTTCAAACATGTTATGTTATGTTCAAACATGTGCAAAAAGAACTGACTTAATCAGTACACTTTTAACTGACTGTACAACTCAAAGAAATCTAGCAATGGAACGTAACTTGACAATATTTTAGTTGACATTGATATAACCATAAATAACTATGTAATGAAGAGTACATAACAGATCCATATAACTTGCGAGTACTGTAGCTAGCTTAAGGTTTTGCTTGAGGCCTACGTATTGTAGAATATGTGTGCTAAGTCCCTGTTTATCAGTTGGTGTTACTTTTATTTATGTACATTCGTACCTATATAATATGCATTTAACCTACAAAAATGTGTTATAGAAAGTTATGTTCAAGGAGACACTTCCGTTTTTGTAATATTGTAAATAGATATAGTAAAATTTGTTAGTCAATTATTGACGTTCAAATTTGAATTGTTTCTTGTCTAATAGCCGGCACATTGACTTCTACAGCACAGGCGTGTTTTAACTTTAGATACTCGTTGAAATGTTGACGTTTTTCCGTTTAAAGGTTGTAACACGTATATACAAGTTTTATTGTTGTAGTTTTGTGTCAGTTACTATTTTCAATACAATGTCTTAATTGTAAAGTTTGAATAAGGATTATATGTACATTAAAACTGTTGTATGTTTTTCTAATATTCTATATCATACGGAATAACAAGTTTTTTAAAGAGAATATCTTCTAGTATTTGCATTAAGGAAAGGAAACAATTCTCCCAGATTCTCAAAGAATTTTAAGAGTTTTAAACAATAAATTATTATGATATCTATTTATATTTTCTTTTGCTAATATTAGTTTAACAAGTTGCGTCGTTAATGTTTACTGGTTTCTTTGCCTGTACATATCTATTATTCATTGTTTATATGTATAGCACCTGTTCTTGGATAGATCATTGCTCATACTCTACCTTTAGCTTACCACTTGGTAGTTGACTAGCTTTTAATAAGATCTTACAAATATTGTTGCAACAGATATTATGGTCCAGTTTTAATCATGAAAGTTATAAAAATAAATCACACTTTTAAGCTCAAATCATAGAATCTCACATTAAGCATCAAATAGTACACAGAGGTATTTTCCCAAAACATCTTATAAGTAGACAATTAGAAATGTTATCAAATATTTTACTCTAACTGGAAATTGGAGAGCTAGGGAAGAACCTTTTTCCTTTCCTCAATGTAAAACTGCTATGTTAAGGACTAGGTTATCACTATATCAATTTTAATTTTCTTCTAATACACCATAAAAGAAAATTAGAATAAGAAACTATTGTTAAAAGGAATATATTTTTAACTGTAATTTAACCTTGTATAATTTAAATTAATAATTTTACTCAACTAGAAAATAAATGTTATTTAATATTCTAAAATTATTGTTTGAAAATATATAAAATGGTTTCCTTGTAAGATATAGCTTGGAGGGTGGATGGTTAGTTGTAATGTAGCTACCGATATACTGTAAGATATGTACATATCGTAACGAAGTCGTGTAGATCCGGTGTTTTGTGTTAGTGTGTCCCGTGACGGTGCCTTCTCTCACTTCTCTTTGTTATTCTGCGATTGTATCTCTCCGATCGCTCACCTCAACTTCGGGAATTTAACGTCAAAACATTCAATGGTTGTTAAGAATGAAAGTTTACTTTCGGCTTCACTCTCAAAACCACACCCCCACTCAGGATTTCATGATTAAGCATTTACTTTTTTTTGTGAGCCTGTGCCAATGGATTTTTGTTTAATTGCTTATCCTAGGTTTTGAAGACATCGCAAACAATTTTTTTTAGAAAGTGTCAAAACTGAAAACTTATGTGTTTGTGTCAGGAATTGAGCCGTGTATCTTCTTATCGTAAATCTTTGAAGAGTCATGTGGTATTTACGTGTTCCATACTTTGGTCAAAGTGACTTATGACTCTTACAAGATAGCTTTGAAGTAAATTTTGATCGGTAATATATCTGATATCGATTCTTCGCTAAGCCTGGTTTGGCAATCTGTTAACATTCTAAACACAATTAATTCTGATTTGTTTCTAAAACATTCCTGGAAAATTATCTACATAATGAATGTAGTGCAAACTTAAACTCAATTTTTCCAGTTCGCTAAAAGCATACACTTTTTATAATTGATTGTAAAAATTTTAAAATCTCAAATCTTCAGCTTAGGGTGCGGTTTAAAGGTAAAACAAACCTAGATGTCTACTAATGAATTGCCTGTGGATGCAACTGAAAGGGTAGATACAGTAGCTGTTTATGAATTTTATTGTTTTGTTCCGTAAGTTAGTGGGGGTGTGTGATGGGGGTGGGGGCTGGAATGAGATGGTAGAGGAGGCCTAGTACCTAGCTAGCCTAGACTGACCTAGCCTTGCGCTTTACTAAATTAGTTGCAAGTCGCAGATCCCAAATTATTACTTAGCTCACAATGTTACCAGTATTTAAATCTTTCTCTGTTACCATTTGTTAACTATATATTATACTAGATTGTTTCATGTTTGGATTATGTTTTATAAGAGCTAAACCTTTTAACGTTTTCATCAGGTAATTACATTTTTCATTGATTGAAACCTATTCTAACACAATTTTGTAATGATTAGTTAGGCGAATGCCACTATTAAAAGATTATAAGAAATTGTGTGTATGGATTTCTTTGCTTCCAGTTTTACCGAGAGTTTATAATGTTCTGTGTTCAATTTTGTGTATGTGTATATAAAAGAATCTACAACATTAAAAGGATTTTATGATTTTAGAACAGTTGTTGTCAATTTTTAAAAGTTGCCCTATTTACAGATATTTAGTAGGTAGTTTTACAAAAATTGTTCAGGGGCGGATTTAAGCATAGGTGATATAGGCATGCGCCTGGGGCCTGCACCACAGAAAGAAAATAAAATTCAAGTGATCATGAAAAATGAAAAACACATTAGTAAAGAAAGGTGGATGTACGAGGGTCGTTCGAAAAGTAGTACTCGTTTTTATCTCTGTGTTGTCTATGAGTTGGCAGATGATTGAATCAAAGTCAGCTGGTTTTAGCATCTCATTGGTCAGCTGTTTACTGAATTTCGTTTCAATACAACTCTTATTACCGTGTTTGTAAACATACAAAATGGAGAAGAAAATCAATAACGCCGCCAGTTGTGAATTGAGATCAGTTATTCGATTTCCGAATGCAAAAAACATGCACCCAAATGAAATTTACTGCGAAATTAAATCCGTGTATAGTGAAGTGATAGACGAGTCAACTGTGCGACGTTGGTGCCAAAATTTCAATGAAGGCGTTCACGATGAGGAGGCATCGCCGCCCGAGTGTCATCACGGTTACGCTTGTTGAAACTGTTGATGCGTTTGTGCAAAAGGATCGGAGAGTGTCTTTAGATGAAATTAGTGAAAATTTCCCAAATGTTTCACGCACTATCATTTACAAAGTCCTCACAGAACACCTCAAGTACTGTGAAATTTGTGCTAGGTGGGTTCCGCGCATGCTTACCGATTGTCACAAATTGAAACGAATGGCTGCAGCGCTAAGCTTTTTGGAACGCTATTCGAAAACTACCTCATGCAGCTGAAAAGACGAAGCAGTTACTCAACCATTTCCGATGGGATGTTCTCGAATCTCGACCATCCTCCGTACAGCCCATACCTAGCCCCTAGTGACTATCATTTGTTCACAAAACTTAAAGAGTGTTCGGGTGGGAAACGTTTTCAGGAAGACGACGAAGTCAAACTAACGGTACTGGCTTATTTCAATGGATTGGCGGCAGAAGACTACGACAGAGGTATTCAAAAGACTGGGACTCGTGGCGTGGTCCTGTAATCCAGCTTCATGGAGGTCAGGTTTTGTGGATGATATAGGTCTAAAATCAGATAGTCTCAGTGATCTTCTGATGATACATCAACTACCATCGTTTAGACATATCAGACCATCAAAGTCACGTTAAGCCGTTGGTCCTTGAATTTCCATTGGTCATTGGGCTATTAATGACCCATTCTAAGGAAGAGTCGGCCTTAGTTTGTAACAAGACTACACCTCATAACTCATTACTACCACTCATCACACTCATCCGCTTCACCATATATTTGCCTTAAAATACCCTCATGAGAGTGGTCGGCATCTCAAACAGTGATTTAGTGACTTGTACCGTAACAAGGTACAATAAATGCTTGGATTTACAAGGAAATTGTGTAGAAAATTAGGTTAATATATAAAATACAAAGTTTTGTTGAAAAATTTTGGGGTTTCTTCGTTTTATTGGAAAACGGGTATTAATTTCCGAACGACCCTCGTATCAACTTATGTTGGAAAACAAAGTAAAAGATTGATGACTAATTGTTCTGCAGAAAGATCATTCTCTAAGCTGAAGCTTACCATGAACAGACTCCGGATTCTATGTCAGAAGATTGGTGAAACCTTTCTGCCTAGCTCAGTATAGAATACAACATCCATTCAACCACGAGAACACCATAAATACCTTCATAACGGGGAAGCTTAGACGGAAACTAATCAGCAATAATTATTGAAGTGAATATGAACTTTATTGACAGATATGAATTTTTCATAAGTACCGCCCAATTTTGACTTGTACTTCTTGCTAATTTACTTCCCAATGTAAATTTAAGTGTTAAATAACCTCAGTTATGAACTGATATTAAACATTTCTAATGTCTTAAATTTTCTCATCCTTATGGGACAAAAAATATCGAATAATTAACAAATCATTAATATTTTTCAGGCCGACAATACATGATATTAATTAACATTATTTTTAAATTGCAATTTTGCACAAACAATTTGCCCGTGGAATTTCCCATACCTCAAGCCCCCCGGTATTCCGCGGGCCCTGGTCTCGCTCCACTATTGGAGCCTTAAGGCCTAAGGGTCAGGGCCCAGGGGGCCAAAGGGCAATCCATATATCTTTGTGACGCGTCAAAAAGAAAGTGAGGTTTTGGCCTAGCATTACTGTACGTTATGTAGTGGGGTTTAAACAGTTATGTGCGTGACACGTGGTGACACTTATGCCGCTTACAATACAAGAAAAAAGGATAACGTTAGCATTTAATACGCGCTTTTTGAAGTAGACATATTTTGGGTTACGTTTCGTGGGAGGGAGGTTGGTAGATTGTTACGCCGCGATACATGATTGATTGAATGATTGGACGGTTATATGGGCGGCAATGAATGATTGGGGGGGCAACATGGCCGAAAATGACGTTACATACTATATGGACGCCCCCTTAAAAGCAAGACCCGAAAAAAATAAGACAAGGCTGATGTCGAAATAGACTCGGTTGAATACCATAACACTGCGGAGTTGATGAGGTGGGGCTTAGACAACGCTGAATAACGTTAACAATAATTTAAAATTTTGGACATGCAATTAAGTTATTTTCAGTGAAAACAAAACGTGTATACCGTATGCGTTATACAACCATGGAAACACTATCCTCAGTAGCACAAAGACAACCTCTTTTCCCCCGTTTACGCGTTAACGTAATATTGCTCTGCCTTGACAGACCAGAGTCATTCATTTGGTATAGTATCAGTTGATATGAGTACAGTTACTTTTCCTTTACAATATTTATAGACGAATCAGCGGAGATTGAAATTGTCAATGGAACGAAATGGCTGTGAAACAGACGAAAGAAAAGTGTCATGGCTGATCAACCCATTAGTTCTTCACAAGGCCTTTGCTTTAAATGAAATTATAGTTGTTTTCTAAATGTATATCTATTAAATAGTGTATATAAATTAAATTTAGATTTGAAGGTGGCAGGTTCACTTTTTAGCATAACGTAAGTTATTACTTATTGACGAACAATAGTTGGTCTAACCTAGGTATCTTCGAATATCCATTGTAGAGCAGAAAGATCTTTGTTTGGCGTTACAAGGCTCAATAATTTGTTTGTTTCGTTAAATTTCTTAAAATCTCTCAATTTCTCAGAGATTACTTTACTTAAAAGAACAATTTTCAAACGAGTCATTCATTTTCTGTGCTACGATTCGGTTCATTGACAGTGACAGAATGGTGGCTCAAGCTCTATGAAAAATGCAATATTTAACTATTTTCCTTCTTAGTGTTTTTGTAGGGACACAAACTAGATTCTGTTAATTTAGAGTGTGACAAGTTTATGTTGGGAATAAGAACAGAACTCAGTAACCGAAGCACCAGTACTTATGCATCTCATAACAAAACAATTAAGTTTCTCTTTGATATTAAACCGAATCTAAAAAATATTTTGCTAGGTTTCAGGAAAAAATAGGACATATCTAATATTTTCTGAATTACTTATTTATTTGGTATAAATTTACACTTGCACTACATTGGGGGCTAACCAGGCACTTTGCATTTATATGAAAACCAAGTGCTACTTTCATATTTTCTCATTCAAGTAGATTGTGGAGAACAACGTAACTCAATCTCTAGGTTAGCTAGCTTTTTTAAGAGCTCACTAACAACTAAAGTGGTAAAATTACAGAACAGTGACTTTTGAATTTTTAGCACTTTTCTTAGTTCAAACCTTCCAAAAAGGCCAAAAAACAAAGTTTTAACTTTGGGAAAGTTGCGGAAACCATTAAAATGATGTTTTTACAAAAAGAAATAAACTAACTTAACTTAAGCTAACCTAACTTCACGATAATACCTTATTCAGCCTTTAGGTTAATTTGAAGCGGGTGACAGAGACTGTCGTCTGCTACAAAGTACCGCGAGCACCGCGTCCGCAGCTCGTCTTCTGCTCGTAAAATAGTCCCAACTTTAAAGCCACTTTTAAATATGTTCAACATGAAAAATAAACTAACCTAACCTAACTTCACGATAATAACTTATTCACCTTTAAGTTAATTTGAAGTGGGTGACAGAGACTGTCATCTGCCACAGAGTGCCACCGCGTCCGCGCGTCTCCCGATCGTAAAATAGTCCCAACTTTAAAGCCACTTTTAAATAAGTTCCGCACCCCAAAACCAATTTTTATATGTTTAGGGGTCTCCTCCACATCGTGTTAAATCAGTTTTAGCTTGTGAGATTAAAAGTCACTGTTCTGGACAAATACCAACTAAAGTATATACATACCCTTAAGAACACACATAATCAAGAAGTTTCAGCTGTCCAACCAGTTTTACAAATACCCTAAGTACCTATAATATTCTGTTTGTACATAGACTTCTCTTAAAGCTCTATGTAGCTTGGTGTTGGCTATGTAGGGTTAGCTGGGTAAATATTATGTTTGAAAGCGTTTCATCCGTATGACTGGACTGGACAACTCCTAAAGAACCTAATGTATAAGTACCAGAATAACTAAACTAGGGTTGATTATGGGTGGAGACAGGAAGGTAGTTATTTAAAGTGACAGTTCCAAGGTCAACCAGTAAATAACACATTTCAAATTTTAAAATGGCTAAGTTATTTGTAAACAGCTCAATGTTTAGTTATTAACAATAATTACAAACCCACAAACTGGGTGGGGTAAGCTAATCAATGTTAAAACATAAACTACCCTTGCTTATTCCCAAACAATTTTCAAATGGGTTGGTTAAAAATGTGTGTAACCTAAATGTTTCTAGTAGTCAAGTAGTAAATTAAACTGTACATCAAAAGTGACCTATTCATGAAAACTGATGATGAAAACTAAAACTACCTTGTAACTGTACCTAACCAGGAGAAATTATGTCAAAAATAATTACATTTTGGAGTCAAGTATAAATGATTACGTATTTGCTCAAGCGTGCTAACGTATATATTTTTCACTAGTTTTTTGTTATAATTTGTGCCATTTTTGACTGCTTTGTTACAACTGCTTTTGTATCCTTTTTAGAATACCAGAAAGTTTTGTCAGAAATTAAATGACCTCAGCATGGATGACTGAATGTCCTTGAACTCAACTGCAAATCTTGCATCCTCTTGTGAAAACTCCCCAAATGTCTAGGCTTAATATGAATGATACACCAGCTATCTTTTACGTTTGTTATCAATTTTAATTTCAGAATTCTTCAACTTAGAGACCCACTCCAAGATGTTTTGGAACTATAACCAGTCGTCATCACCTCAAATAGATAACATCTTCTGTAAAGAGGTAAATCAATTTTAGGAAAGCCTAAGAGTTAAGTTTTAATCAATTTAGTTTGACTTAAAGCTATCTTAATTTTCAGTGATGTAAAAAGATATTAATGTTTGCAAATTAAGTCCAATCCGACAATACTAGATTGAAAATAATCCCAGACAAGTCCTGACAGTAGTAGGAAAATATTCCGGACATTTTTGTATGGAAACGGCCATATACATTATTTAAAACGGGTGGTGATTTCACAATTTTATGTGATTATGATTAGGGAGCTACAAGTGGCTTTTTCATTGAGTTTATCTAGAGTATACAAAGGCTTTTATGTAAAAATTTCCTCCTGCCACAGAATTTTCTCAGGCAGAATGTTGAAGATCTTGATGGCTGGTAGGTTGGACTCTCTGGGTGAACCTAACCCTACATCAAGGTGTATCTAAATCCCTGCTATTTGTTGTTCTTATTTTCTGCACTACTGGTAAAAAATCAGCACAAAGAACGTTTAATTAAAAATAGGACCACCTTAAAGTAATAAATAGTGATCGTTGTAAACATTTTTTGTGTCTAGATACGTTATAACGGTAATAAATGTTTTAGGATTTGACCCTACAAGAGCTGTTGGATCAAGAAAATATTCTTCAAGAGCTTAAGTCACAAAATAAGAAGTTGATTGATTTGTGAGTATACTTGTAGTTAGTCTGAGCAATGTGAAACACATGTTTAACATTTCCTCTAAGAGAAAGCTGTTTTTGACTTTTAATACACGAGACGAACTCTTAAAGAATATAATATTATTACCATTTTCAGGTTGACTATGATCTAATTTTTCTTGTTATTCTTTTGCATTAGTAATGTGATCTTCTTCTGGAGATATTGGCACTTTATAATTAGAATTTAAAACAAAAGGCCAATTAAATATTTATATATTGGTGGTGAACTTTTAGCAAATTACTATTTCTTATATGGGATGCAAAATGTGTTATTGATTTACCCAGTTAAAAGTCTCCAACTTTTTAAAGTTGTAATATAGAAACAAAATCTTACTAGTACTACGCATTGGTTGGCTGCTTGTATGTCAATATTACAATTATACATTTTTAAATCGAATAAATTAGTTATTTCATGGAAATACTAACTGTACTTTCTGTGGAAGTACTTACTGTGTACTTAAGATTTTCAAACACAATATTTAAAATTAGAACTCCCGATCCCATCCCCTTAGTACCGAAATTTAAATATAAAATATAGTCCAAATCATTTAAATCATGAATTTTTCTATTGAAATTTCTATTTTGTACTTCTAAGTATTGCTGGTTGCTGTGGTATATATTTTTGCTGGTTTCCCTTCCCGGATCTCAGGTTTTTTACAAAATCCCTCCCGTTTCCGTCCTGGCTAAAAAATATGGCTCCCACACAGCTCTTACTTTGTAGGTGTATTTAAACACATATTTTCTCTAAAAAATTAGTGTTCTTTTCTTTTAAATTGTGTAAAATGTAAAAGATAAATGATGTAGAAGTACAGAGAGTTGGTTATCAATAACCTTGGCAAGATTGACTATCTCTTGAGGTCACTAGATAAAGTGGTATGGAAAACAGTTCATCCAGGTGATAATGTCATAAGTTACAAATCAGTGGTAACAACTCATTTATTATCTTGTAACTAAATATTGGTTTCATATCAAGAAATATAATGAAAAACCTTCAGCTACGCTATTATCAGTGTAGTACCGTAAAGTTTTCCTGTGATAGAGGAAAAAATTTTGATTTAAGAGTATTGCTTCTTTTGTTCTTTCTGTAAAAACACTTATCAGCTTTAAAAAATTGTGCACTTTGCCTTAATCAATGATCTAAAAAATTATTGATTGTTGAAAAGTGGGTGGGTAAAAAATTACTACTGTTTTAAAGATTAAAAACACTGAACAAATATTTGATGCTAAAATGAGTTTTACCTGAAACACTTCTTAAAGTCAAAAGTCAGAATGTCTTTAATACATAATCATCAAGATAAGTACACAGGTATAAATATAACAGCTAAAAAAGAAAAATATACATTGTTATGTCCAGTAAAAGAATTCATTTAGGTAGTAGAAAGGTTTATCTTGCAGCCAGGTATTCAGGCGTTGTCCAAACAGCCGCTTTTCTGTTGTCTTCAGGTCCTCAGGCAGTGCATTCTACATCTTGACCACAAATGGTATCTGTATTAAGTTATACAACATTAATTTGCGGTTGCAGCTTGGTCAAACCGGACGTGCTGTCAGAGCTGGTTACTCTGATCACTACGGAGCCTGACGAGTCGTTGCCGGAGCAAGATCGCTACAAGCATGCCAACATCGCCTGTGAACTGCTCACCACTGACATTCCCTCCCTCACCGAGACTCTCACCAGAGACTCCAACTTGCTCGCCAAACTCTACTCGTTCCTGGAGACGGAGCCTCCGCTGAACCCTCTGCTCGCTTCCTTCTTCAGCCGCGCCATGGGTGTCTTGGTGGTCAGACGCTCCGAGCAGGTGTGACCCTTTCTGTGTGCTTTTGTTTAATGCTGTGAAATCGGGTGCAAATTAAGAGTAGGTGTGATGTGCTTTCAAATTTGAAATTGCTCTGAATATTTGGAACAGGACAGGTCCAAAGATATTTTGCTCAGATAATGTAGGCTCACAATATTTTTAATGAATAGAAAGGAAAGCAGGCTCCCATGTCAAGACAAAAAGAGATTGACAAAGGCTGAAAATTTGATAGTCTGTGTTCTTTTGTGTGTTTCTACTTGATCCAGGTGAGCCTGCTCTCCTTTCTATTCCTTTTTGATAGTATATCCTGGCCTATAATATTTCCTAAATATTTTTAAGGAGTCAATTACTAAAGTTGGAAAACAGTTCAGGCTACTGCACAAAACTGATAAGCGTTGATGTGTGTGACTCTAATTTTATTCCTATGATTGTAACTTCATGCATTAAGGTTGACTATTGTGTATAAAGCCTTTTGTTGTGATATATATTTAAAATATCAACTTACTGAAATCAGCTAGGCCTACTGCCCTTAAGCAAACCCGGTCCAGGTGTTTTTAACAATCTAACAACAATTAACTGAGTTGTACTAAAAATTTACAGAAATATTGTGCTTGGGCATTATATCTTCAGCGTAAAAGAAAAGGTACACTAATAATATTTCATCTTTGTTTAAGTCTCAAAATACTAATAGAGTTGTGTTGCAGAACTGGTACTCGTATCAGTTCACCTGTTTACAGGTGTTGGAGTTCCTCAAGTCAAAGGAAACCAGCGTCTCCCTGCTTCTCAACCACCTGGGCACCTCCGCTATCATGGACTTTGTTCTGAAACTAGTCACGCAAATAGAAGGCATAGATATGAAACAAAATATTCTTAATGTGAGTTTAATTTATCATAGCGTAATTGGTTATGGTATTAAATTAAACTGTGGTATTCTTCTAACACAATACATTTGGTGTGTTTTTTAGGGATGAGTAGAATGAAATCTAATCTGAACCAGGAGTCCTGGTAGGTTTTTTTTAGAAACATTAAAATTTCTTTTATTCAACAATGCCATCATTGCATTGATAGGCCTTGAGGGTGTCTGCAAGTTAGCCTGCAAGATGATCAAGTTTTTCCGAGTCCTAATTACTTTTGTCTGTGAAACTAATTGTGAGAACACTAATGAGAGGCCTGATTAATAGTTGCAAATGGGAATGAGACCGATCGGCAGTTGACAATGAATGCTAACTGCAGCCACTTAGAAGCTAATGACAATATCAGTACAAATCAGTGTCCGTGCTAACAGGAGTTGATCGGTAGACACGGATCGGTAGTGGAACTGAACTACTGTTGCTAAACCTGGCAAGAATTGATCAGAAGTACTGATCAAGGTGTATGCTAACAAAAGCCAGTATTTGTTGGTTTTAAACATATTTTTTGTTACTAGATTAAACATTCTAAATCTTATACCCACAAAACCTGACTTAAAAATATCTTATCTCTTTAAAAGTTCTATTCAAATCCTGAACAATCACCACTCATACCAGACTATCTGGAATTTCTTTTTGTAGGCCAGGTTTTATTTGTACACAATAAATTTAACTTTATTGTTGAACTTGTATTTGTCTTGTTACAGTTCCTAGCAGCTCAGGGACTGGTGAGTAGTCTGGTAGACTTGTTAGCGCCGGCCGTTGACGCCAGTCTCAACTCAAACGCTGCTCTGTTGCTCTGTGATATTATCGTAAAGTGCCGAGAGGCTCAACTCAACTGTGAGAACAAGCCCGAACCTGATCCAATACTCTCCAGCCTTGAGTCGTAAGTCTAACTTTTCAGTTGTATATGGTTTATTAGGGCAAAAGTTTAATTTAGTCCATGTGTTTTGACCTTCTGTTGCCATATTGACTTTATTTTGATAAACTTCATAAATCTAAGCCCGACACGTCATATAGAAGTGTTGTTTCAGTTAATTGTGCAATGGAGTAGGGCACCTTAAGTTCTGTTATTTTATCAGGTGGCAAAGAACCTGAAAATCCATAAAAAAGTAGGGAAGGAAGTCCTTAGAAAAGTTAGGGAATTTGCTTGACCTGGAGAAGTAAGGATATTTTGTAAAAAAAACTATCAGTCATGGAGTTCTCTTAAAACTAGTAAAACACCTGGAAATCAAAAAGTGTACAGTAACATTTTCATAACAAACACAACTTAACACAGTTTTGGGGTTTTTTAGATAAAAAAATCTAGAATTACAAAATTGTTGTCTGAAAAATTAGTAAGATTGGTTTAGGAATTCTCCGTGGTATTATCATCAAAGGCCAGCCAAGAGAAATTTATCAACAAGGAGTTAAAATTGTTGACTCAAGCGGCAGAAATTTTAAATAGACCCTGGACGTGTTTAAATGTTGATGACACATGTGCGGTGTTTGCTTGTTGCAGGAATGAAACAATAAAGAAAATACTTGAAGTGATCCTCGCGGGAGAGAAGAAGGAGAGCAGTTTAGTCGGCGGTATCTGTGTGCTGCTCACCCTCCTCGAGCCTGCTAGGCCAGTGTGAGTGTTTGTGTATAATGTACTTAGTATTCACTCTCATCTAGAAGTGTAAAAGGTAAAGGTAAAGTTTGTCTTGTTTAACGAGGGGAAGTTAGGACTACAAAGTCCTCTCTACCACTCAACCTTGACCTTTACCTAGCGTTACCACATAGTCACTTTACAAATGTAAGTGGTGACTGCGGGGATGGAACCCCACAAGTGGAGGGATGAGCTCCGGATTCGCGCACAATTTCAATCCGCCTTGGGGGGTACTTTTCATGTGTGCCCAATCCCATAAGAATCGGGGGAAGTGTGTTAGTTTTCTTGCTCTGAACAATTAGTCATCTTCATGGGTGTTCCTCCTTGAAAAAACAACAAGATCTTATCTTATGTGTTACTATTCTTGAAAAAAACATTTGGTTTTCATTGTAAAGAATTACCCAATGATAATTTCAGACCAATTAACCTATTTTTTATGCCACATTATAATTTTAATTTCACAAGAAAATCCAATTGATAGTGTAACTTGTATACAGTGCTACTTTCCCCAGTTGTAGTGAGACTAGAAGTGAGACTTTCTGGTGAGCTGAGTTAATATTTTATATGCATACCCTAGTGTGGGTTCAGGTCAGGTCAGGCATGTCCATGGGTCAGCATTTTTGATTTCAGCTTGGAACAGGTTAGCTTTCTTGCCCTTGGAACAATTTTGGGTTAGGCTTAAACAAACACGTTTGTAAACAAGCATTTTGAAACTGTGGTTTAAGCTGAGAGTGAACATTAAAAGGGAAATATATTCATTCAAAATGTCTTTAAGTTTAATATATCTGAATTTAAAGGTTGGCTATTTTTCTTTACTAAATATAGAAAGATTTCATTAGAAAGTTTGTATTGTAATGTGTAGTGGTGGTTCGAGTAACATGGACTCAGGAGGTATGACGATGGCGTATGCGGGTCTGGAGGGGGGTGGGGGCGCCTCTGGGGACTCCCCTGCCCCCTCGCCTCCACCTCCCGTCACACTCATGACTACCGAGGCGATCGTCCCGTACCTGCCCATGTTCCACGACATCCTTCTCAACCCGCCTGTGGTGAGTTACTGTTACTTGGTTTTTAGCATAAGAGTTTATTTTAAACTCAAAAGAGATTTGTATTTGGAATACTTGGATTTAACTCATTTCCCAACCAAGGTTTTGAAAACACGTAGACCTGGGAGAGGTTTCAGGCTTAAACTATTGTCGTGAAGTAGAATACACTCCTGAGGAAAGGAGGGACCAAGGGGCTTCTCCTAGACTAAATTAAAAATCTAGTCCCTCAAAATAAATTTCCGGCAGTTTAAAATACTATTTGACTCAATATAGTTTTGCTTAAAAAGAATTGTCTTTGTCACAACTAATTGTTTAGAAGTTCAATATTACTATTACAAAAATAGGTTAAATTGTGGAGACTGTATAATACCAAAGAGTCGGTATGTCTGAGATCTTACTAGGATTTGAACTTGCTATCATGGAGTGCAGACAGCTTAAGGTGACAATGTACCCTCATACCTACTCTTGTGTAACAGTTGACAATATGCGATGAGGTATGATTTCCTGTGCAGAAACCTGGAGTGAGGATGACGTGTTGTGTGGTGGACCCGCCGCTGGGGAACGCTAGGCTACACGTGGTCAAACTGCTGGTCGCCTTGATCTCAACCCACAACCCTCTGGTGGAGAGCCAACTCACCGCACTAGACACACTCCAAGTCCTTCTAGTGAGTCACTTGATTGCCTTCATTAATGAACGGTGTGTTGTTGTTGGGACCACCGCTAGACAAGTTTTCTCTGCTTTGCACCACACATGATTTGTATAAAGCCTTCATACATGGCTAGGAAACTTAACAATGGTCACCTGGAGACGAATATGATGTGGCTACAAGGAAGGTTGAAGCTGAAGACAACTAAAGTAGTGTACAGCACATTTTGCTCTTTGGTGGAGTTCTTGGCGTAAAGGCGAGAAACTGCTGCAACCAAAGTATCGATTTCCTCTAAGTTAGTTTAGGTTAATCACTTGACATTTATACAGTTCTGTAAAACCTGTAGTAAAGATCTTTAAAGTGCTTAAGTTTCCAGAACTGTAACTGTCTAGCCTTCATATAGCTCACATCTGATACACCTATCCAAAACCTCTCAGAAGCGTAATCAGTTTATTTCTCATGTTTCAGGATTTATTTTTTAGATACAGTTGGAACAATTTTCTGCACACGCAAGTGGAAAAGTGCCTAAACGCAGCCATGGCTGTCGACCCCTTGCCTTCTGATAACCCCACCGATAATAAACTCCTCGATAGTGTGAGTACTGCATTTCTCTGATCTAAGGTCTTTATTAGTGGCAAAGTTTCGCTAAGTTACATCTTCTTTCCCACTTTATAAAGATCTACATACAATTGAAATATATACATACAATTTAAGTCTATACTATACTTAAACCTAAAATTAAAATACTACAATAATAAATCCTAAAGTTTAAAAAATAGCACTTTTTAATACCTACCTAACATAAAGAATGATGAAATAGGGCACTAGGCCATGATATGCTATTACAAAGGAATAGAAAGGAGAGTAGACTCACCAATCGAGGTGAGCCTACTCTCCTGTCTATTCATTTTTGATAGCTGATAAAGAATAATGTATATTACCAAACTATTGTTTTTTCAGATATTTGTGAAGTGCAAACTGCTTAAAAGAATATTAGACGCTTGGAATGAAAATGAAGAACAGTAAGTTTGAAATACCTTTCTTCTCTCTTAACATTGCAGTATCTATAATTCTTTTAAAATACCATTTTATGAGATTTTGTTAATTTACTTGTTAACTGCAGCGTATAACAGTATTGTACTACAAACCTGGGGAATCAGAAAATATTTCTGAAGAAAATTAGGCTGCAGCAACTAGCTTTTCTGGATTCTGGACATCTGCAACTCTCCCAAATTAAAACATAGGTGATCTAAGAATTTGGGTTATTTGAATAATAGTTTAGAACAACCTGCAGTTTAAATTTGGAGTGTTTTATATTCTTCCGCTGCATTTTATGATGACTTATTTCTTTGATTAAAGGGGACATAGGGCTGCAACAAGAAACACCCTGTCCTGAGCCAAACTCCCCAGGTCAGTCCTTCTTCCTTGATATCTCTCTCCACTGCTCTTCTCCACGCCTCTCTCAGCCATCCTCACATTCGGTTTGCCTGCAGGTCCCCTGTCTAGCACTTGTCTACTGGCACTGTTATTTGACCTTCTGAGCAAGTGTCCTATCCACCCAAATTTTCTTTTTTGAATGATACCTCGCACAGATTTGTGATTGCATACATTTGCCACAGTTCCGCATTTAAAATGATGTTAGGCCAGCAAGTTTTAAGAATTCTCCTTGTTGGAGAAGAATTACTTATTTTTCCCGCCCAGGACTTGAGACCTGGCTTAGGGTTATAAACCACAACCTATAAGATGCTTCAAGGGCTGTTTTCTTAATCTGTTAAATAAAAACGTATATTTTTTTAACAATGGGTTTTGTGATTTGAATTTTGGCAATTTTGAGACTTGCCTTTTTAATAGTTAACCTCCAAACAAGAATAGTGGTGGGATACACTAGTCGAGGACTTATTTAAAACAGAACTGTATGAAAACCTCATGCCATTTTTGTAAATGTGTATGTACAATGTAGTAAGTAAAATAAATTAGACAAATCATCCGTAGGTGTAAGAACGGCAGTTGTCGGAAAGGCTATATGGGTCACTTGACACGCTTATCGCTCACTATCAACTGTCAACTGGAGCGAAGCCTGGGCAACTGGGTACAGAGACATCTGAGTGAGGCAGAGCTGAGTGAATGGCAAGACTTCACTACTGGACCTCTCGCCACCTGCAAAGCACAACTCGACACGTGTCTGGTAAATGTACTTTTATTTTACAAGTTTTTGCTATTGCTAGTTTTTGCTACTTTTACAAAATAGTTGTCAATTTTTTATTTTGAATCAAATTTTTTTAACTAAGTTATGATATATCTCCAAATATTTTATCTACTGGTTCTCTGAATCCCTAAAAGAACTGCCTTAACCGAAAGCGAAGGAAATGCCAGCAAGCAACTGATAAAATCCAATAAATGAATGAGAGATAAGTCAAACTAAACAATGTGTTACTGCCTAATTTGCGAACCACAGTTGTAGGCTAAAATTATGAATTGTGGTTTTCAGGGAGGCAAACACCCAGCACAGTCCAGCTCGGATGATGATGAGAGAAATTTCCGAAACATTCCCTTCCAACAAGACCCCCAGTTCCAACAGGTAAGTACAGAGCAGAAGTTTTTTTCTTGGTGAAATTTAATAACAAGGTTAAAGGCTCATGAACAAGACTAAAGGTTCATGAACAAGACTAAAGATTCATGAACAAGACTAAAGATTCATGAACAAGACTTAAGGTTCATGAACAAGACTAAAGATTCATGAACAAGACTTAAGGTTCATGAACAAGACTAAAGTGAACAAGACTTGAGTTCTTCATGAACAAGACTAAGATTCATGAACAAGACTGAATAAAGATTCATGTGGTTTTAATTTAATTTATACTAGTAGGCTATGATGCTTATAAGGAGCATAATAAATTGAGAGTTTAAAAACTATCTCAAAGATTTCTTACAATTTACATTCTGATTTAACTTTTTTTGAAAAATAAAGCCAGTGTATTAAAATTTGTTTAACTTTTTCAGCTTTATTCACAATACCAATCACAACAGATGACACCGCAATTTATTGAAAACTTTGGTTATCAGGAATCAGATTTTAATGACTCGGAAGATAATTTAAAGTGAGTATACATTTTCTCCACTTAACATATTTGCCTCTTAAAGCTGTTACTAGTTCTGGTAAATGTATATTTAGTGACTAGACATTAAAATTGATACAAAACGCAACATTGTGACTACAGTTCAAACCGCAGTACAGCAAAACCAAAATTACGGCTTAAGGAGTGTTGAGTAGTTTCAAGTAATGACCCGATCTGTCCAGAAAACTTAGCCAAATTCCTTTCTGGACCCTGTAAATTCCTAACTGGCAGAAGCTACCCTTAAAATTCCATTCTGTAGAAATTTTAGGAAATTCTCAAACCCCTCACTATTCTTGTATTGACATGTTTCAGCCCTGCGGTGGATCGGTTGGCACACCTGTCGTTCAGTGTGACTGATGACGATGAGTTGGAGAGACAGGCGGAGATGTTCGAACAGGTCTGTGCGCGCAAGATGCACAATCCTCTGGAGGCAGAGGATAACGACGTCGAAGATGTCTGGGACGATCACAACCTTGCATCAAGGTAAACTTACTTGACTGAGTTGAATATGTGTTTAAGCTTGGTGTTAATGTAGGAAGTAAGAGTGGACGTCATATTATTGGATTTCAAAACAGGAAATTTGGAACCCTCATGAGTTTTCTGGAAAGATACGTTTGGCTGCTTTTCAACAATTGTATTTATTCTTGTAATTTGTTTCAGCGCTATGCGTTATCATTAGCTAACGTTTGCACAACTGTGGTTTATGTCTATGGTCATCGATAAATGGTAATCAAGTAAAATGACCATGGTGCACAATGTAGCGCCTGCAATACTCACGAGTGTCTTCTATTCTGCCAATTTTACATGTGTTCTGAAAATGTCTCACCTTGAGTTTGCCCAATGAGGTTTTTGAAGAGGTGAACAGGATGGACTTTTTCCATTCTCATTAAATTTGAAAAAATTTAAAATACTTTTTTTGGGCAGGAGGGAACAAAACAAAGAAGCCTAAATATATACCACAGCATATCGATGAGTATAGAGTATAAATCGCTTTTTGAGTCAACAACTTGGTCAAGATACTGCCACCTTATGATAGTCATAGTTGCACCTGGCAGATAACGTTTTACAAATGCAAGCGTTTAACAAACATTGTTCGGCGTCTGCAATCATTAGTAAATTTTGTGCAAGATTGGGATTGGCCGTTTGCAATTATTATTAAGCGTTGCGTAATTAATTTTAGGTGTGTTCAAATACTGTAGAAAAATAACTATCACTCACTTTAAGGTAGCTAAACAAAATTTTTGAGTTAACTTTTCCCTCGCTTAGTTTACAAAAAAAAATTAAAATTATTGTTTGATCATTTAAATTATTTTTTTAGATTTGGACTATACAAATTTAAGTTAGGTAAAAAAAACCAAATTTGAAACTAGTAGACTGTAATAAATCTTATGTACAGCTGTTATTTCACTTTTGCAACCAATGTCTTCTCTATCCTAACTAGCAGGAGTAACTTAAGACTAGTCTAGCTGTATAGTAAAAAGAAAAGCATTATAAAGAACTTATTTTATCAAAAGTTATTTTGTCAGGTAAATCAGTGCTAAGCGGAAAACAACAAAATAATGATTAAACGTAAGATTAAAACCATGTTGTGTAATGTTGTACAAATTATAACTCAATTTTCAAAGAGCAAAACTTATTTTATTTAGAGCGTTGGAAATGTTTTTTGTAAAAGGGGCCATGTTGTGTAATGCGTGGAAGGTGGGGAGATTGCGAACTACAACAGCTCGGATGATGAAGACAGACCTGGGCCGGATGAGGAGAGGATGGGGCCAGAGGGGAGAGAGGCTAACATGGATGTCGACCAACCTGACCGTAAGTATACCGAGTGAAGCATTTCATTAGCTTATATTGAGCCTTGTTTCAAATATTTATTCAAGGTCATTGTTTAGGATATTCAATTTATTGGCAGGACTAAGCGAATTGTTGTTTAGTTAGGGCAACTGCCAAGCGTTTCTTTAGGAATTCACTATCCAAGCCCAAAACTGAACACAGTAACTCAAAATATATTTAGAGAAAAAAAGCAAAAATTAGTAATCCATAAGTTTTATTCACATTTGTGTCTGCCTGGAATTGTTGCAGCATGGATAGGTGGCAAAACGGAAGGTGCGGTAGCAGATGGCCCAGTGGATCCGTGGGGTGGAGAGAGCACTCTGGCAGACAACTCTGGTTGGGCGGACTTTGATACCAACTTTGTAGCAGTCACCATGTCACCCTCATTAAGTTTCGATATCACTACCCCTGCTGCGGAGTCGTCACTTGAGTTGCCTGCTCTAAGTAAGTGATAGAAATTTGTTTTTTTTTTAGTTGAAAGTTAAAAATAATTTGTTGTTACTTTTAGAGTATCCATTTTCTTTTGACACTTATTTTTGTTCACTTTTCAGTTTTAATTCAAATTTTAGATCTATAAAAGAACTTTTTGTCGCTTTTTTAAGAAAAAGAAATGGATGTTTTGTTTTTTTGTGAAAACCCAAAGCCTGCTTCATTTTAAATACTGTGAAGAAATAATACATTGGTTTTTGGTTTTCTTTAGATACACCAGAAGAGGTCAGAAGTGAACCGGTTGGTGCAAGTTGTTCCGATATTAAAGAAGATGAATTAGATAAGAGGTAAGCTAAAACAATACATTTTTCTTCAATAAAATATGACTCACAAGTATATAGTGTAGGTATATGATAAAACATCCTAAACTAATTTTATGGATTAAACTAAACTGTAAGGTTAAATGTAAAGTATTTATAAAGGTATTACATAGTGTTGGCACAGTAATGTTTGATTTGTCTAAACCTCAATTGTAACACAGAGTAATTTGTTTTAGAGATGACAACGCTAACTTAAGCCTTAATAGTCTGTGTTCCGAAGATCCTAAGTGTCTGGATGAGGAACAGTTAATTGACAACTTCAGGTATGTTCAAATCTTTAATCAATAATAAATTGATATAGTTTATCATAACATGAGTTATTTCCCATTCTACATTTGACAAATCAATTAATTTAATTTTGTTTTATATTGTCAGGTTCCTTTCAACTCAGGGTCTCATAGCTGGTAAAAGTGAGGTGCCTAAAGATCCATTGCCCGTGGAAACAAATCCTAAACCTCCTGAAAGGTAAGGCACTTTTTATTATTTGTTTGTGGAAATTGTAAATTAGCTGGCAAACTATAAACCAGTGACAATGTGATACTAAACGTGACAACAGAAGTTATCACTATCACTATTTGAGATGCCGACCACTCTCATGAGGGTATTTTAAGGCAAATATGTGGTGAAGGATGAGTGGTAGTAATGAGTTATTAGGTGTAGTCTTGTTACAAACTAAGGCCGACTCTTCCTTAGAATGAGTCATTAATTAATAGCCCAATGACCAATGGTAATACAAGGACCAACGACTTAACGTGACTTCCGAACCACACAGGTGATGGTCTGGTATTGGTCTTGTAACACAAGTGAACTGTTTCAGCTCTGAAGACAAGCCCGAGTCGACGGAGACGGAAAGTGCTGCCCCGGTGTCGGCAGCTGACTCAACCCCGCCTCTCCCCCCACCACTTCCACCACCCCCGCAGAAACTGTTTGATACTCCCCCCAACCCTACCTTCGGCATATCATCGTGTCTTCTCGGTCCCACTGGTTGAGGCTCGTCCCACACCTACACTCTGTACATTTGATACTGTAGAGAACGATCAGTTGTTACGGAACGATATATTTGTTACCACAACTAGAGTTATTACATTTGGTTATGTATAGAAATTGTAATAAATTGTTTTTATTGAAGAGCTTCTGTACAAAAAAGACTTGATTTATAGGAGAAGAGAAAGGGACACAAACTGTGCTCAAATATTGCAATTATTGTTTTGTACCTTCCTTCCGACCCCAGTATTCCTTGTTGCCCGTTATTATATTCTTATGCAATGCATCAAGTGCTATATTGTTTATTTTTGAACAGGCAATTAAATTGGTTATCACTGACGGTTGTTGTTCATACCACTTCCTTTCTACGAGAGAAGAAATGGAGTTCTGTTTCTTTATGTGTTTTCAAGTGAGGTAAGACACAAGTTTTAATTATTTTAAGAAGGTGAATAGTTTTTTCTAATAATCCATTAACTGGTTTTATACATTCTAAGTCAATATAAATAAATAAATCAGTTATTCTTTGCAATAGTATTTAAAATAATTTGGCTATTTAATTTAAATTTTGCCATAACAAACTTTGTGTTTGAGCTTACCATTGTGAATGTAAGCCATTTTATAGATTCATATTCATTACAAACCTCAACCCAAATGAAGTAAAAACTTTAAAGATTTGGCATTTTAGGCCACAAGGTTATCTGGGTTTCCCTGATCATATGACTGAGAAGTAAATTGATCACATTGCAATAAGTCGTAGATTTCATACCTCCTTGTTAAATGTGAGAAACAAGAGAGGTGCTGATGTTGCAGCGATCACCTCTTAGTGCTTGCAGAAATAAGACTGAAAGTAATAGCCAACTGCTCCAAATTTGAACAGAAGGAGAAAAGATTGGACAGGGTGTCTAGTAGTCTTGAAAAGTCTGGAATTAGTCTTAAATTTAATGAGGTCTGGAATTAGTATTGAGTTTGGTAGAGACGGCCTGAAAAGTCTGGAATTTACTGATGTGATAAAGTCCAAGGATATTCACAAAGTCTTAAGACTATCGTTTGTTCCCAAAACTAGTGTCTGCTACAGTCTAGTTGTTGAAGTGCCACAATTCTAATTGAACACCGTGTAGCTTGCTTCAGACATTCCTTTGACCAAACTATGAGTAATTATCGATCCGCATGCCAAATAGCGCTGTCACTTGACAAGCTACCTGCACTATGCTAGGGCGTACATTAAGGAAGCCTGCAGAAGAGGCCGTTGAGAGGAAAGCCCTAGACTGGAATCTGCAAGAAGGAGAGAGAGACTCCGAGAAACATGGAAGAGGAGAATAATAATAGAAGCTAAGGCGGTGAACAAGTCCTGGGGAGAACTTGCTGGAGACAGAGAAGGATGGAGGGCTCTTCTGGATGCAGTATGCTCCTAAAGGAAATAAGTAAGTCATGATTGAAAAGGAAAATTGGATGGACTCTAAAAACGGCAATCTATAAATACTAAATATGGTAATAAGAAAAATCCATTTCAAACCAAAGAACTACCGGTAGTATTTTTTTCTGATAGGAAAAAGTTATGTTCTTGAATTATAAATTATGTTAATGATTTATACAATCAGCTGGAAACCAACTTTCTTTCGTAATATGCAGTTATAAATGTTTCCAAAAGTTGGCTGGCCCCTGTAATTTTCAACTTAGTGAATTTTACCATTATGAATTTACTCGTATTGGCAATACTGTCCTCGCAAGTTTACCTGTATGCAAAGCAAACCTTGATTTTCAGGAGAAATATGCAGAAAACCCTAGTTATTTTTGTTGTTAAATTGTCCCTTGAAGTAAAAATAGGTATTTCTCTGGGTTTATTCCGTACAAAGAAGTAACAAGTTTAATGATTTCCAAAACTGTTCTGATTAGTAGATTATGGAGGTTTTCTTCTTGACGTAGACTGTATTTGTTCATTTACACTTGCATTGTCTTCAGACTGGAAGATCGTTACAGAGAGGGAGAGGGGTACGATTTATCGTGAGACGAAGGGAGTCCTTAACGGAGCAAGTTGTCAGATTTACGACAACATTAGCAATGAGATGCGAGAGTAAATGGTATAAATTAGTGCATAATATCTTGCAGTCAAGCTAGAGCTGAATATTCATGTTAATCCATTGTGTCCGAGTCATTCTGCTGCAACTTAATCAGTCTGGTTTACGGGAGAGAGGAAGAAACTTGGCATGTGTCTTGGAAATGAGGACTTGTAGTGTCGATAGAAAGAAATATGATCTCGGGTGACTAAGTTCTATTACAAAAATTGAATCCTGCTCTATGATCACATTCTAAGAGTCAAAATGTAGGCAGTTTTTGCCTTCCAACAGGGCAAAATCAGTGCCTTCATTGTCTAAGAAATTGTTTTAGTAATCTTGGAAAGTAGAAAAGCTGATAAATGGAAATATGATAACTTATCAAATACTGAAATGTGGTTTGACACTTTGCAGTAAAACAGTTAAACTACCAATAAGGATTTTTTCATTAGGTAATTGGCTTGGGCACTGGCTGCCAGCCAAGGAAAAGCAGCCATGGCTGGGCAGCAGCCCCAGACTTATTGTGCTAGCCAACGGTCTGGGAAGGATATGGACAGGCCCGGATTACCCATTAAGGCCAACCTAGGCCATGGCCTAGAACGCAAGCTTGCGGGGGGCGCAGTCGCGGGGAAAACGACAAATTGCTGCACTGTACTTAGTTAAGAGAGTAATGAGTGTCCAGGCACTAATCTTGAGTCTTGACATTGACACTGGTTAAGCTTTCACGACCGATGTCCTAACCATTGATTTTAAATGTATAGGGTATAGGGCTAGAGGGTTAGATTTCTAGGACTCTTTCATATTAATTATTTAACAATTAAACATTTTATTTCCATAGTTACTTTAAAATTCCACAAATTATTAACGATAACATTAAAAGTGCAACGTATAATTTCTATGGCAACTCAAGTCAGAATGTATTTGTATATCAATAAGGTAGCACTCCTCGACCGGCTGCGCTGTAACGTCCGCTAATAACACCCGATTAGGTCCCTTGGTTAAGGGAGGTTACACCGTGGTCACCCGTCTTGCTTCGCGCTCGGGTCTGCGTTCACTCTAAGTATGAAAAGTGAAAATCGAGTCATTCTCTTTTCCCTCTTTCATATTAGAGTGTTGATAACACCCTATTAGGTCCCTTGGTCGGTGGAAACGGGCAACAAGCAGGTCGGGTTTGCACAGAGGATTGCTACCGGGCTTCGCGCCCCGCCAAGGAGATGTGGGTTTTCACGGTTTTACACATCTATAAAATAAACAAAAACCTAATTTTTAACTCCGCTAAGCCGGTGGCAAGCCCGGGACTCGGCAACGAGGAGGAGGAGTCGGAGGAGTATCAACCTCGATAAAACCGGAGGTCATCTGGCCCGGATGACAGTTTCTCTGTAAGGGCTCCTTGCCAGGGTGACGGCAAAGTTCTCAACGGTGGAGCAGGTGGACCAATCATCTCCGGGAGCTGCGACACTTGAACTTGCGGTGAGGAGTGGTGACCAGAGATCTGCAACGAATGATGTGACATGGGAGACTTGTCTCAGTGACTAGAGATGAAAGAAGACCTGACAGGGAGGAAGGTGAAGATTAACGAAGATGAGGTGAGGGACAGTGGGATTGTGTACGTATCAAAACTTACTCAACGAATTAATTAAATAATGAGTTCAACGGAAATAAAGTTGTGTTTACTTAATTGAATGTTTACAAAATTGTGTTACAAAACAAAACTAACATGTGATTAAACATAGATTAATGTTCACCATCCACACTACCCCACAAGGAGTAAAATGAACGGCGAAAAACACGAAATTTAAGGATTAACAATTATTGACCATACAATTTTGGGGACATTTTGTTCATCTTGAACGCCAGGTTCTTGTCTTTACCAAATTTTCCTCCACACCCTCCTTAAAGCGAACGTCTTATATCTATTCAAGTAAGTTCATTGATACCCGTGTTTCTATTCCGTTAGCTGCTTATCTCTTGGAATATATTATTTAATTAATTAAAAATTAGTAAATGGCTTCAATAGTTCCAAATAGGCTCTAGAACGAGTGGCGGTGGTTCGCGTCACGACCGAAGACCAGAGACCAGAGACAGGTGACCGCAATCTATGTATTTGTCATCTAGCTTTGAACAGGCGCTAGTTCGCGCATGCGACAGAGACAGGGGACATACAGAAGACACCGAGGCACATGTTGGTCGCGGTCTCCTGTCTCTAGTCTTGGTCACCAGTCGCGGTGCAAACTGCCTTATGTACAAACATTCCAAATGGAAAATATATTAATATGGCAAAAATTCCACACACCTCAAACCTCTCAGAACACAGAAGGGGCGCAATCTAGAACTTTGGCCTAGGGCGTAAATAATGGCTAATCCGGGCCTGTATATGGAACAAGGAAAGGAAGGAATGGGTCTGCTAGCATCATGCTTGGGCGACTGATTAGGCTTTCGACCAGGATGAAAGCATTTGTTTTTATCCGTATCCCCTACATTAAACATTAGACTCTCCAACTGCTCCACAGGGTCTTTAATACTACATAATAAACTATAAGGATCCTCATAACAGAGGTTTGGCAAGAGTAACATTCATCTTTGAAAGGCCCATTCGTCAATACATTTAAAAATTAAAATCGATATAGTTGTATAAAATATTAAACGCTAAGAATAAGGTTTGATTATCAGTGGAGCAGCAACTGAAACCCTCTTGCAAGGATCAAAAGTTGTGTTCAGGAGACTTGGGGTAAGACTAGAAAATAGTTGTTGAATGTTAGATATGGACCAGAATTGTAACATGCCTTATTATTACAAAGAAAACTACAATTTTTATTTATTAACGAATTCTATTTGGAAAAATGAGATATTCATGCCGTCAGCATGATAAGACACAGATTTGGGACCATGAAATGAGCACCGATCCTGACCCCCAGAGCACGTTTTGAGCATTTTTTCACAATTTATATACATATATATGTGTACTGTCTACAGGAATTTTTGTCTGATTTTCATAAAATTTGGTACAAATGCTCCTTTTGTAAATATCTCGGTCAAGTTCGTTAGCCCGAAAAATCGGACCACCGCAACCCCACTATGGGGAGGTTCTCAAAAAGGGGTTTTAATGCTTAAAGAACGGTAAATTTCTTCCGATTTTGATTATATATAAAATTTGAAATTAATATTTGTATCAATATACTAAAACTTATGAAAATCCCTCGAGTCTTTTCAAAATGGCGGACAAAAAAGTGTTTTTTCATTATAACAGTGGAATGAATAGTCCTATTTATTTCAATAATATTTGTTATTACTTTAAGATGTGTAATAAAACTTGCAGTAAAAGAACACGTAAGTCTGAGGCCGAAGTCCGATAGCATTATATTGGGAGACCGTAGCTCCCGTGATAATGGACAGCCTCGTAGCGCCCGTGGTAATAGAACAAACAGCCGAATGCCGAAGCGAGACTGTGAGTGGGTCGAATTGGAGTAACAAATCGCAAAGGAAATTCGATTAACTCACGCCAGCGGCACTTTAGCGCTTAGCTGCGTGTCGGCCTGGTTTAAATATTGTACACATCTATTCAAAATGGGGGTTACGGGCTATACTATAGCTGGTGATGTGCGTGCACGGTGCACTGTGCTTGACTCGAAGTAAAGTGAAGTGGAGTGACTCCAGCCAGCCTAGATAATGAGGCTCACGACACCACACATTAACTTGTACCCCTGCTTCCGCCTTCGCCGCTGCCGCTGCTGACGGAGTCACGGTACTTCCTTCCGGTCACGTGGCACCTCCTCACTGACTCACTCACGTCACCCCCTCCACTCCCCGCCCCACGCCTAGGGTACATTATATTCTCGTTATTCACACCTGTGCATGCGGCGAGTGGTAGATAGTGGAATAAAGAGGTGGCGTGTGAGTGACTAACGTTGCAGCCTACAAGAAAGTTAACCTAGACACAAAGTAGCAGTAGGCCCGTGCGATGACGATTATTTTACTTACTGTAAAACGGTAAATTGGCAGAGACAAATGAGTCCATTAGTCTATGGTATTGATAAGGTTCATGATAGTACGGCTGTGTTGTAGTAACAGAATTAGACATTGTATTTCGCACGTTTGAGAGTCCTCGATTTATTTTTACCACCAGGCTACTCGTCTTAAAAGTGACTTGCAGTCTCACTTCCCTTTGATCAGGATCTGGTCAGACATTTTTACAGGTAAAAACCATAAAAAAGTGCAACAGTTTACATCCTTACGAAAATCAAATTGTAATGTTGTTTCTTAATTGGTAGTTTATGTACTAAAATAAGATCCATCATTGACTTTAGGGTGTTATAGTTTACGTTTAAAGCCAATGGTAACTTTGATACTTTGATTTAGACCCGATCATTCCTAGAGGGCATTTTAAGGTGAATATGGAATTAATGGTGAGTGTGTGAGAGTTTTTGATGGATGATGAGATGTAGCCTTGTTACAAACTAGGACCGACTGTTCCCCATATTGAGTAATTAATTAATGACCAATGGAACCAATTGGAAGGGACCAACAGCTTAACTTCCGAACCACGAGGAGTGTCCCTGACAACCGAATTGTTACTAGATCTAAAAGAGCGCTAACAACGATGACAGATCGTAGGCCTACACACCATAAAAATAAACTATTTTTGAATTGTTTCTAATATTTCCTGTAAAACCTTAAGATAGTTTAGCGGTTACTACACAGTTCAAGTAAGGTGAATCAAAAGCTTTGTGATGATTTTAGTGTTTTATATTTCAACCGGGTCTACAAACACCTATACAATACAATGTTTACAAACGCCGTAGCGACAGTGATAACAGATCCTTATCAGACACCCTGCCGCCATCTTGGATATCAGAATACTTCCTAGGTACACTTCCACTTCCGCTACCGCTATGTACAGATAGGTAACTCTCAAACAAGATTATAGTGCAGTAGTTCATTACAATTGATATACATAAATAATAATCATCCCAGAATCGTGGATTAACTTTAAATTATCGTAAAGGTCGATTAAAATTTACAACCATCACCACCAAGGTTGAAGTTGGGAGGTTTAACGTAACTAAATAAGTTTTATTGGTATAAAATCGTACATAATTATTATTATAATGCTGCTTTACTGTGAAAATAAAATGAACGATTAGTAAAAATCCGTATACAACATCACCGATACATCTTAATGGAATGTTCCAAGATGGCGTCAAAGAGTAGAAGGAGTACGATACATAAATATATTTCGTAGTTACTACACAATATACACAATATAATACAGTATGAGATCATCCATAATCTCAGATTGTGTCACAATATGAGATAATATCAATATGTCTTCGATAGGTACAGCTTCACAATTTGAGGCGTCATAGTCGGGTATTGCACGTAGCTTCCAATGTTCAAGCAAGTGTAAATAGTCACTTAGTAGGATATTTTACTCTACATTGGTACTTGGTAGGATAAATACAGTCAAAGTATTGTTAATATCGCAAGGTACTTCATAAGCAAATCTTCATTCAGGCCAACCAGTACTAACCAAAACACCATGCAAGCCAGGACGGTTTCAATTTTCATTATATCAGTTGAACCAGGCTTCATGCTCTATTCGATGATTGAATTATTGTTTAAAGCAATATCTTATCACGTTAGATTAGAAACGCTTTCGGAAGAGACCTTCTGAAGACGTTCCCATTTCAATTCATGACTAACTTCTCCATCGTACAGTGAAAATAGTTCATCATCATTAAGTTATTTTTGTGCTCTTTTATGAATATTAAATTTCCATTTTCTTCTTTACAATTCGGGTTACTGCCGGACCCTGTACTAACCGAAACACCTGAAGCCAGGACGCGGTTTCAATTTTCATGATATCAGTTGAACCAGGTTTCATGCTCGATTCGATGATTGAATTATTGTTTAAAGCAATATCTTATCACGTAGATTAGAACTTTCATGAGAACTCTTGAGCAACGAACTCTTGAGCAAACAAAAAGTTTGAATGGGGTGGTAATTTTCCCAAAAAATATAAGATGGCACGATCAAATCATTGAAATATATGGCTAAATATTCAAATCATACGAGCTATAAAGGTTTGGTGACGAAAAGTGCTATTTTATACGGTAATAAGAATTATTAATATGTTGACATAACTTACAAACAAGTTTTCGGAAGAAGAAATTCTCGCACAGTAATATTATGGTTCAGTACACTTCATAGGACCCTATAAATTCGGAATGCGTGATTTTGCTTACTGCAATACACTTATGAAAATCTTGGAAGTATTTTCATATGATTTAGAACCTCTTTTTTATTACTTAAAAGCTATAAACAAAAGAAGAACAGGTAACGATAGACCTTATAAAATGTATGACTAGTGAAATGTACAATGTTGCATATAAAAATGACTAGATTAAAACACAAAATTATCTTTGGCATTACAGCTGACAAGACTCGTATTTTACGACTTTAAAAACTAAAATAACGATTAACAGAAAAATAAACATAGAAAGCAATACAGGTTTCACAGAAAAACGCTTCATCATTCTTCAAAACGAAAATGGTGCACAGAACAATTAAAAAGTCTAAATTATAAAATACACATACTATAAATATTTAAGCGTTTTACTAAAAGTGTAGTAAGTTGACCAACACGTTGGCCAATTTAAAACTGCTTTTGTGTTGCCAACTGTTTTTTCTTTCACAAAATAGTAGGACTCTTACCACTTTACAGATAGTTCAAATAAAATACTTATTTGTGAAGTATAGTTTGCCTTTTAACAGTTGAATTAGGTTAATTTCTAACCTGGTAAAAAAGGATTTATACATTTAATCACAAATACGAACCCTGGGCTACCACTTACGATCGGCCAAAAGTAATAATGGCATGTAGCTTAATACTGTACACATAATTGGGCATGAAAGTGAAAACACGTACAAGCTGTTTTGATGTACCAGCCTGAATGTAAGTTTCGTTTAAACCAATAGTTAATTGTCTTTTAACGTCTTTTTTCTTGAAGAGTGTCGTTGTTGACTAGATTTGCTGGTAAGTGCAGTTTGTCGAGTCGTGGGATCAGACGAGCGCCAGGGGAGGCCACTCGGAGGTGGGTCATGCGTAGTGAGGGTAACTGCCCAGATGGGAGCCCACGTGCGATGGGTGGTGAGACATGGAGTGAGAGGAGGCGGCGGCAATGTTGCTGTACAGATTCGCGCCGGGGTTCGTCCAGTAGGAGGTCGGCGAGGGGAACGTTATTGCTGAAACAGAACAGGGAAAGAGGTTAGTAAAATATTGACAAAGTAGGAAAGAATGAAGCAAAGAAGAGGAGGATGAGGGGAAAAGGAGGAGAGAATAGGGTGGATGGAGGAGGAAGAAATGGGAATGGATAAGGGTAGAGGTGGAGGAGTAGGCGCTGGTAGAATAGGAATCGGGAGGTGACAGGTGGAAAAAGGAGGAGGAGGGAGGAAGGAGGAGGGGAGGCGAAGGAGGAGGTGGAGGGAAGGAAGATTGGAAAGGAAAACATAAAAAGGGTCGTAGAGAAAACAACGAGAGAAGAGATCATAGAGAACAGACAGAGGGAGTAAAAACAATTCGGTTAAAATCCAGTCATTGGGCGGTATGCAGGTAAAGACAACTATTTAAATTGAGAAAATAACACGGAAAAAATAAGACCAGGAAAGATACACAATAACGAGCGTAAATATTAGGCAGAATTAAAGGTACTAGAGAACCTGGACGAAAGGCATGACAAAGAATAGTAATGAGCCAGCAAATAAATTGTATGTAGTTTAAATTCACAATAATAAAACTTGTACTATAACAGCTAAAAAATGCATACAAGATTGTTGCCAGTATTGCGCATTTTGCGCCAGCTCCATAGGACGAATTATAGCATGAAATATGTCCATTTATTCATACTATCCAGGTCTAATAAATTGTGTTTTTCCTTTAGTTTTAAACGCTCAACAACAAATCAACATTGTTTTGTGTCCCTGGAACATTATTCCGTACACAGTGGAAATCATCACATACAGTACTTAACAACCAAAAGGGCATTGATATCCCCACAAATGTGTGTACAGCACGAAGAGAAGCTGATTTTGACAGTCACACACTCGATGCCACTCCCGACTGTAAATACTCTAACCAACCCTTGCACACACACAGACACCCTGCCTACTGTATACAGGGTGCAGAGTAACAGGCTTCATCACCCTTGTCCACGTGTAATCCTGCCTGCTCCGGACATCGACACTTTGGAGTTTAGAGGCAAAACGCAACGATTTTTATCCGCTCGGTCCCTTACACAAAAGGAACTTTTATCTTTTTTGTGCAATTTTGGTTTTTGAACACAGTTAACTTAATGTTACGTTAAAATTACTAAGTAGGCCTACTCGTATTTTGATGTTTAATATTATGACACAAGTTTTTAAATGAATAATTAAATTATCAACTAGCCTCATAATATACTATTTAAGTGTATTATTTTACGTGTTGACAAAGTTATCATTAATTTATTTGTGCAGTTCTTGAAAACAACTGGAGAAGTTTTGTGTCTCCAGTTTTCTCCAAAATCAATGTGAATAAAAAAAGCACACCTACAATGAAAAGCAAATTAGTTGAATTTTACGTATCCCAACCTCGAAAAGTTGACCCTATCCAAAATCCGTCTCTGAGTAAAACGCACGAATTCGTGAAATAGCCGCCATTTTCTTTTTCATAGCTATCATGTCACAATTTTAAAGGTTTTTTGTGTTGTAATTTCACAACAACAAAAATTATGTGATTAAGGGCCTAAGTTATTTTAAATTTTCATAAAGGGGTGTTTTTGACCCTTTAGCCTATCGGGGTCCGAAGTTGAAAACAGTTCCTTGCCTACTAAACACAAGTGAGACCCGCATTACTTTCGGCCGTCATTTACTTTGCAGTTCAATGAAGTTAAACATCCCAGGCAAGAGTTGAGTTATTAAAAATCGTCGTATTGTGTGAATGTTTTCGTAAAATAGTCTAAATTGTCCATAAGATGCAGGGATAGCTTACCCTTTTTACGTTATGGAAAAATTCTTGGCTCGAGTACAAAGATAGTCTTGCTTTATTTGATTCCCTTGATTTCTTGACACTGCCTACGTGATTGACTGTTCTGACAAACTCCTGCACGTCCCAGTGACCAGTGATCCTGTTACGTCTGACATCTCCTGATGTGAGTGACGGTGATGTGTTTGCTCAGTGACTCCCTTGTCCCTTGCCCCAGGGGCAGTGTGAACAAACATCAGGACAACGCTGTCTCCAGAGCCCCTCAAAGTCACACCCGTCTTCGCGAGCAACTTGTAGTTCCTGTGTACAGTTATCAAGTCTGAGAGTGTTTTGATTTTTTTCTTGTGTAATTTGTATTGTATTTTGGTAAAAGTTATCTGTTCCTATTAATTTGTGCACTATTCCTTTTCATGAGATGTAAGTCAGGATGAAAATTTAGGAAGCTGCAAGCACAATTCCCTTTAGATCTAATTCCAAAGTCAGAATACGCGTACATAAACTCTAGATATATCCATAACTCTCTCCTACAAACGCCCTAACAGGTTTATTTTTATGCCCTCAAACACATATGGTACCAAGCCCCACGTTGTCTACTATAAAACAAGTAAAAGGTTTGTCTTGTTTGACGAGGTGGAGTCAGGACTAAAAAGATCAACTTTGACTTTTACCTAGCGTTACCCTATAGATACTTAAAAAAAGTGTCACTTTACAAACCCTTGTCAAAATGTTTGTTTGTGCTATACTTACAGAATACTTTGCTTTGATTTTAATACATGGCCTGTGAAAATGCAAATATCTTATAAAAGCTTCTTTTTTTACAAGTACACAAACAATACTTTGCTAGTTGAACTATTATTGCGGACATTTTCCATCGTTAGTGAACAAAAAAGGATCACGACGAAGCGTAGGGACAACCATAATATTCAAGTACATTTTCAACAAGAAACAACTCAAAAACTCATAGCATGGTATTAAGGACGCAAAACAGGCCACAGAGAACTTAACTCACGTAAGCCGCCCCTTCTCCCATTGGCTGTGCATAAATAGGGATTTTGTGTTTCTTTGTTACAGTTGGCTAGCCTGCTGCTAGTGTGTGTGATTGGCCTGTCACCGGCCAACCAGTTAGTCTAGGGTTAGCTCGTTCAGTTAGTGGACGTGTTTTGTGATTCGTTTTGAATTTACTCCGGTGACTTGTTTACTTTCATAGTGTGGCTTGTGTTTGTAATATTGTAGTTTTGTTTTCTCTAGGCTGTTCCTAAATTCTAAGATTTAATTTGTTGTTTGACTTAACAACTACATGTTTTTGGTAGAGTTTGACTGGTCAGCTAACTACTTTAGGCTAGCTCATTTTCTAATGTTCTGTGTTATGTTTTAGGTTATTACTTATATTCACCTGAAGACGGGATCAGATTGCAGATCCCGAAACGTCGTGATATTTTTTTGTTCTATAACGATGGAAAATGTCCGCAATAATAGTTCAACTTCTGAAATCCTCCCATCGTCAACAACAAACTTCAAACAAAGAATACTTTGCTAGTTACCAAAAACTATTTTGTAAGAGTTAGGAGTAGATAAATTATACCAACATTTCAAATGAAACATTTCGCGTGGTTAAGTGAAAGAGAGGACTTTAAAGTCCTAAGTTCACCAATAAAAAGACATTTTTCATTTAATTTTAAATTAATCCTTTTCTTCATCCCAAACAGTTTGGTTTTGAAATGTTTTCACGTACGCGGATTGGGTGTATTATTCGCGCGTGTCAGTGTGCGAAGTGTGCGACAGTCTCCCCTGGTTTCAACCCTCTGTGTCTACGACAAAGCACTTCCGCAGGGTTCTCCTCACCCCGCACCCCGCCACGAGTCTTTCTTGTGTTCCTCTCTTCCATCCCAACAACATCACTATCTTTGGAACTTTGGTTCTCAAAATTTTGCTCACGTTTCGATACATATACAATTTATACATTCAGGAATTACTAGTAATTCTTCAGAGCTACCCGCCGAAATAAAATATCCGCTTCTAAGAATTTGTCTTCCGGATTTTGTGTACCTATGTTCAGTTAAAATCACTGTAATTGATGCGTGTCTTTGCTTGCCTATTGTGTAGCCTTGTATATTGAGTAGGAACTATTCAATCTGATAACTTTGTATGAATAAAAATGTGGTTCAAATTTAACAGTGAAGCCAACAGTCAGACTTCCAATACGACTGCACGTCTGACGATGAAGTTTTTACATCAAAACGTTCCGGGGATGTAACCACCCTCAACACAGTTTTTTGGATATTGACGGAGGTAACAGAACACATTTTTACTGTCGTTTAAAATTATGAACATTTTCTCACGTTTTAGCATAATAACTGAAAAAACATTGAGAAATTCGGTGAACTTTTAGTGTTAAGTGTATGAATGTGCTTTTGTGGCATAACACAATGTATACAGTTATAGGATACAGGACTGCTGAACATTTAAATGCTGACGTAGAATAAACCTTTAACAGTTTAAACACTCTAACAACCACATCCTAACCATAATTTAACGTACAGTCTAATAATTAACTGTCAAACCAGACATTATGACGTTTTTAAAAATTTGAATTACGGCTACAATAATTTGCCTCGTTTAAACGAATAAATTGGTAACCAACTTTTACAGCTTTGATTCGACTCCATTCAATTATTCCAATCAACTTTCAAATTAATCGGAACAACGCGACGAATCAATCTGAATTATCGCCGCCGCCAATTCGTTCTGGTTAAATTCAACACAAAAGTCATTTCCGGCGCTTCTTTTTCTTTCCGTTTTTCCGCCGGTTCGGTTATTCGTGGAAACAACTTGAAAAACGGAAATAAGGAAGGAAGAAACTGAAACGAGCTGGTTTTGTCACATCCTGTTTTCACCAAGGGACAATCATTCGTGCAATTTGTATGGAAAGCGCGCTGCACAAAAACGTATTGGTCATCAATTTCGGCGCCGTGGCGGTGAAAAGGTCATATCTGCGAGGGTTGGCCCGGGGCGCCATATTTCACCAGTAATCGCTCTTCGCCCTTCATCGATTTAGATGAAGCAATTGATGGACTGTCAAGCTTCGGCTAAACCACTGGACACTTTTATTTCGTGTTATCGGTTTATGAGGCCGGACCGGATAGGTTCGTGAGCAACAGGAGACAAAACTTCATAAATATAAAAAAATATCAGTTAATGAATATTTACATAGACTTGGATTTTTGTTTGAAGTTTGTTGTTGACGATAATACAACATAGTTTTAAGTTACTTTTCATCTGAAGACAGGATCAGATTTCAGATCCCGAAATGTCGTGTTCTTTTTGTTCAGAACGATGGATAACGACCGTAATAAAGTTTTCAACCTTATACATGGCTATGAGCACAATAAGGGTAATTTAGTAATTTTTGGTTTGATTAACTACATTCTAAAAAGTTGTAGAAAGAACAGTACGACTGATCATTTCTAGTATCAGCCGTCGACATCTAATCTCGGATTAATTCATTTCATGGACAAGGCCATTTCAGACCACTACAGCCAACATGACTCAGCACACATCCAAATAAGATATATCGTTGAAATTTCGTCAAGGGAAATGGAAATACAGCAGAACGTAGATGTGTTGGAGAAGGGATAAGCTAAGTAAATTTGATACCTAAAGTACAGTTGAAATTACAGTTTTATAGATAAGTTGAATACAACTCAGTACAGAACTGTTTAAATCATTTGGACAAAGCTGGACTGACTAGAACTTGAATTTAGTTTTGAGAATCATGTAAAACATCAACAAAATTGATAAAAGAATTACGTAAAATATTTTATAGATTAGATTCAAATGCGTCAAAACCCGAAAATGAACGGGTTTTGCAGACTACGTCTTAAAGAAGACGTTATCCAATGTTTTGTGAGTCTGGTCGTAAATATCAGTGATTCCATTAAGAGTGAAACAGCAAAGGGTAAGTGTGTCCACGATCCGATAAATCTGAAGACAGACCCCGGATTTACGACTTTGAAACAAACAAGACCGGCCAACAACAGTTGGCGACACTGCTGCGCTCTAGGTCGAACAGTTGGCAACAGTGCGATATGTGAACACTAATCTAACCTTCTGGTCTACTTTGGTCTTTGGATGGTCTATTTATTGTGAAGATAACTCTCCTAAAATGGGTAACACGTTTCTGTAAAAAGTAAACACGTTATGATGACTTCCTTGGTTAATTTTTTAGCTACTTTTTAATGTCCTCTAGGGACATCCACGAGGACAACACCTCGTCCTTTGTATTACAACACGAACATGCAAAAAGATTAAGTCTGACTCAAGCCAAAAGACTACTGAGTACTGTCAACATTTCGCAACTTACTACCCCCCACGCCAGTGCAAACCAGGTTATACGTTATGTCGGTGTTAGGTGGAGTCGGCGCTATATTTGTTCGGTTAGGATAACACACGCGGTGGCAATAATCTGTGTTGTGTGACTGAGGCGCAATATCCTTGCTGGAGGCGTCAAGCAATATCCGCCCCTGCAAGCCGCCCCGGGCGTGCAAACCGCCACAACCGCCCGCTCTTGCAAGCCGCCTTCAGCCAACACCGCCACAGGCGCATTCACTGTGTCTGTAGTGACAACATTATTGCATTCAACAGTGTCACCGCAAACACTCTGTGACAAGTGGCTGCTTGACTGTGTGAACTGTTACAGGAGTTTAACTAAGGTCGATTGGGTTGTTTGATCTGGAAGTCTAATCAAACTAACACAGACAATCTTAATATTTAATATGTTAATTCCAAGACGAGTATAATTCTGTATAGAATACTCCTTGACCCATAACTTTGTATTTGGCTTTGTCCAGACAAAGTTGGAAATAGCAACTTAGTTTTGCAATCTTCTACCCTTGGTATTAATAAAAATATATACAAACAAGAATAATAGAAAAACGAGAAAAAATGTGGCAAACTTACAAAGCTGATAAAAAATAGTTTTTGATAAAGAAACTCAAAAATTGCAAATGTGATAAATTTATAAATATATACTACAAGTCTACGTACGCAAATTTGTACATTGCAAAACTGTCCAATTAGGTAACTCATAAACCGGAAACGACACCGACCACAGTGAACTGGACTCAGGATTTCTAGAAAGGATTTCCACTGAGAAATTGTTTCAAAAAATTATATATTTATAAATGTGTACCGGCACATAAAATGTGGTTTTATATATTATATCGTGAGGTGCCAAATAAATTCATTATATAAATACACTTTTGTTTAAAAGAGAATAGAAAAACAATAGAAAACAAGGAAGATTCTGGGAATTTTTGTTTTGAAAAACGATTTAAACTAGATTTTTTTTATCTCTAGTTGAACACGTTTTTGAAAAGTTCTAGAATATTACTTGTTTTATTCCCTTTTCTATTTTTAGCAAAAGTTTATTTACACTTACATAAAATGAGTTTGAAATACTCGTACTTGACTAATTAGGAATTTTTCTCAAATTTCTACCTTCAAATAATTTTAACACAAAACGTTATAAATGAAAGTTGCAGAAATAAAAGTTAAAGCTTGTGGAACGTTATATTGTTGAAGGAATTGTTCTTTTATACATATTAAAGAGAATATGGCCCGAGAATCATGTTGTTATGTCAAACTAACCCCAGATGCAAAGTTATAGCAGCTGTGGTGTAGTAGCTTTTTCTGCTTTGGGAATAATATTTTGCTGCACAGTTTGAGTAGAACAAAACGACCACATGTACAATAGATAGAGTAGATACATTATATCCCCCCTGGTGCAGACCAGTGCTCACCTGAGGAGGAAGGGATGGCTGCGTGAGGACTCATGAAGTTGAGTTTGGTGGAGTGGTGGTAACTTGACATGAAGAAGTCCGACTGGTACTTGTAGGCTGCAGGGTCCGCCGTGGCCGGCTGTGTGGCTGCCGCCAGTCCTTGGAAGTCGAACTTGTAAGCGTACCTCTTGCCGTGCACCTTGGTCATGATGTTCTTGTCGTAGTAGTACCTGCACACAACACATGAGCTATCTCACTAGTAAGAGCAAGGAGTGATGCGGACAACCTGTTTGAGTTGTTACTCTTGGATACGAAGTACCGGTGTCAAATGTGACGAGGTAGTCTGTCCGATGACTGTAATCTATGGACGTCAAAAATATTGTTTACGAGCGGCTCCAAACTACGAAACGTCAACTTTGAACAAGCACCTTTCAGTGGCTTTGCCAATTTTACAATCCACTAAACATTGTCCTCAAATGATAATGTGATGTAGATATCACATTTTTACAATTTGAGTGAACTTTTTTTAGGAAAAATGACATACAGGGTGAGTTTTAAATGTGCCCCTCCACCTTAACTTTTGAAAAACGAAATACTTTGAAAACCCCTCTTGGGAAGGCTTTTATAGGTTCCTAAAGTTTATTTATCATCAAACACCCCCACTAAAAGGAAAGCTCCCCAAAGTTTTAAATTACCTCAAAGTTTTAACGACGCAAAGAAACATTGTTTATCTCGACTCGTTTTTTGTAATACTTAGGCCTATCATAAGATTACATTTTCAATTGCCACATTTCACATACCATTTTTTATGATGCAAAATACGTCAAAATAAGCTTTAGGATCCTATAAAAACATTCCCAAAAGGGGATTTCAAATATTTCGTTATTCAAAAGTTAAGATGGGGGGGACATATAAAGCTCAACCTGTATACAATTATGCATGTCATGGTAAAATACTGGCCTGTAACCATGAAATAAGCACCGATCCTGATACTGTAACACGTGTTGAGCATTTTTTTAAACTGTATACGCGTAACGCGTAGTTGTCCCAATTTCCCAAATTTCAAAAAAAATATAAAGAAAGAAAACACAAAAGGTGTCTTTGTTTTTGTCAGCGCGATCAATGCGGCACCTGTGGCGGCGGAGGGAAGCTCCCCGGAGCTAATTGAGAAGCGATCAGCTGATTGGTGCTGAGGGAGGGAGGGGTGGTATGGAGGGGGAGGGGTAACTGCCTCATTACGACACAATTAGGCGACAATCAAGCCTTACGACGCGCGCCCGGCGCCCCGGGATTACGCTAGTCACTCTATTGAATACGCAGAGGTGTTAGTCTCGATTATCCGGTATTAACCGGTAGGGATCTGGCAGAATTTGTTAAGACGCACAGTGACTTTGGTGTCTGAACTACTGCTATAGGATAGGTTATAGTACAAGTACACTGTTTTAGGCTGCAGGCTACAGGTAAATATATTTGAATACATAAAGGCTTGCAAACGATTTAATTCATATACAAATATGTTATTTTCTAGTCATTTTCTGCATAAAATGGTTTGATCGAACGTTATTGAGCCTCATATAGCCAAATACCTCATGTAAATGAAAGTTCACTCTCTTCATGTGAACGAGTTTGAACATGTTTATTTTAATTCAGAGTTTGGTCTCGTCTGTGGAAGTGACATTCACCCTTATGAAACAAGAGGCAGGGACAACTACCAAACTAGGAAACTCAGAACGGCAATACACGAGCCGGGTAGGACTATTCAACCTGTCAACTGGTTGTCAAATTCGATTAAAAGTGCACTAGACCCCAAGGCTTTTATAAATCGTCTCCAAAATGTTTTTTTCGCAAGTGCTTTTTACAGTTTATAGCACACGACTGGGTAAACGCTAAACACACTGACTGACTACAGGACTACAGTAGTACGATTCGAATGAATTAGGGTGAGTGAATGTCAAAATTGTTATTGTGTAATGTTGAGTTTAATGTGGCTGATTCGTAATTCGGTGTTAGAATGTATAGACGATTTTACCTTCGCATATTAAATTTCCATTGCATAAAATGTAAAATGTTCACACAATGAACCATTCAGTTATTTATTTTAAATTTTAAGCTTGAGTGGTTAGTCATAATAAAAATCTTTTTTTGGATGAAACCACTAAAAATATGTTTTAATTATTTGAAATACAACAAAAACGTTTCGTCCACTCTACGGCAGACATCTTCAGTTGTCTAGACAAAGAAGTATAAAAATTAAATGAATAACATGAAAATGTATAGGAGTACAAGACATTTACATATAAATAAATGAATAGAAGATGTCTACCGTAGTGTAGACGAAACGTTTTGCTTCTGTATTTTATACAGTTAAATTATATTTTTAGTGGTTTCATCCAAAACAGGTTTTAATTTAGTTATTTGTTCTGATTAATAACAATAATTTAATTATAGTCCTTAGTCAATCAGCCAATCACAGGGTTTTCTAATTGAATACCATGAGCTCGTATGTGCTGTTAGTTATTCTGTTAAGGTACCGGTCTTGATCAGGATTGTTTCGAATCGAGTTGTGTACGCCTAGCGTGTAGGTTTTTTTTGAACGAATTTGCTGATCTGTTGGCAAAACGAGCTCCGGCTCGGGAAACTTATATACTTATTATTATAATTATGCATTATATATACTCGTATTATAAATAAATTGTACTAAAATAAAGCAGTTTGCTCTAAAACAGAAGTGACGCATTTGATAAGCAAACTTAAGTTAATGCAAGTAAAGAATATATAATAAAAATGGTTATTTATAACCTAACCTGTGTTTAACTAAATATCTAAAAATAGCTCTTAAAACATCCTTATTAGATGTTTTGTTGATAGTATTCTCAAAACTCAATTTTGCTCTGGCAAAATGAGAGGTGAAAACTGACGAAATGTGATCAACTAGAAATGAACGAGCGGCTGCAATCATCAAGGAACTAATTTAATCGTATGTTTGTGGAATTGTGTTAGGGCTGGGCGGGAAAGTGATTTAAGGGCACAATTCTTGGAGCGGGGGAGCAGGGGGGAGTGTAATGGTGATCGAACTGTAATCACTTCTCCCCGCGCACCCCTACGCTACCACCACTCCACCAGCCCGCCATCATCAACCCCATGTACACAGGTAGCAGGCTACATACATGGTTCTCAACTAGGTAACTGTGGGGTCGTAGGTAGTAAATAGTAAATGCTTTACGTCACGTATGCAGCTTGAAGATAAAGAGAAGGAAGAAGCTTTTTAAAAACGTAAAATCACAGAAAAGGATTGAAGAACAGTATTTAAGAGTATCTATCAGCTCTTTATGTAAAGATTACACACAAATTTGGAACCCTTAATGGCCATTTTACATTACGTTCTAGGAGTATTTTGAGGCGATAAAATGGAAAGAAACTTCTTAACCATTTGACCCTTCCTTCTGGTATCTGAGTAGCTTCTCAACACTTTCCACACTGTATTGTGTGAGTGAGATGAAAGTGTGTTGAAAGGATTGGTCAGTGCTGCAGTCTGGTGGGTGAGACCGGAGACAAGGGTTTCCGTGTCGACACCGGTCTCTATCCTTCCACCAATCACTTCCTTCTGGTATCTGAGTAGCTTTCTCAACACTTTCCACACTGTATTGTGTGAGTGAGATGAAAGTGTGTTGAAAGGATTGGTCAGTGCTGCAGTCTGGTGGGTGAGACCGGAGACAAGGGTTTCCGTGTCGACACCGGTCTCCATCCTTCCACCAATCACTTCCTTCTGGTATCTGAGTAGCTTCCTCAACACTTTCCACACTGTATTGTGTGAATGAGATGAAAGTGTGTTGAAAGGATTGGTCAGTGCTGCAGTCTGGTGGGTGAGACCGGAGACAAGGGTTTCCGTGTCGACACCGGTCTCCATCCTTCCACCAATCACTTCCTTCTGGTATCTGAGTAGCTTCCTCAACACTTTCCACACTGTATTGTGTGAATGAGATGAAAGTGTGTTGAAAGGATTGGTCAGTGCTGCAGTCTGGTGGGTGAGACCGGAGACAAGGGTTTCCGTGTCGACACCGGTCTCCATCCTTCCACCAATCACTTCCTTCTGGTATCTGAGTAGCTTCCTCAACACTTTCCACACTGTATTGTGTGAATGAGATGAAAGTGTGTTGAAAGGATTGGTCAGTGCTGCAGTCTGGTGGGTGAGACCGGAGACAAGGGTTTCCGTGTCGACACCGGTCTCCATCCTTCCACCAATCACTTCCTTCTGGTATCTGAGTAGCTTCCTCAACACTTTCCACACTGTATTGTGTGAGTGAGATGAAAGTGTGTTGAAAGGATTGGTCAGTGCTGCAGTCTGGTGGGTGAGACCGGAGACAAGGGTTTCCGTGTCGACACCGGTCTCCATCCTTCCACCAATCACTTCCTTCTGGTATCTGAGTAGCTTCCTCAACACTTTCCACACTGTATTGTGTGAATGAGATGAAAGTGTGTTGAAAGGATTGGTCAGTGCTGCAGTCTGGTGGGTGAGACCGGAGACAAGGGTTTCCGTGTCGGCACCGGTCTCCATCCTTCCACCAATCACTTCCTTCTGGTATCTGAGTAGCTTCCTCAACACTTTCCACACTGTATTGTGTGAGTGAGATGAAAGTGTGTTGAAAGGATTGGTCAGTGCTGCAGTCTGGTGGGTGAGACCGGAGACAAGGGTTTCCGTGTCGGCACCGGTCTCCATCCTTCCACCAATCACTTCCTTCTGGTATCTGAGTAGCTTCCTCAACACTTTCCACACTGTATTGTGTGAATGAGATGAAAGTGTGTTGAAAGGATTGGTCAGTGCTGCAGTCTGGTGGGTGAGACCGGAGACAAGGGTTTCCGTGTCGACACCGGTCTCCATCCTTCCACCAATCACTTCCTTCTGGTATCTGAGTAGCTTCCTCAACACTTTCCACACTGTATTGTGTGAGTGAGATGAAAGTGTGTTGAAAGGATTGGTCAGTGCTGCAGTCTGGTGGGTGAGACCGGAGACAAGGGTTTCCGTGTCGACACCGGTCTCCATCCTTCCACCAATCACTTCCTTCTGGTATCTGAGTAGCTTCCTCAACACTTTCCACACTGTATTGTGTGAATGAGATGAAAGTGTGTTGAAAGGATTGGTCAGTGCTGCAGTCTGGTGGGTGAGACCGGAGACAAGGGTTTCCGTGTCGACACCGGTCTCCATCCTTCCACCAATCACTTCCTTCTGGTATCTGAGTAGCTTCCTTAACACTTTCCACACTGTATCAGTAGATTTAAATGACTTCCTTCTGGTATCTGAGTTGTCAGTGAAAATTTCATGATCTGATCCCCAACACTCTACAGAAGTAAGAACATTTTGGAAGAATTTAGGAAGGATTGTAATAGTTTGTTAGATATAAATGGGACACTGGTCAGCTGAAATTACATTTCTTCCAGAGTGTTTTTTAATACATTCACAGGCCAGAAAGGCATATACTGCCATAAGCACAACTCTATATTATCAATACGATCGCTTTTCTGTCGTCATCCAACTAGCGAAGTCTGAGCTGATTCAGGACTCAATCTTACAACTAGATAATACGTATTTGATATTCAAATCCTTAGCTTGTAAATAACTGAATATAGACCTTAGTCCGAGCAGCGGAAAATTAAACAACTATTCATGCCATTTCTTTTAGTGCTTCACACAAAGTTTTTTGGGTCTTCAGGTAGATGAGTAGTTATTGAAGATGGGTATCAAGTAAGGTACCCCCCTAGATCCTGTTAGTCTAGAACGGTTGGGTTAAATATTTATATTGGATTGTTAATTGGCTTTGATATATTTCTTAAACTACAAATTTACGTTATTTAAAAAGTTGTTTACAGTTGAAAGTGCGTGTACCTGAGTGCCCGACTGAGTTTGTCGTAGTTCATGTTGGGTTTCGACTTGCGCTCTCCCCAGCGCCTCGCCACTTCGTCAGGGTCTGTGAGCTTGAACTCGCCGTTGGTGCCCTCCCACGTGATACAGTTGGCGTTCGTCGAGTCCGACAGCAACTCCAGAAGGAACTGCCACAGCTGGATCTGTCCTGAGCCTGGAACATGGGGAGATCACTATCAGATCTAAGAACAGGTTTAGCTTTCACAAACCAGCACGAATTTTGGAAATGCTAGACATCTTATTCTGTCCAAAGTTCAAGGACCTTTATAAAGTCCACCTAAAGTTACACTTAAAAGGTTCTTAACTATTACATAAAAGTTTGGTAACAACGGAATACAAAAATTATTTACGACTTTTTGTTGGGGAGTAGTACGGGGTTGAGCAACATGTAACATTGCCGCTTGTCAAAATTGGCTAAAATGATATTCCCAAAACACCTATAACAACACAGTAGTTGAATTGTACATTTTTCATTTCTAAAACCAAGAAAATATAGTACGGGCTGGGTACAGCTTTAAAATATGAACTTGTACACACCTGTAATGACCTGAAACTAAAATTTTAAATTCAAATTTAAGGGTTCAAATGACCATGTTGATTGATTGTATGCAAAGATTAATTGACCAGGATTTCATTTCTCATTCCAAAATGGTGTGTAAAACCTCTTAATGCAATATCTACAACCTAGCATAAGAGAGTAAGTGTACTCAATAAGAGAGTAAGTTATTCTAGAATTTCATCTGAGGTTGCCGGATTATATTATAAATTAGAAACACATAAATTTAAAAACACCATCTCACCTGAACTCGCTAGCCTACTACTCGTGGGGCCAAACATTTGATATGGATCTGGAACAAATTAGAACAGTTAGGTCAGGTATGATGTTATATTCACACTTGAGAATAATTTATGTCTAGCTTAGGCTAAAGTTTGACAACCGTCATACACTAATAAAAGGCGCCCCATCATGATTTATAATTAGCTTATTTTGGATAGGGAAAATGTATTTCACGGTCACTGCGTGAAGTGGACTTTTGGTATTTGTAACACAATAATTAGTAAACCATTATAATAGGTAGAGAAACCCACTCAAGAGTTGTCAAATACTGCAGAACTATTATTGCTAGACTGATGAGCTGAGACATACAAAGTGACAATGAGTCAATTATTCGTATTAATACAACAGTCACAAACAGTCTTCTCGTGGGTTCCTCATATTTCCTTACCAAACTTCCTTATGTATACCAACCTTTTTATAAGATTAAACTGGTACTTTATAAGCCTGTAAATAAGCACATATCCAAAAGTCTGTATAAAGTTTAGACATTCTTTGAAATTTTTCAGTTTATATCTTCACAGTTTATGTTTTGTTTTATTTTAGCTATGATTGCATTTAAAGTTGTATGCATTGTTTGTTTCATTTTTAATTAGGCCTATAAGTGTATTGAATATAATGTTTTATATTGTAAATTTTGTATATCATGAATAGTGGTCAAGTGGAAGAGAGGACTTTATAGTCATAACTTCGCCACATAATAAAGACTGATTTCATTTCATTTCAGTTACAGTCGCTTTATATACCGTACCTGCAGTAACTCCTCATATTTGCAGGTACGATAACACAATGTTTTTTTTTAATTGAAAAGTACGAGTATGATCAAAGTATCGTGATGTTATTGTGGAAAGGGGTGATTTGATAAGGAGAAGAAAAAGAAGACACGGGAGAAGGACCAGAAAATGTGAAGGAGAAAGAGAGAAGAAAAGGGGATGAAGCAAAAGAGGATGAACGAGAAGGGGTAAGGATAAAGAAAATTAGAAAAGAAGATGATTGTAATAAATCACGTTTAAAACTATAAACAATTAAAACAAACTTCCATGTACGAGGTATATTATTCAAATTAATTTGAAGAAATAAGGATTTTAGGATAAACCACGACAATTTTACCCGGAAGCTATCGCTCTCACACCTGCTGTAAGCCTACGGTTAGCCAAAGACTAACAATGACTAAGCCTAGAATCAAAGTGTCAACAAAGTAGGGGCAGGGCACATCGACCCTGCCGGGCTATATTACAACCATTATCTCATAATTCTCACGTTACGCCCCCCCCCCACCCCTAGCCACCCCGCGCACCCCTCACTAATTAATAGTCCTTAGACACCCCAGCCAGACCATTCATTACACTTAATGTCACTAAGATTCGCTCATTTCATTCTTAGCATTATTGCTCGGCGTTGATTTGATGATGCAGTTGCTGAATAGAGATGATTGTGATGATAGTTAGTTGTGTAGTGAATATTGATGACTTGGTGTTTAACTATTCTTGAAGGGAACTAAGTGGGTTTTAAATAAGAGCTTTTAATGCTGAATTTCGAAAGAGAAAGGGGGGTTTTATTGTTAATATAATTATGTACATGTGTAATTTTACAAGACTTACAAATTTTGGTATTGTATTTGTTTTTTGAAATCACAGGTTCACCAAAAGAAATTTCAATGTCACTTTTGCACAATTTTTAAAGGTGCTAATAGCCACAAAATAGCAGTCTACATAAATATTAAAGCAGGCCGACACGCAGCTAAGCGCTAAAATGCCGCTGGCATGAGTGAATCGAATTTCCTTTGCAATTTGTTAGTCTAATCCGCTTCACTCACAGATTTTCTTCGACCTTCGGTCTCAGTTTTATGTTCTGTTACGAGGGTATATTGATGACTGACCTTCGGCCTCAGTTTGGCCTCATTCATGATCCCATTGACCTCAACGTTCATATTCTATTACGACGAGTGCTATGAGGCTGTGAGCGTACGCATTAATAATGATAATTACATTAGTACATTATCATTAATAATGATAATGTATTAGTAGCCTGTTTGGCAGTGGAGCACCTCCTAGGTGGGTTCTGGAGGGGTCTGGAGAAACATGAAAATGATTATGTAAATGGTTCAGTTGTTGAATTTTAAACTATTTTAACTCAAAACTCTTTACTTCATCACATGAGCATACTGTGTTAACCCTAAATATAGGTACCAAAATCGTTAAATTTATTAGACTTCACATTTAAAACTTCTTATTCACCCCATCAAAAGTAGTATCATCTAAAAAGTTTGGAATTTGTGCATGTGCCCCTTTGCTCTCCCAACACGACGCTTACATTGTAAGCCCGAAACAGTGGTGAATATGACCCACGCGCTGTGTAGGGCTAGGTGATGTGAGGTGATGATGTGTTGTTTATCCTGGGGGTTGATTGGCCACATCAAAGCCCCCTCCCCCACCTCTCACCCCCTCGTGTCAACACATTGCAGTCAAACAGTGATTACTCGGCCACTGCATGCAGGTCGTTGCATCAGCATACACACACACACACACACATATATATACATCACGTGCCTCTGCATAGCTTGTAGCGGAGAACTGACTTGCTGAAGTACAACTGCCATTTTCGAGTAGTACGGATTGATGCCTGTAGGAGCGCCACCTGTTTACTTTTTTGGTCAAAATAATAGACTATGTCCTCTTTATACAAATATTCAAAGATTTCTGGGGTGGATACAGACAGGGTGTGGGCAAAACTCAGCGAACAAGTGTCCCATTTGAATTGGGCTTGTGTAAGTAAATTCAATGTCTACTGCATGTTAAAGCGTGTGGACAAATCCCTTTACATCTCAAATTAAATAGAATTAAAGAATCTTTATTTCTCAACATACGTAGTTTAAAAATAATAAATCTCAATTGAGAAATCCAGTTGAACATACGACTAAGCCTGCGCGTTATTCAGAATGGTTTACTTAATTTACTAGACACAACCCAGAGCTAGATACCATTTATTTACAATACTGACTGCATAGAACTATTCGTAATAAATTAAACTTAGGATAATACGTACATTACTGAAAATTTCTGAGTAATATAATTTTACAGAAAATGCAACATTGCAGTTAATAATAAATAGGAAATTAGGTATTCTACCTAAAGGCAGCAGTCACCATTAGAAATCTTTAAGGTGGTATTTGACTGTGGATTTCGAAGTTGGAGGATGGTTCTAAAATGGGACACCAACCTCCAGAAGATCGCTGAAACCAATATCGTAAGAATTAATTGAAATGCGAGTTAGATACTCCGATGGCTGAGGCGTGTGGTATATTCTCGAATGTATCAATGGAAGTTAATCAAAGTAGATAGTTTGGTATAGTCTTAGGTTAGATCTTAAGTTAAGATATATAATTAAATGTAGTTCCTAGATTAGTGTAGTCCTCTGAAGACGGGTGGAGTTTTAACTACCCGAAACGTTAGTAGTAGTTTTTAAGTGGCAGGAAAAGTCCGTTTCTTTCTTTTACTAAAGTAGATTCGTTAAAACCTGTAACGTTAACTTTAATTTCGATAAGGGTTGTACTATGATAGGTCCTATCATCCTTGTTGTTTACAGGTTTAAGCTTGTATGGTCTGTGGAGAGAGATACTGTTGTTAGCCCAGGGGTGAGGGAGAGGGGAGGTCACGGACGACGGATACCTGCCCGGTGTGTAATGTATGCACCCTTTACACGCAGCGGTCAACTGATTTACCCTGTAGGTGTGTGCGCGTGCGTGTGTTTATTCACCCCAGTCCAAGGTGTGCTTGACTACTTGTATTGTGTCCCAATACAGTCGAGTTGCGTACTGAATTTTTAATAGTAAACGTATTGTTGCTCGTAAACTCGTGGCTTGCTTTAGATTTTAAATAAAGGTAAAGTGGGATTTCTGAAGAATTAACACGAGCTGTCAGATAATGAAATGGATTTTTATCAAATGTATGAACTGTCAAACTGGACATATAAATAATATAAAAATTTAAATAGTGGTTTTGGGGGTTCCTCAAGTTGCGGACTATAGATTTCATTTCAATAAAGCTTGTAGACAATTGGCATGCGCCAGACGTTTCGGATTTTGCAATGGAGCATCCTCAGTGGACTTGCTGAAATTGACACGGTCTACACCGGAAGCTTTACCTAAGACTTAATTTATTTCATTTGATTGGAATCAAAACATGTATTAACAGGATTAAATTTTGTGTTATATTCCTCAATCCTGATTTTCCCCAGTTATACAGCACGTTTTTCCAAACATGTATTTCATAGAAATCTTACCTATTTCATTTAGAATTTTACTTCATATTCCGAAATCTGGGACAGTTTTAGACGATCATACACTTAAGTTTTTGTTATTTCGATAGAACCAAGCTGCACAGATTTCGGTGATAGCAATTTTTAGATATTGTTTAAAAAATACAAGTAAAAATAAAATTTAAATACAACACGTTTTGTTACATTAGTGGAATTTTCCCAACTCACAGTGTTGTGTGCCACTTCGAAAGGCACAAACCAACCTCAACGTACGTATATAAAATAAACACACCTTTTGGCTTTCGGTTAGAATGCACAGCTCAACACTACTGGCGCTGCAGTCACAACTTTTTCATGATGGCCACTTCCCAGCTGTGATTTGGAAGTCACGTCAAGCCGTTGGTCCATTCGGTTGTTTGGCTATTAACTACCCAATCTGAGGAACAGTCGGGCCTAGTTTGTAACAAGACTACATTTCACATCCATCAAAACACTCATCTCACTCATCTCATACCCTCCATGAGTGGTCGGTGTCTCAAATCAAAGTACTGTAGTAAACTCTCTAATCTCCCCTTAAAAAGGCAGTCACAAACGACAAAATTTCAAACCCAATCGCCGTTTTTCCAGCAGCAGTCACGAAATCAAAGTCGGCCGACGGCGGCTGCAGTGGAAACAACAACAGGGAAATACGAGCGTTATTTGAAGCCAAATCTGGTTACAGGCGGATAAGGGGAGATACAGAGAGCGGTGAGACTCCAACTGGCCATTTGGCCGCAACGCTGGCAATCAAGGCTGTGCGCTTTGAGGGGCTTTGTGCCGACAACTCGATTGTGCAGTGGAGCGCGGTGTGTCATCACAACCTGCAACTGTGCGCTCTGTTCTGCACAAGCTCGTTACCGGTAAGTGTGTTAGGTGCAGGCAGCGTGCCTCGGGCAGCGCGAGATGATGTGACGTGCGGAGAACTTTCCTGGGTAAAGGTTCGGTATTAGGTTCATTGGCAAAGGAACGAGGTTATTGTAAGTTTCCTTTTCAAAGTAATTGAGTGGCGACTGGTAGTTTTTCATTTCCAAATTATTTGTGAAAACTGTTAACTGGTCTATTTTTAAATTCAAACTTCTAATGTAAACATATTTACTAGAACTTATGTATGAAAATGACACATTTATAAGTTAATTTGGATGATTTTCTGTGTTAATAGAAAGAGACAACTATTAAAAAACACGAGATATTTATGCAACATACGGCCCTTTTCAACTCACGACTAGATTTTAAGGTGAATTAAAACACATTGACATCACTATTTGAGATGCCGACCACTCTCATGAGGTATTTTAAGGCAAATATGGGGTGAAGGATGAGTGTGATGAGTAGTAATGAGTTTGAGGTGTAGTCTTGTTACAAAATAAGGACTCTTCTTAGAATGGGCCATTAATTAATAGCCCAATGGAAATACAAGGACCAATAACGTGACTTCCGAACTACGCAGGTGATGGTCTGATATGCCTAAACGATGGTGAGTTGATGCAGGTATCATCAGATGATTACTGAGAATCTGAGCATATCATCCTCAAAACCTGACCTCCATGAAGCTGGATTACAGGACCATGACATGCAAGTCTAATTCCACTATATTCGTTTTCAGACGTCTTAGGATGCAAATGTTATCCCAGTTAAATACTTTGACTTGTATGTGGTGTCTCTACATACCACTCTTTAGAGGGTATTTCAAGGTGAATATGAAATGAATGGTGAGTTATTGATGGATAATGACATAGCCTGTTCCCCAGATTGAGATATTAATTAGTAGCCCAATGGACCAATGGCGATGGACAAACGGCTTAACGTTTATAAAACAAACGGAGGTGACCATCGTAAAAAGGTTTGAATAGAAAAAGGTTAAATGGAAAAGGATAGGTTAAAAGAAGGACACTTCTTCGAAATTACCAACTATCGTCCCATTTCTATTTTACCCTGGGAAATTGTCGGAATACTTTACTGTTATTGTTACAAAACAATAGTTAGCCATTTAGGAAAAGAACGTGTTATTTGAAAAGACAGTTTGGGGTTAGAAAAAATACTATGTATTAGATGCGATGAACCCACTTTTTGAGATCATAGTTACTGACTTGCGCGAAACAAATCTTGGTTTCTTGTTGGACTTGACGAACGTGTTTGATTATGTGATACTCACAGCGCCCAAGAAATTAGGTAATTGTAAAAGTTCTAGATATTTTCTTTTAATGGATACATCTTACCTCACCGATATGTAAATGAATTATCTTATATTTACACATTTAATTGCATTACTTTCAATCCTTCTGTCACGTTTTCAATTAATGATCAATTGTGTATCTATTCCATTATCAAAAAGGGAAGTAGATACTTACTTAAAGACACGTTATTGTTAGATCATTGTTATTGTTAGAGACTAAACTAAAACTGTAGATTCTCTGTGAAATGTAGCACGAAGACATCTATTGACGTCTAGTGGCGGCATGTGTCTCGACCAGCCCTAGGGCACAGATAAGGGACAAACAGTAGGGCTAATCACACACAGCTAGGGCAGGGGACTATTGCACCCGCTAGCGACAATCATTCCCTTGTACAATCAACAGTTAATACGCTGTACATTGCATTACCCCCTCCCACTACCTCTCCCTCGTGGTGGCAGTCAGCTGATCGTTTGACACATTAGTCCGCAGATCCACAGATTTCAGAGTTTCGGACTATGTGAAAGTAATCCAAGTTACATGTTTGGTGATAAATTTGTCCCTAACAGTTTCAAAAAAACTCGAGATTGAGGAACATTAACTATAAGAATTTATATAAGAAACAAATATAAAAATAAAAGTAATTGAGTACATAGAAAAGTTAAGGTAAAGGGTTTTTTAATTTTAGAACCCATAGCTTTTCTACGCGAGTGTTTTTAGGGCCACTTTCGTGGCCTTGTCTTCCATTCATGTCAATTTCAACCTTACGGGAAACCCAAGCTACAAAAGTTAAAAAGCTGAAAACACATGACTAGTGTGTGTTTGAAGATTATTGCTTTTTATAATATCATACAAGTAGACATTGAAAATTTCGACAAAGAACGGAAACAAAATTTAATGAAGTTCAAACTTTCTAGTAAAAAACGTTTTGATTTGCCTAAGACCTTTAGATAATCATACTATCATCTATGGAGGCTGGACAATTTATCCAAAGGCCTCAGCAAATTAAAGTGATTTATTACAGGAATGTTTGAACTTCATTAAAATCAGTACTAGTGAGAATAACCTAATAAGAGCTTAATGCTTAATTTACTTAAAGCGAAACGCTGCACAGCAGTTAAGAGGTTGAAAAATACATAACAAATAATTGCTTAACATCTTCACCTTGATTTATATAGATATAGATTAGACCTTGATTCATATTTTAAATAGATGTTTATTACTAAAGAAATTTGAAGACAAAAAATTTTGGACTGAACCGATTTGAACCCAGGTCTTCGCTTGCCGGGCGATTATGCTCACCACTACACCATCCGGCCCAACTATTTATGCCTTCAAATTTAGTACTTAAATCTGAAAAGTTTATACGAAACATGTGACTGTCAAATAGTGACTTTAAATCAACAAGCTGGAAATATTACAAACAGAATTCAAATACTATGTCAAATGACTTATTCTAGATCTTAATTTAAATAGATGTTTAAATAGATACAGCTTAAATATATTGACTGAAGCAATTTACACGATAATGTCGTTTAGTACCGTCAAAAGTGAAAATAAAATGTGAAAATATAATCACGAATGACCTTTAAGAGTAAACTAAGTCTCTCATAACTACGTCTAAAAAAGCAGACTAGTCTTGAAGTGGTAAATCATAGTATATTGTATTATGATGCCAATGCTTTGGATTTCAAGATGTTCGAAAGCTTGCTGCCAAAATATGTTGATAAAGGGTAATTGCTTATGTACCACCCGAAGGGTTTACAAAAGATATTCATTCAAAGTTTCGGCATTCAAAAAATCAAAACTATTTTGAATTGTCCAATCTTTTTAAGAGCTCGTTAAAATTACTTTAGAGAAAGTTTTACTTTCGGGTAACAACTTTATGTACTACATACTAGCCTTTCGATATCATACCGCGTCAGAAAACAAATGCCATCCTCAGTGACCAAACAGCTGACAATGAGACTCTATTTCAGTCTCAGCTGTGAAGTCACTGAGGATGGCACATCATAGAATGGGTGAAACGTCTGACACCTGTAGTGTTAGTTTTTTTAGTTCTCTGACGTGCTATGATACTGAAATCCTAGAATGTGGTAATGACTCCAGCCGCTCAAGCCTACGCATGAACTTTAAGTTGTTCAATTCTTTAAAATGTACTCTTCAATCCCTCTGTGTTGTTGTGGGGTCTATAAAGCCTATTTCCACTCAACAATAGAACAAGTGGCTCAGAAGACACTGTAGTACTAAATAACAGTGATTTGTTGTGATCCTCCCTCATTGCCATAAGTCAAGGCCATAACACGATACATCGGCTACAAACAGTAGCGGCATTAGTTCCGCTAAATCAATTGATGCCGCCATGAAACCGTAAACAGCTAATGGAGTATTGAGTGTTAAGGGCGAACTGCTGGGGAGAGGGTAGTTCATCTAACTGACGACAGAGTGCATTAGTGCGCTGCAGAGCTACATTCGGAGTCGACCATGCGGATAAACAGCGTACTAGGACACGTGACGTCCCGGCATATGCCACGTGTGCGTCGTGCGTCATGCGTCGTGACGTGACGCAGGGTCAGTCGGGAGAAGCTAAGACGTATTTACATAAGTCGAGAGATATTAAAAAAATCAACTGAAAAGGGGTTTTGTCTGGTATGAAAAGCTCGTAGCCCAAGTTTTAAGTTAGATGCGAATTAACACTGGTCGGTTTTAACCCAGCTTAAAATATGGATTATATCCTTGAGCGTTGATGTGGCGTGTCTGCCTACGAGGACTTAAACAGGCCGCCGGACAGAGCGGCCGCGAAACCTCTCTGGGCACCGCTTATAACATGGAGTAAAAACTGCAAACTATGTGTTTAACAGGTCAACGTACTTAAATCAAAAATTCTGTTTCAATAGAAGCATACAGCTATTGAAGCTGCAGCATACAAAGTCTAAAACCTGTACTTTTGTCAAAAATAAATTCTCAATTACGTGTGATTTTCCCATAAGAACATAGAACTCGAATGATAGTAATAAATATTTTGTTTGGCAAGGAAGTTTTACATTTTTGATGTTATATGCTGCAAAAGCTCTATGCTTTTATTGAAACACTTGTCCCATTTTGGTACGTTAATCTACTTAAAACATCGTTTGCAAATTGTCCGATCTTAAATTCTCTATCCTGGATAGAAGCCGTTCGGGCTCTACCCGGTGGCTTCTTAATGTATCTCTAATCATGTCTCCTATGTTTCTTTACCTGTTCTCTAAATCCTTTTTGTAAATCTGTTTTTCAACCCATAAGTTTTGGATCGTATTTGTGAAGATTTTTAGTTACTAAACTGATTAATACAGATTAATTTGATTTTATTGAAACTAATTAATTTCCTCAGAAACGTAAAAATAACTGACTTTTGCAAGATTTCTTGCAATTCCGTTTTGGTGCAACAGTATACTAATTTATTCGGGTTGGATTAATGTATTTACTAACCTGGTTGTCGTAAATGACTGTGAGGGTCCAAAGAGGATTTCGCTACTGCTAGCGAGTTTCCGTAACCTGGAAAAATAAATACAATATTGTAATAAATGAAGATATATTCTAAATAACATATGATTTTTGGGTTGAAGTATTGCGAATGCAGTAGAGGTCAACAAACACAGACACATGGGTTGTTTGTGCTTTGAAAACGCATCCTATTTATTTATTTGTTTATATTTCTAAAGGAGGTTAAACGTATTTAATGTACAAATTGTAGCGAGCTAACTCTCAATAGCTTGACCAAAGTAATAAGGCTATTAAGAGACGATTAATGGTTATTTTTCAACATTGCAACACTTTTCCACCCAGTTTGGTCCTTCTGTGGTTTCAACAATCAAACTTCAACTTTAAAATTGCTACTGATGTGCCAAAAGACACAGCAAACTACAACACGAAAACAATTAATTCTCAAAGTGTTTCCACCAATCGGAGCCAAAGTTTTCTCGTGCACGGAAGAATGAAAGTATGAGTGTTCGAGGCACTTGCTGAGAAAGTTAATGGGGTTTATTCTGGTAACGGGGCTGAAAAGTTTCAAACTCAATCTGGGCGGCACGAAACAAACAGCCCTTGTGTTTGCCAGGGTGGGGTAGGAGTGGGGGTGTTAGTATTCGGCCCATGAGAGAGAGGTCATGCGGCAAAGTACATGTTTTCGCTCTTGGGCCCGCAAACACGCATCCTCACTATTTGCTTCCACTCTCTCTCTCTCTCTCTCTCTCTTGCTCGGATTTCGGGGTGTCAGTTGTGGCAGAAGAGGATTTAGATCAGTTTGGAATGAGCTCTATCCGTACTTAAGCGATAGTTGACAAGTGGTTCTGCTAACGGCAAACCTTCACGAGCCAAATACACTTATGCCCATCAGCAGAAATCTGCGAATGTTTTAAAATAACAAAGATGTAACGAAATACTTCAATATTTTTTTAATTTTGGATGAGGTCTTCCAGAAACAAGGTTTTATCCTCAGACCAAACACCAACTGTTAAACCTTGCTTTAAAACGTAAGGGAATTCCAAAAGAATTGTTGCAGTCCGAATTTGTACTAAATGTCAAGAAAATCAAGTAAAAACGCGTTTGAATCTGCGTACAGATAAACAGGCTTGCAGTGGACAGACGAAGTACCCATATGTCGAGTTAAAACAGATGCTCTATCGAACAAAGAGTAAGTTAGAAGATTTTTGAAGAGGCAAAATTACGAATGTATCTTCAAACTATCTTAATATGTACAAAACGTAATTGTAAAACATATCTTGGACTCGCAATAATCTTGGAATCGGAGCCCTGGAATCTTGGTAGCGGATCCGTGGCGGATTGGTATCGCACGCGACTCCGGAGCTGATCACTTCGGTGGCGCGGGTTCGATCCCCGCAGTCACCATTTACATGTGACTTATATGGTGACGCTAGGTAAAGGTCGAGATTGAGTGGTAGAGAGGACTTTGTAGTCCTAACTTCGCCTCGTTAAACAAGACAAACTTTACCATTTTTACCTTTTAACTTTAGCCCTCGAATAAACTTTATTGATTTAATGTAATTGTGTACTTAATTGCGACAGAACAATACGAACGTTATTTATGTCCCTGGTTCACACCAAGGCGGAAGCAAATTTAGCACAATATAATCTTTGGTTGGTTAAAATCTATGTATCAAAGAATTCACAAAACAAAGCCATTTAATGTCTTACTTTAACTTTTCACGTTACGCCAGACAGTTTAAAGACCAATTGGTTGCTATGAACATCAACGTTGAAATTATAACAGTTAGAAAAGAAACTGATTGATAGCCAATGTTTATGTTTCTTTATTGTAACCTAGCAACGCCTGAATTAGAAAATTAAAACATTTGTACTTTTATCCAAGCAGGATCAAACTTACTTAGGAAAAGCTCAGGTCTATTCTACGTTTTAAAGGAAGTTCACCTTACTGCATTTCTTATGGGAGGTACGTAAACTTGTGTTGTAATTTATAAGTTTTTCAAATTCAAAGGAATTTTAGCGGGTATAGGTTATTTTGAATTTAATTGATAACTTTTACATTATATCTATACTATTAGTATTTAGGTTAGGGTTGTCCGGATTGTTGAGATCTCGGAATCTGGCTGGGGTAAGAAATGGTATTTTGAATAGAAATGGTCCTTAGTGTGTGGAGGGTGGGGGAAACGAATAAAATTATATAGATTTTTATTTTATGGGGTTTTGAGGTCCCCAATTCCCCCATGTTATATTTCTTTTTTTTAGTAAATATTTATTAGTAAATATCAACGGATTTGTTTGAAACTCGACACATAGTTGTATACCATTAACCCAAAGACCCCTACTGATTTTGGGGTTCGGGGGCACAATATATGGATTTGGGAGGGGTTAAAGGGGGGCAAGAAATAAAAAATCATAAAAATCGATGTGTATCATAAAATTGATGTAGGCCGGCGGGACGGCCGAGTTTTACAAAGCGGGCACCGAGGCCGTAGGCGAGTGGCGAAGCGAAGGGGTCTGGGGGCGAAGCCCCCAGCTGGCGCAGCTAGTTTGTGATATTACACTTTGGTTGTTTACAGTAAGAAATGCAGTAAGGTGACACGGTGCAGTCAGTCTGGAGTTCTACTGAAGTGCCTTCCACTGCATTTATTCTACGACGATCAAGGTATGGGTGATTTGTTTATGTCATTTCATAGTTTGAGGTTATAGTCCATAGCAAAATTGATTGTACTGTTCGATTACTGTCGTCTGTGATAGGTCTAGGGTTTCAGCAAAAAATGGGGTTGAAATTAAATACACGACGTGTAACAGTTCTTTTGTCAAGACAAGTTTACCCCGTAACTTGAAAAATCACCTAAACATTCAATTTTTACAAAACAGTCATTTCTTCCTGAGTACATGTTTTGTTATTATGTATTTCAAAATTGTGAGTATTAGAGTATGTTGTCTGATGTAATGTTTTTTTACAGTAAAGGATGAAGTGGAACGAAAAGACTCCCCTACCGCCCGGTGTGAGCAGTCAAGGAAATCCCCTTGCTTACGGTATTGCAATTATCTTCTAAGGTATGTATTAAATGTTTTATTTGCATTCACATCATGTAGTTACATGTACATTATATTGGTGTCTGATTCGCCAATTAGCATTTCATAACATTTTAGTTTTGTTTTACTATTCGGTGCGTTTCACTATCGGTGGAAAAATAAAAATGCAACTTTAGATGTACGTATCACTATCAGTAACCTTTACTAAGACCCTTGGGCAGTTTTTGAAAAAGGTTAGAAAAAACATTTCCTTATTACAGAGAGTCTTACATTAAACCGGCGTCGTCTTAAAGTACTACATTTTTAAACGAACCCCTTAAACTAAAACTTTTAAAATTCTAAAGATTGAGGGAAGAAATTTTAAATCAAAGTCCCAAACTTGCAGCAATTAAATCAATAGAGCAAGATAACTTCAGCGCCTGCAGTTTTTCGCCACTAGTCCCGCAGTACGCGGCTGTACCAAGATTGCTTTTTGACGCCGCGCCACATTACTACCAGCCTCCCGCTGAATGCGCGTGCGCACTGCACAAGTTTATACCTCTTTTGATGCTACTTTTATTTAATTAAAGGATTTTTCGAGTTTTACTTGAAATTAGTTAAGTAACTACTTGTTAAAAAATTAGACAGTATCATAAGTACTGAAGAAAAGTAAAGAACGAAATTAGCTTGAGTGCTTTTATATTGTCATAATTATTTATCGGCAACTATTTCTTCCAAAACAAAAATGTCTACTAAGTTGTACCGACATTGTGTTATAAGGTTTCAACACTATAAGTATAAGTCTTATAAGTATAAAAACAATATTTAATAAGAAGACATTTTAGGATATATTTCAAAATTAACTCAATGTTTATAAACAAAAGAAATACAATTATTTTAAAAAGCATGTGATTAATAATATTGTTTCATCTTCTTTTCTAACGAGTTTTCTAAAACCATGAGTTTCTTCTTAAAAGTTGACCTTCGTTGGTCCGTAGGATAAAAATTTTGGTTCATATTGTTGAAAAGAAATCTTGTTTTGCAAAATGCTTGTCAAAATGTATAATTATGATATGTAAAGTACAGTTGTACCTCATCAAACTCAAATGATTCATATATGTCCAGTGCCTCTTCACCTATCAAAGACATGAACACTGCAACCTCCTTGTCCATGTTTCTATCATACAAGTTTGTAGCAGTGGCGTACCATTTAAAGTGTTTAAGCCAAAGCTTCCAGGTTCTATTCATATCAGAATCATTGCTCACATTCAGAGGTTTGGGATTTTTAAGGCTTACCATGGATTCATGATTTTTGTTGTGGTTTTCATGTTCCTGGTAAAGTTCATCATTCTTCTTTCTTCTATTACGTTTCGACACCGTGTCTTATAAGTATAAAAATAATATTTGATAAGAAGAAATTTTAGGATGTATTTCAAAGTTAAATCAAATGTTTATAAACAAAAGAAATACAATTATTTTAAAAGCATGTGCTTAATAATATTGTTTCAACAATCCTTAAGAATGAACATATTTGGACCAAACACCTAAAGTTAGAAGAAAAATCACAATTTGAAATCGACAGATTCGAATATTACTATATCACTATTTGAGATGCCGACCACTCTCATGAGGGTATTTTAAGGCAAATATGTGGTGAAGGATGAGTGTGATGAGTGGTAGTAATGAGTTATGATGTGTAGTCTTGTTACAAACTAAGGCCGACTCTTCCTTAGAATGGGTCATTAATTAATAGCCCAATGACCAATGGAAATACAAGGACCAACGGCTTAACGTGACTTCCGAACCACGCAGGTGATGGTCTGATATGTCTAAACGATGGTGGAGTTGATGCGGGTATCATCAGATGATCACTGAGACTATCTGAGCCGCTTTAGACCTATATCATCCTCAAAACCTGACCTCCATGAAGCTGGATTACTGGACCACGCCACGAGTCCCAGTCGAAGTGCCGGTTTAAAGAAACCCCAAGGTTTCCACAGAAAATTCAACACGTGTTCACCAAGGACCTCGCAGTATATCAATAATGTACCAGCGGAGAGGGCCACTTGAACCGTGTGATCGGCATTTTTGTGCGGCCGTGTTTTCTTAGCACGCGTGACTCGTCGCCAGGGGCGCTAGTGTCGTGCCACGGTCGGAGGGGGAGGGTGCAAACTGGCCTTTGTCTGGGGGGTGAGCGCCGCTCATGTGTAACCCCCCTTCCCCGCGCACTCTTGCAGCCGGGCAATTTAAACTCCTTCACAGTTCGCCCTTCAAGTATTTAACAACACACTCTGGCGGCGTGACGCGACTGAGAGTTTAAAGCGATATTGTGACTGACAGCGAGGGCTGATAAGTACTTGAACTTGCCACTCTGCGCCTCTGCTTCTCTGCAGACACTCCCCGCGTCAGCTGATTTGAATTTTTATCTTGAAATGTTCACTTTTCGATGAGACACTCACACAACGCCATGACATACTAAACATTTGCTTTTTGAATTGTGTGCGTTTGTTTTTTGTTTTACTGCATCTTTTTTTACAGCATTTTTAAAAGTCTCAACATCTTGTGAAATGTTGAAAGATAGATAATTTGTTCTTACGTTTTCAAGGGTAAATAAATTTTGAAGTCTACTTGCAATTTTTTAAAAGGTATTCGAAACATGTGCGAATTTTAATTATGTACGTTTTAGGTCTGATTTGCATTACTTTATAGCTTTAGTAGGGCGAAAATAAAGTCTCTTAAAAAAGTAGACAAGGTTGCGAGTTCATACTTTGAACCAAATTAAGTGGTTTACTTGTTATTGCATGCAACACACAATATAAGCCCAATATTCACAATTTACATTTAAATAGTGTTATAAAAATCAATCACAACCTTTCTTTCCTTAGTTTAAAAAGAGTTGATGTGGAATAGATAAACCATCTGGACGCATTTCCAAAATTCAAAATATCGCATGTTTTGGTTTGTTTAGAAAACATTACTTGGAAAGGTTATTTGTATTCGTTGCAACAATAATAGGACACATTTTGAACAAATAAAGTTGTTTAAAAGTCCACTGATGAGATGTGTACCCGCAGTTGAGGGCAAGAGCGGCGTCAGAACGCAATGGAGGTACAGTGGTGTACTGCGGGTTTAGTGAGGAGGAAACTGCAGGCGCTGGTAACATCGTTATTCGCCAAGATTACATGCTTCAATCTTTGGCGTTTCAGTTAGTGTGTAAAGTTATTTCCTCGATCATCACAAAACTAAGGGAAAACCTGAAGGCTTACGTTTTAAAACTATTGACCTTTATACATATGAATTCGAATGAATGATGAGAGAGATTGGAAAAATTGTATTTATAAAAGGGACTTAGATGTGAGAGTGAATGGAAAGTTTTAGTTCAATCAACTTTTCTGACGATTGCCATACATTGTGAGAGGTTTTTGCAATAAACATTTATTTATTTATGAAGTTTGCAACTGGAGCCTCAGTGTTGAAAGCCGTTCTATCCTTTTAATAATAATTGTTAACATACTCTGAGATGTTTGATTTGACAGAGACTTTTGACAAATTGTTATAAACCTTGACTGGATATTTAAGTCATTTAGTCCTGGTTCGTTAGTATCATTCTATGCGGGGAAAACACATTTAATAATTATTACAACGAAGATGAAAACTATTGTGACCAGTAAGTCGCGAAAGAAACAAAACTTCAAAGTTATTTGTTGAAATGATCAACGGGCGGTCAAAATCAATTTGAGATTTCCAATTTGAAACAAACAATCTTCAATTTTTCTTCAGAAACATTTTCGTTGGTATGAATCTAATAGTACAATCAAGTATTGACAGATACTGTGTTTGTACTCAACAAATTTCACCTCATCATTCTTTTGATATCCCTGCAATAAGCGAACAATAATCCGTTCAAAGAAACAGCTTAAACTTAAGTTGATTCAAAACAATAAAATTATCATAACCTACATTATCTACAGACACCAGGGTTATATTAATTTATTTCATCACGAGTCAGTGTTAAAACATCCAAACTAACGTACATTCAACAAGCAAGTGTTCTTGATGTATTCAACTCTGTTCACTTATACGAGAGCAAGTGTGGCGTGAAACGCACAATGAAAGAAGAGCCGAGAACTGAGCACCGCCATCCTAGTGGAAGCAAAGGAGATAAAACAACTCATAATTGGCTTTTCACAGAGTGTGGCGTGATTTGTGAGTCGAGAGGAATTGACAAAGGCGACGAAACGAAAGCAGCGAAGCGAGAACCGGCGGCGTTTGTGGTCTCAAACAGTGTAGAACAAGCGCCGCGGGCCGACAATATGTGCGAGACGTGCACAGGGGTGCGCGCGGTGTCAAGGCGGTGATAAGCCCGCGGCCTGTTGTGATAAGCTGGGTATCTGTGCGCGTGACATCCCCCCGCCCTCACCCCTCGCCACCACCACAGCCTCTCATCTATCCGGGTTTAATTATTACAAGCAGTGAGCCACAAAGTTAAACCCGCTGACACCTCCGACTGTCTGAGCGCGGCCCCGAGGCCACAGCGCCACCTCAAAGCCGAGCGTAATTGACTTCGATAACTTTTCAACAAAGGTTTTAATAACGGAGCCCCCGGACTGAGCAGCTTTGTGCAAGTTTAATTGGATAGTTCGCTCTAATATCAAGGAAGAGTTTTATTTCAACTTTTATTTAAGATTAGAAAAGTTTATAATTTTAAATCGACGTACTTGCTGATTCAATACAAAATTCAGTATAGTTGTTGACAATATTACACATACAAATATTAAGGTAAAACCACGTTTACTAATAATTATAACACGGACAAAGGTTTCATCTTGGGTGACGTTATAAATGAGCATTATTCTTAATTTTAGGGATACGTACAACCACAGTGATTGAAAACTAGTTTTCATAAAATTGCACAATCTACAAGATTGGGGCCGTGAGTACACATTTTTAGGCTGCGTAGTCACACTTATCGCGTACCTTACACACAATAGGCGGATCCGTGGCGGATTGGTACCGCGCGCGATTCCGGAGCTCATCACTCCGGTGGCGTGGGTTCGATCCCCGCAGTCACCACTTACAATTTGTAACGTGACTAATACGGTGACGCTAGGTAAAGGTCGACGTTGAGTGGTAGAGAGGACTTTGTAGTCCTAACAGTCCTAACTTCACCTCGTTAAACAAGACAAACTTTACCTTTACCTTTTTAATATTTCCAAAAGGTAACACGATATTTTTTATTTGTTCTAACACTTTTTATAATTGTCTATAATGAAAATAGTTTTAAATACCAAAAAGCCAATATTAAAGAACTTTTAATAACACAAGGCCTTTAAAAGACAAAGCTTTTATCCTCAGGCTCGCACAAACATTAATTGTCTAGTTTATTTAAAAGCTTAAGGAAGAAAGGGTCACAGGTGAACTAAATATGAGCGGCAAATAACACCTTCGCGTGGTTGCTCTAGCTTTCAACGCCACGACACTGTGTTAAACTTAGTTCTTTACACCAGAACCTTGCTTCTTCGTAGACAAGTCCTTTGATAATGAACTACACCGTATGCATCATAGTCAAAGTGAAACTTAATCTCCGACTAGCAACGTTTTGGCTTGGACCTTTAGGCTGATAAACTATGTATTTAGCCTCGATCATGACAATTTAAACGAACTACAAATAAGTTGTTAGATTTGAGCCATCGAATTTCTCAGGACATTAGCGTGAACGGATTTCAAGTCCAAACGTATAGCCGTGCTAAAACGATTGAAGTACAAAACATAAACATAATGATTATGAAGTGAAACAATCCTAAACATAATATGATTTGTACGAAGAAGACTTGTGATTGGTTGAGCCTTGGATAAGAGAACTAATATATTCAGAGACCAGCTCCTGCGACATCTGCAGCCTTTATATTAACACTGTGAAATTAAAATGAAAAGAGCAGTCAGGCGGGGGGAGGAAGGGGTGCTTTTCATGTCTCTTATCTCTTTGTTCAACTCTGTAGATGAGGGTTTCATTGCTATTACTTTTAGCAATCTAGATAATTATATACTTGAAGTAAATCCCAGATTTTCATAACTATTTTTCCATTTTTCATTAAACCACAACCAAACAAATTTTAGTTTCTATAATGTTAGAACAAAAGTACGGTCGTCATTTTGAAAATTTGTTGTTTTGGATTATTGATTTCCTAAGGAACTCACGACGTTTCAAAAAGGCGTAAACAGCTTCTATTGCTTATTTTAATGTTAAACTAGCATATTAGGCCTACTTGTTTGACTGAAACCATAATAATTGTAATGTGAAGCAAAGTTGAGACACAAGGAATTCTGATTTTGCGGCTCTCATGTAGTTCTAAGACGTCAAGTTGTAATCGGGCTCTGTCCTACCTTTTCTAATCGCGTCATTGTCTACGTGAAATTGTGTAATACTTTATCTAAGCCTCATTGAAGTAAAAAAAGGAGTGGACACATACGAGTGTATTTAAACAACGTACAACATTACATAGCCACTTGGTCCTTTAATTATCGAGAAATTTTAATCATTTGAGGAGTGCATTGTAGGATCTGGGTTCACAGAACCACCAATACCGATGTCACTAGGAAAGTACAAGAATGTGAGAACCGACCCAACGTCTTATAAAAAACATTATTAAATTAAATAAAAAAATAAAATCTTAACGACAGCTTTTATAAGAAAATGGGTAGCTTATTTCTGCGTGGTTAAGTGTAAAATAGTCAACGTTCCAAAATAGGACTTGATGATGTCCTAACACCGTTTTAAGACAGACTACCTTTATTAATTACAATTACTACCATTAGTACCGAACTTAAAGAACTGTAAGAACACCCTCAACACTCCCAGACTGAGCACTACCTTCACTTGTACGAGGGTGTAGTCCCAGGTGCTATGGATGTATGGGGAGGGTAGCGTGACCTCTAGTGAGAGTCTCGCGTTATCAAGTCGTCCACAGAGAGGTGCGTGTCTCCCAGCTATAGTAGTGCGCCCCCTCACCCTTCCCCCACCACGCACCTGTCTGGCCCTAGCGATTACCACCGCCTCGAGAAGCCATTGTACGTTACATTATCATAAGGCGCTTTCTTTGAGTGTAAGTGAGGGAGGGAAAGCGTTTTCTTTCTAGATTTTATAGGTTAAATGTCTCTTAAGGTCTGTCCGAGCCTTTCCACGCTAGGGTTGTAGGTTGAGGTTTGTAGTAGCAGGGGGTAAACTACTCTCGGTTGGGTCGTGTATGATAATGGAAAAAATTCTTCAATACCTTACCGTGGCTGTATGCTTGACGTATTATCTTTCACGTTACACAAGTAGAGTAACTAAATACAACACAATTTATAGCTTTTTTGTAACTTACAAATCCAGTACACCTTGGAATTCGGACCCATTTTTTATGTTTAAATAACTGGGTCTTCTCTCAGCTTTGCCTCGGTGTCGTTCCTTGTATATTTTCATACCTCATTATTTCTCTTTATCTGAGGGTTATGGAGGCGCGGGTTCGTTTCCCCGCCCTCGCTGACTATTTCGATCAAGTGTCTCTGCCGTATCACCAGGAAACGTGCCTGTCGAGGGTAGAAAGTATTTTTCAGTACTAACTTCACTCACTAAACAATAGAAACTCTACATTTTTAAAAGAAAGATGGACATTGATGAAGGCAGCGATAAATTGTTGGTAAAATAGATTTATTTAAAGGAAACTAAATTATGTTTCTTGACAGACAAAGTTGTAGGCTGACTATAAAAAGCACTAGACTAGATGTCGTAATTTTTAAAGCATTGTAGCTTGTAAAAAGCCTTGTCTTGTTCAGGTTTTAAATTCATTCATTTTGTATTCTACAATAAACAAAGAGTTTGAAGTAATCAGACTACTGAAACGTAACGTGGGTTTGGGTTCAAAACAATCAGTTTAGTAAACAATGACATGGCATTGAAGGCTTGTTCATGAAATGCAATTCTTACATGGTTGTACGTGTTCAAAATGACTTCCTTCTACCCTCTCTCAGTACGCTCTCCTCGCACACAAAGTTCCTCTGAAGATATTCCATATCTTGCTCCGGGGCGCAAACTGAAACATTACAACTCGGAGTAGATGCGAGATACGAGGTATTGAACAGAGGTAAGGATATCGGGGTAAGGTGAGCCTGGCGGGGGTGGCAGGGTATCTCAGGGGCCGGGGGAGGGTGCTCAGGGGGCGGTAATTAGGAAGAGGCGGAAACCAGCCAGAGCTGTGCTCTCCCGGCAAATTTCCTGCAAGAAAACCCATCACTCGAGGAAATGTGGTCCAAATCAGTCAATTTGTTACTCGCGAAATTCAGTTTCCTCGGCTTGGCGATGAGATTTCTCGTATTGATCTTCGGCACTGTTCATCTGCAGACGGCTCGTGTTGACTGGTTCTACGAACCTAGCTGGTGGTTTTTACTGTGTCAAACATTGTTGATAACAAAATTCAATTTCTCAGAAGATCGAAGATCAATTCAATTTTAAATTTTACGCAGCACGACTATGATGTACCTCTGACGTTTCCGACTTCAATCAACATTTTATTCAAATACTATCTTTGTAAACAATGCTTTTCTACTTTGGTCTTTCCCGTCTTCCATTTCACTGTAGTGTACACGGCTAGGGGCATGCTTTGCTTGGTCGCGTATCAGGATGAGGACTATATGATTGATATTTTCGGGTAAATAAAAGAAAATATATAAATTCAAGATTTGAGATTTATAAGGATCGGTTATTCCTCCATATAATTTATAATTAGGAACGAACTATTGTTCTTTTAAGCTGCTTTTGGTTTTGGTATTTCATCATATCATTACACATTTTGTTTCTGCTTTCTTGCGTCTCGGGGTTACAAGTTTTCATCGCAAATCACTGTATTTCACCTCAACTGTCTTGGAATGTTGAATTAGTACAAGTTATTGTTCATTTCTCGGCCTTCGGCCTCGGTATTTCATCATATTAGTTCGTGTTTTCCTTGGTACGGAGATAAATTAAAAAGCAGCAAGAATAACAAAAATTGCCGCCATTTCGTAGCACAGTGGTTTGATTAAAATGTCTTGGAAAGCTCCTTCAAGAAGAGAGAATAAGTAAAAACTGTTAACCTACAAGGGTTAATAATACACACCAAGGCTACGGCGAGAAAGTGCACTAAGTAACCTGGTGAAGTTTAGAACAAGTTTTTTGATTTGATACTTAGGCCATTTCCGATTTGTAATTCGTGACTGCAGTTCAAACTCAAAACTCTTTCACTTCACGTTCATAATCACAACCATTCAACTCTTAAGAGGGGCCGGATAAAGCCGAAACCCTTTCATGCGAGTACACCGTCGTCAGAGTTAATGTAAATGCTGATCGCGGCACATGGCGGCGTTTAATATCTGACACTCACTTGATTACAGTGAAGAGGGAGATAATATTCTGGGCGGTGAGGAGCGATCATGTGACTTGGTGGGGGTGGCTGCGTGTCGCCTCGTGTCACAGCATACTGTCACACCCTGATAGGATCTTGTGGGAGCGACGGGTGGGAGGGAGCTCTGCTTGGAGACATAAATATCGGCATCTTACGCGGAGATGAAATTTATCAAGGTGTGCTCGTAAACATGATAATGTGGAAATGTAAGATAGTTTGAGATGAAACAGATTTTAGAAGCTTCCGCGATACGAGCTCAGAATATTCCCATAGCAAAGATAAAGCTTTAACACGTATGCACCGGAAAGTGTAAGATATATTTAATTGCAAATTAAAATGGAAGCCTTTAAGGCATAGTGGTTTTTCTTTTATTTATCGTTAAATTCTGCACCTTTATTGATTAGGAATTAACTAATATACCTGCTGAGTAATAAATAACTTTATTTACTATTGAGTAAACACAAAACAAGCTCCAGGTTCTCGTATAACTTATTTTATTTACTTCTTTTATCAATAAACATGTGAGATTTGTTTATTATTACTTATAGGTCAGCATTGTTTTATACACTACTCGGTTATTTCCTGATCTTAGGTCAAAAATTACTTTCTTCTTCTTTCATTAAAGCCTATATTTGTATTGCAAGATATATAATTATAGTATAATTTAATACACTTTATAAAAATAAAATTTAATACAGACTTGTCAAGTTATTTTACATTTGTGGGATTTGACGTTTAAACTAATTCAGTCAATGCAGCTCCAACGTAGAATCATTGGGTCTGTCAAATTTTACATCTTTGATTTATATTACTGAACCAAAAGCTAAATCTCCTAACTAACTTCAGCCACTTTCGGTTTATGAACACTGTTACGTATTTTCTTTCTGTTTTCAATTAATTCACACTTCTTATAGTAATCACAATTTAAACTAAAGCTAAATTTATTCTTCAATTCTAACCAAATGTTTTCTAAAAACTTTCAACATTATTTGTTAGCAGTTGCCGTATTGATTAAAAACATTATAATTTGTTGTTGTGAGTGTGCGAACATCTTAAATTAATAATAATAATAATAAATAATTAATTCCAATTCATATTTACATTACACATGTTTAAAATAATCTTATAAATTAAATAGCTTTAATTACATTGTTATATATTTATAATTATGGAAATAGCCTCCTCATGGGTAAAGCTACTCATGTGAGAGAGTGGTTTGTCAATCTGTATTAAAATATAATTATGTAATTTGGATTATGCAGTTATTTGAAAAAGGTTTCTAACTAAATAATAATGGTATAATTTATGTAAAATTTGGATTTAACAATAAAGGATTTATAAAAGCCATACATTATATTTTGAGTATTAAATTTTGAATCAAGGTATAATTTGAATTAATATAATCATTGACAGTGTGTATGCTAACTTGTAATAATTGAATCTTGAAGGTCTACAAAAACTGAAAATTCAAGAAAGAAATCACCATAAACATAAACACAACATATATTATTACATTTCACTAAAATAATATAAACATCCACTGTTTACAAGATCACACATATGAAGTAGTACACTGCTGAGAAATCTACACCTACTGTTCTGCACCTTTTCTGATTATGGCAACAATAATAATTGTTGTCATACGAATAAAATGTACTTCACGATAGATCAACGAGTTGTTTTGCTTGAAGCTTATTTTGAGAATAAAAGCGCCAGTTGTGCTGTAAAGTTCCGATTTAAGTTTCATACATTTTTTTACTGATGAGCATGGTTTCACTTGAATCGTTACAACAACAGCCAAAATAGGCCGTTTTTGGGCAACCGAAAATCCATATATTTTGCACCAAGCCCCCTCTCCATCCTAAAAAAAATGGAATTCGGTATGCGATTTCTATGCGAAAGGTTTTGGTCCGATTTTCCGAAACCACTGTTAACTCAAATATTTGAGTACGGAGTCTTTTGAATTACGCTGTACTAAAACCCTTATAATACAAATATTACAAGTTACAGATGTTAATAGACGAAAAGTAATGGTTTTACTATATTTGGCCTTGATTTCCATAGACTAAGTTTAAAACTGCCCATGATATTTCCAATATTATTGCTTTATTTTTAAAATTAGCTATGCAGCGTTAATAAAAATTAAGCTCTACTTTATAATTTTAACTAACAAATACCAGAACTTATTACTTAAGAATCTCTTTGATACTCAACCGCTCATTTTTATGAACACTTCCTTCAAAAGCTACATTTTAATTTCAATAAAACAAAATAGGGTTATAATTAAATTGATAATTTATTTTACAATTATTTACTTTCAACAGAATCTAATATGAAGTTGAAAGGGTTTCCACAGAACGGTTATCCGACCGAATAAAAATCCCAGTAGTAGGGACCTAACCTAACAGTAAATTTAACCTAGTAAAATTAGGTAGTTTATGAAAAGAGTGAGAAGCAAAAGTAGGAAAGACAAACAGGCTCGCTGCACAGGAGTGAGCGAATTAAACACGGCGCAACCAGGCAATCTGGGTACAGCTCTGTACTGCGTGTCTTGCCGGGTAAAAAATACAGGCGTCCTTTCTAGGCTTTGATTTTGTGGTGTTGTTAAAAAGGTTTTCTAGCCTAACGAATATGTGCTTTTTATGAGACCTCCTTTTCACTTTTCTAAACCATTTTATCACGCTTTCTAAATCATTTTATCACGCTAATTAGCTAAAGCCTTTTCTTTAATTTTATCTATTTAAAATTATTTAAACTTTGTAAATAGTTAATATGGGAGCGATTAATAGCAACAACGAAAGAGTTAGTAAAACAATCACCTAGATAATGTGTTAAAAAAGGTTGTACACAATTTCAAAATGGCTAACGGTTTTACTTTTAATTTAGCATTTTGTTTGGCATTAATTCCAACTAAGTTACCTCTTTTTGGCATTAAAGATAACGTCTTTAATGTGATGTTCATTTTGCGCCCACATTCATTTAGCCTTTTACCGACGCTTTCAATCTACTGCTTTAAAGCTTTTTTTAGTAGTGGCATCTTTAAGCTATCTGGGTCTGGGGTTTCGAAGTACAATGTTACACTATGTTAGAAGTCACTTGTGCTATGTAAATAATTAAAAACCTTATTCCTAGGTAAAATCAATTTAATTAGTTATTCTGTTTTCAAAAACGTGGATCCAAGTAAGCTCTGTAATGAAGTTAATTTAAACGGGTTAAATTTGAATAACCTTGCTGTGTAGCTTTCGCGTAAAAACCGTCAGACATTTCCATCACATTCTGCTTGGTGACCTCGTTTTTAATATTTAATTGCCAAAATACAATAAATATTGTTTTTATCTTTGTACTGCCGTCTGTTGTAGTAGTATTTTAAGAATTGCACTTTAAGACTTATAAAATCCTTATAGGATCTTTACACTTCCACATTCAGTGGTTGAAGCTTAAACAAATTATAATCTTGTGCATGATGTTTGTTGTGATTAATATCGTATAGCTTACCTTGTGAGGTGGCGGGTGTGTGTGGACTCCATGAGCTTTTATACGACGTATCTGAAACAGAACATTAATTTGGAATAAAACACATTTTTGGTTTAAGAAATGCACAGTGTTTATTTTGATGTATGCGCTCAAAAGAAAAAATAGTGTATTTTGTGGCAGGCGCCTGGGTCTGTTGAGACTCGGGTCAGTGGCACTCCCGGAATCAGGAGCTCGATGACTAACGCTTTTATTCCCCCACCTTCTGGAAAGTTCTCGAGTGTTCCATTAGCCCATGTATACACCCGCTCAGGGCCCGGCAAGAGAGTTAGTTCCGAACAGTGTGTGAAAGTTCGTCAGTCAAGGCCAACTCTCTTGTGAACAAATAGTGCGGTGAACCTCCCTTCCATGATTAGTAAGTCTCGGTATCAGTGAACTACGTTATGCCCACGGTGATCATCTGCAAGTCATCTTCGATGGTATCGTCAGACGTCGCTTCCCTTCGTTTGTATACCAACCAGAGAGTGCTGCCAGGAGAACAAGCGAGTGGAAGGGACTTTGCTTTAGATTCTGTGTGTTAACGTTCAGCTTTTGCAGTCAGAAGCTAAGTGATTTTGGAGTTAACATTGGAAAAAGACGGGTTTAGCAGCCACAGATTTATGAACATCTGAGATCTAACTAAAACTGTAGGAGGTACTGTGAAGTATGAATAGTGAAATAAGGTACTTTACAAAGGCGTATAGTGTGTAGAAATTAAGTGATTAATAATTTAGTGTTGTTAAATTTTAGACTAAAATATACTCTAAATTGCAAAAAGTAGTGGACTAAAAATTCTGAAGATTTATTATTTGTAACCCGTTAAACACAAAACAATATACTGGTATTATATTGTTTAGTTTGGTAAGCAATGGAGTTGCAATATCAAATAATTACCTAAAATCAGCTAAGAAAAGTTTTACTAGCTTTTCGTACAACATTAAACGATGGTATGGTAATTGAATGTAAAACAAACTCTAGTAAACGAATTTAAAATGAAACAATTTTTTACAATTTCTTATTTAAGATTTGCCTTATTTACTATATGGTTTTGTATAGTAAACAACCAGCAGTTGTTAATGGTTATGTTTGTTTTGAAATAAGAAAGCTGTTTACTTTATGTATCCTAGGAAACCTAGGCTAGTAAATAATGCAACAGCCCAGTTAATTTCTTAAATTAATTTCTGCCTAGTGCTCTGAATGTCAAAGTGAAGAAATTCTTAAATAAATAATTAATAATTAAAGAAATAATTAAATTTAAACAACTTTAAAACGGTATGTTCCAGAAGAACGGGAGATGTTTTGATCGATTAAGGAGGTAACATTTTATTATACAGGATTTACAGGGAAATTTGTATTTATTTATAGTAAAGTTACAATTTTATAGGTAAAACGAACTTTGAATGGCCACCATTTTAAAATGGATAATCCGACCTACGACGTTTCCTTCTCTTCGGCGAGAGAAATGAATAGCTCTGTTTTCAAGGAAAATTCGGTAATAAGCGTACAAGCTGATATCACAAATACAAATCTCAATTGTATGTGTTTGCCACATTAAATAATTACCTGTGGTTGTTGTTAGGTGCTTGAGGGAGGGGAAGGGGAGTATGTAAATACGGCACAGGTGAGGTCACAGCTGGCCGACTGTTCACAGTAACGTGCAGTGCATATCAGCTGTTCATTATGTGTGGTCTGTTGAGTCTTTATAATCAGCTGCATTCACCGGCTGTGTGAGTTCAGTTGTAATTCCATAAAAGTTCCACCGTTTTCCGTCACAAGTAAGTTCATATTTTTGTTATAACCGTTTCAAAATTATTCCTGTTTCTAATTTAAACTTATAAAACGAAATCGGAATTGTATCTATGGCAATGAAAAACTGTGTTGCCGAGGGCATAAGTAATGGAAATGTTGTCCTTAGAAGATTACTATGTTTTCTTATGATGAGTGAATTTTTGTTAGTTTAGAGGAAAAGTAGAATTTTAATAACAACTTGAAACTCCAAATGGTTCCAAACATAAATCAGACAGAAATGTGTCCTTTTTGAAGGGAGGAATTCTCTCCATTATTTGTACTATGCAATACATTTTAGCATAGTAAACTAAACTATGTGTAATGTGTAGTGGTCAGCATAATCGTCTGGCAAGCGAGAGACCCTGGTTCAAGTCCCGGTTCGGCCCAAAAATCTTTGCCTTCAAATTCCTTAAACTAAACTATGATGAATTCATAACGTGGAGCTCTTAAACACAATAATCAGTTAATTTATTCATGCCATAATAAGTCAAATAAAGTATGAACTTGTGACACATCTTTAAAACCGTTAAACATATTTTTAAATTGTCATCAAGAATAATCTAAATGAACCTTCAATACAATAAACACAGGGCTTGGTACATAACCCAAATTACTAAGATATGGTAGCCACTTTGAAAAAGCTTGATTTTTAACATCTATTTTCGTAGCTTATGGAAGTTACACTATAAGAAAGATCGTTCTACTAAAAAAACGTATCTGGATGAGTGAATGTTTGAAATTTTACATTAACTGAATAAAAAGGATTATTAGTAATTGAACAAGTACTTCATCGGTGAAAAGCAACATAAAGTGCACAATAACATAATTATGGAGTGCTTAGAGATGTACGATCCAAGCGTTAGATGTATGTAGGCTTGTCTACGCCGAGGCCTAAAGGCCTAAAAATTGTAGTATTTTTAAATGTTGTATGTATACTCGTATATAAAATAAATATGTCTTACTACAAACTTTCGTTAAAATACTTTAGTGATTACGTTTATTGTTTGGCTACATTTAAGAGGGGTTATAAAGGGTGACTATATATAAACTGATCCTTATTGTGATCACATGCCACGTGCCCAAGTTTAAAATCAAAACCTCATGGATGATGAAAATGAAGAGGAAATACATATAAAAATACACTTCAAATTAAATTATATTTACAAACTTACTCAGTGGTTTTACAAAATGGTTTAACCTTCTAATACGTTTGGCACTCGTCGTATGTATGCAAATTTTAACGGTTTGTTTCCGAAAATAATTTGATTGTTACGGCTCTTGGTTTTGTAAGCGCTATACTATTGTTTATTGTTCATTTTACTCCACAGCCTAGCATTGTCAATATCGGAATATTGAAATATCAATACCGAAATAGCATAACTATTTTGGAATAAAAGGATGACTAACCCTCGTGTGTATGTAACAGTTTTTTCAAAAGTAAAATGTCTTTTAAAAACATGTTTTAACGAACAAATGTAAGTTATCAAACACAGGAGCAGATCTATTCAGCTTAAAATGTATCTTTATTACAGTGTATGCCTTTCATACAATAAATCCTGCAATATGCTCAATGACATTATTTGGAAACATGTTATAGTTCGAAGCCATAAGAGGTAGTAAAGTACAGAGTACACTCTTATAACCTAGAAGCCTTTAGCATGGGCAACTACCGAACTGAGAGCCACAGACGGTGCCTCCCCTTTCTCAGATTGGAGTTCATCTCGTCAACAAGCTTTTGAATTAGATTAAAAGTACCTCTATTTCAACGGGATTCAAAACCCGTCTAAACGAAATTTAGTCGTCAGAGCATTCTACAGTTTAGACGAATTCATGGCACATAACTGGGAGACCCTATAGACACACAGTCATACTAGAGCTAAAGGGGTACTATGAAAGGTACTGAAGGGGTACTTTCATCGTGATTCGAATGAAAGGGTTGGAATGGATGATACTTATTAGCGTTTGGAAGTAACTATGGTGAACGGAAAGGATGGAAAGGCTTTTTCCACTTAAACATTGTTCGTTGACGATTGCATGAAAAGATGTACTGCTTAAATCACACTAGTAATAAATAGCTTGACTTGATTCCAAAAAGTCGTTGAACAAATAAGAGCAGTACGTTGAGTTATTTAAAAATTAAAGTAGCACGGAAATGCTAAAATATTGAGAACCTAAGATTTGTATGTATGGTATAACGGATTAAAAAGCGAGTCAACACCATTGAGAGCAACAATCATGACACTAGGTTTGATACTAGAGATTATGAGAAGTAAAGTGGGCTCTATGAATGTAAGCAGTCAACGGCATTCAATGCTCGCAGATGTCACCGTCTTGTCCTCGGTAGTTTATCTTATCAGGTAGCAAGTAGTTGAGACAATTACAATCATGTTGAAGACATACCGAACAGCATGGAGAAGTTGGTAAAGGTGGGGGTGCGGCTGAGGTAGTCAGCTGACGTCTTGATGTCCAGCATTGTCATGTCCACAGATTATGTCACAGAACTCATGTTGAGCGCACAGCAGAGCCCGGCACAGCAGATAGCACAGTACTGTGTGATAACGCGGGGTGTGCGCCACCCTCAGAGCAGGGGGCGTGGCCTCCCCAGGCGGCCAATCAGCGCGCGCCTCACCCCACCCCCACTCCGCGCCCGTACTACCCCAGCACACATCTCCAAGACTGATCACCGACTGTTTGGCCAGATATTTAATATAAAACAATCCTTATTCTGTACAGTGCGGCTCTAATCATCCCGTGCTTTGTACGCTGTTCGTATCCTTTGTTAATTGCTCCTTCTCCCGCCACTCCTTCATTTGGCCAAACCCGTCCTCGCGCACAAAGCTAGCTTTGTTCTCTCCTCTCTTACATTTCGTTACGCTCCGCCGCACAAAGTAGCGAAGTTTTGCTCCCAAAGCCGCCTCTCTCCAAAGGTCTGTGTTCGTTACCTTCGTTAGTTTGCAAGTTGGAGACGACGCTTTTATCAGGGCTTTTCACGTCGTGTTGAAAGCTTGGGGATTTGTATACGTCAAAAGAGTTACAGTCGGACTCTGATGTCTAATGGTGGCTACATTGATGTCATAATAATAAGAACTTCAAGAAATATACTTTTCCTTAGTAACTACTCAGTCATTATTTGATGCATCACCAGTTTGGTTCCGTGAGACTTCCCTTTTATTAATACGGGTTTAAATGAGCACAGTTAGTAGTTGGCCTCTTTCAACTAATTTTCATACGTATTGTTAGCTAAACGTAACGTTATACGATTTCTTAAGTTGTAATATACTCAACTGGCTTAGACCAGAAGGTTTCTCAACTATGACTTATAATTGTTATACCGTCACGATTTTCTGCCACTATTACGTTGTTATACGTACTTTAAATTAGATTAACTAAGAAGCTAGGAGTCAGTTGTCCTCTAATCATAGTTATTTCTTACCGAAAGGAAACCCAAATAGATTTGACTAAGTTGCCTCGTCCTATTTCAATGAAACTATTAATTGTTGAAAATTCATAATGCCGGTGTTATTACATATCATATAAATATTTCAGGGTATTGCCAATCAGCTAATATATTCTTCTATTGCACAAACAAGTAAAATAAACAAGTCTGTTTGAAAAAAAGATGACATATTTCGCCGTATTACATGGCTTAATCATAGCCATCGTTTTTCAAATGTAGACTTAACTTTACTGTTTATATCATATAGATAGATACATTTTCTACTGGTTGTGTGTTTTATCTGTTATTCGTGTGAATATCATATGTTTTAAATACCTAGGTTGCTGGTAATAGAAAACAAGTTGATAATTTTATGTTGTACTAACTCAGAAAGTGAATTAAAATATTTCATTTTATATCTAATTTCTTTTAATTAGTAAACGTTGCACATTGTGTTCAAATGTACACAAAGTTTCGAGAAGTATGAAAACATCTCTCGTTATCAAGTGAAACTTAGCCTGAAGTATTTCTTATAAATCGTACAAGTTACTACAGAAACAAATAACCTAATTACAATCATAATAAATAAACAAATAACCAACGCTATACCTGTAAGCGACATAGAAACATGAAATATCTTGTACATTGTTGTGAAATGTATCATGTTTCCACGAGTCGTATGTCGCTTACAGGTATAGGTTGATTGGTTATTTGTTTTCTGTAGTATTGTACTAGTTTTAAGGATTGGAATATGATTTAAGGTAAGTTTCACGAGAGGAGTTTTCATATCACTCGAAACGTTGTCAAGTTTTAAACACAATAACCGGTAGAAAGAGCCATCTATTTCTATGTTTAAAAACTATTAAATTGATGTTTGATGGTTGAGTAGAACGATTTAGTTGAATCTGCCGGGATTTATTAAGATTTACACATTTTGAACATTGATTATATGGGGCACTACCTGTGTTATGTAAGTTTTTCAATAATGTAGACGATTTGTTCTCAGTCTTGATGATTCAAACATCGACTCGCAAGCACAATCTGTGTAGAATTGGGGTGTCAAATTTTCTCGGTAACATTTTTCTCGGATCATTGAATGCACTGACTAAGAACCAAGTTTATTGAGTCGGGAAAAGAACAAATATGTTGTTGCGGTGTGGTCCATGACTAAGTACAAAGACCAGCAGCCACTCTACTCCCAACTAGCCGCTAGTACCAGCTCCCCTCAACAACATGATACAATACGCGTGTGAGAACCTATTGACCTCCCCTCCCCTACACTAGTCATCAAGCACCATTACCGCTTTATAACTCTATTTTGAAAACATTGTCATCGCCGAGGGTCCACATGCTTCCCACGCCCATTTGTTTACTGCATACGTCGCGGATACGCGTGAGATGAGATTTATTGGTAAAAGTTGTTGTTTTGTAACAGAGAACAGACTGCGCTCAAGTGAGACGAGAGGGATGATTTTCTTGCAAAATTATCTGTGGGAAAGGTGCTTCTCTCTGAGAACTCATTGGCTGAAAAGTTGTTAACGAAACAAGTCGTAAATTCAATTTTACTTAAAGATAATGAAAATTAAGAGTACGTCTGAATAGGAATGAAAGAACAATCGAAAGAGATGTTGAAAACTGTAAACTAAAATACAGTATTAAAAACTAAACAAAGAAAACCCTAGGTCACTAAGTTTTTAAAGCACTTTAAACAAATACAGTTTCAATCCAGATTCCATTGATTGCCTACTTCCGAAGTCCGGAATAGGCGTGAACATTTCTACCTAGCTACGGTGAAAGAAGCGTGGTAGCAACGGGATGTGACAAAATGATAACATTTCCGACCAAACGTTCTCAAGCCTTGAGATAACATGATTTTCTTCAGTAGGCTACAGTTAGTTATTTTTGAAGTAATTTTTCTTTTTGAATGAAATGATGTGTTGCCATGCCAACTCGTATACCATAATTGACTTCGTGAATGTAGTTTCAGCTTAGCGCTGTTCATAAATATTAAAGCGTACAGCGTATACTACATACTCTTTGTTATGACACAGGAATTTGTGCACTCCTTTCTATTTTAATAACTCGAATGCAAAGAAACTGTGCTGTAACTTCTCAGTTCTACTCTTGAACTACCGTATTGCATTGGTAAATAAAATTATCTAAGGTAAACTCAAACGTTTACTGTTTATAACAACTGCACCGCTATAATAAATAAGGATGTTCCTTCCATATTATATTAACTACATAAAAATAAACGCCTACACTAGTCGACATTTACATCATTGAACAAATCTTTTACTATAAATAGTCTACGCTTCCACTTATAATCATTAGATAATGTTAACACAACGCAATTTTATTCATCAAACTAACTTTACTATATTTTCTCTTTATTTAACAGTTACTTTCTACAAATGAGGAGGAAACGAGGGGGGTATGATGTGATGTCAAGGAAGGAATTATCGCAGCCGTTGTCGGCAAACTGATTAAATCCAACTCAGCGCCTCATTTCCGCCTCAGCAGCAGTCAGCAGTCAGCTGTGCTGTCAGCAGACGTAAGAAATCAGCTGATGCGATATTACAAACAAACCCTCCACAGCTGTCATCAGCATAACAAACTTACCGACCAATCGCTGAGCTTCCTGCTCCAAATTGTTTGTGGCCTATACAACATAACTGCGGTTGGGGGTTTGGTCTTAGAATAGCTCGTTTTTGGTGTTAACACCGAAAATTAAGAAGGGACATTTCTTCGTTAAATGCTTGATGAAACTTCAATGGATTTAAATAATTACTAGTTTTAATAAATTATCATTTAATTTAAAAAGCAAGAGCGCTTTCGCCGGTTAAGGCACCCAAAAATATGAGGTTCATGAAAGCTTTGGCTATGAAGTATAAATGGCTCATTCCTGGAGCATGGTGTTTGATGGAGCTATTGTTCATTGGAGACAGCTGCAGCACTATATTTTATATTAACCGGCGAAAGCGCTCTTCCTTTTTAAATTAAATGAAACTTTATTAAAAATGAGTAATTATTTAAAGAACAATTGAGTGGACAAGATAAAACGCGCCAGGCCCTACATTACCATCGGCCATTCGGACTGATTCATTCTAGAGAAAAAAGTTGAATCTATAGTTTGTAACGAGATTGACAAGAATTCTATGTTTCAAACTTAGCTCGTCCGCTCGGCGTTACGTCTGTTTATCTGTACTTATAAGTACGGAATGTCAAAATTATCTTTCATTTTAAGATGGTGTGGCGTTTAAATCTAAGATGACAGATGTATTGTTCATTAAAAATACGCAACACGAGCATTTAATTTGATTTATGAAACAATAAGTGTTAGGCACAATTTTTAATCAGTTTGAGTCCTAAAACCAGTGGTTATTGTGTAAAGATTCCTTGAAAATTATCCCGACGAGTGGTTGGTGTCTTAAAATCAAAGAATTAGATTAGTATCTAATGAGTTAGGACTTACAGTTCATGACGAGAATCTCTATACTGTACACGTATGTCTGGTTGGGGTCTGAACTCCGAATTACTCGTGGTGTAATAAGTACTTATTACATGAATACTAACTTGTTCTGTTTGTCTGGTATACGGAAGCCATTATACTAAACCACGACAGAGCGGCACAGGTAGTCCAAGGTTTTATAGCTCAACCATACTTATATAGAGTTATTAAAAACGCATTCATAAACTTTGATTAATCGTTGATAAATTCTTCCTAAAATTATTAGAAAAAGTTGGCTCAAACTTAATCAGATTGTTTTTTAATGTTTCAGGTTTATTATGACAATTGCTGTTCACCAACAGTTTTCCTGAAATAATGTTACAAAACCTTTTGGGAGACTAGCATAAAATTATCGTTAAGTGACTAATACATTAACGTGTCAGAAAATAGGTCATAAACTTCCTGTTAAATATCAATCGAATCTTTTGAAATTTGTTAACATAGAAAAGAATTTTTCTCTACTGCCTTAAATCCATAAAAATCATAACAATGAAATTTCAGTTTTTAAATTAAAACCCCAATTAAAAATTGTATTTTTTAAACGTGTTTCAATTTGGTTAGCTCGTTAAAACAATAACAGCTGTTATTAAATAAAAATAACGGCGTTAAATAGAGCATTGAGGATGGAGTGGAAAGCGGAAAACATGCGGTCAGGAAGGACACGTCCGGGTCGGCTAGTGGCGTCATCCGGCAGCTTCCTCCACCCGGCCCGCCATCCCCCACCACCCTCCTGCCCGCACGGTCACAGAGTAGACTTGTTGAACCGCAGTCAGCTGTTTGAGAACTATCTGCGGTGTGAACTGAAGAGCTTAAATCATAAATATGGAGTCAATTGAGGAAATCAACCCATTTCTTGGTTGATTCTAGACTTCAAGATGATTTCAGCGGGAGTGATGTGGACGCATTGTGTCAAAACATAATTATGTAGCCATAACTGACAAAACGAACTAAATATTTTATACAACAGTTCAAGGGCTAACCAAAATGAATTTTATAGTTTTGTTCTTCATCTTAAGATGTTTTATAAAATCATTGTTTTCAAAGTGAAGACTAGTCTGGACAAGGCCTACAATAAGCCTTGTATGGGATAGGACAGCCTTTCTTATAGTATGAGAGCCTTTCATGGACATTGGACATCACAACGTATGAAATGACTGGTAAAAGTCAACTGAACTCCCCTTTCTAGCTTTGCAATCTTACAATCGTACGTCCCTGCATGGTTCTTGTATAAAACCACAAACTAAAAATGTTAAAAAGAAACTTTTCACGACGATATTTTCTTAAGGTTTATCATACTACATCTTAAAAGATTTGTTATTTTTGCCCAATGTTATTCCACCCTTATTCCTTCATAATAGACAGAGTATTCTAACTTATCGCTATATCCTTGATAGATTTTTAGTAATAAAACAAATTTTTAGTAGTGTTTTACATATTATTAGCTAAAAAAACTAAGCATCCTGGATTGATTTAAAAGTGGCGAAAAATAGCCTATTTACCGAAAACAGAACTTGAATTAAAAAAAACATTGGGTTAATATTGAGATAGAATTTATAGCATTACTCCTCATTGTTTATTTTTGTTTTCTTTACCTTTGTTTATTTACACGTTTTCTGACTCCAACGATATAATTATACACAACCAAAGTTTTCCTTATTTTGCTATGTAAATTGGTTTATACCAGAGTATTGTAATGTTTGGAGAGGTGTTTCACAAGCTCTTGGCTAAGTCCTGATGATGCAACCTATTGATGCAATAGCTAAACACTAGAAACAATAGTTTCAGAAGATATCATCGAAAAGATAGACTTAGAAATATTTCTTATAGTTTACAATATTTAGAGTTCAGTTGGACGATAGGTGTAAGAAATTGAAAGTGCACATTGAAGAATTTTTGAAGAACGTTGTTCGTAGAGTAACTCTATACATCTAAAGTATTGTTTCGTCTACTATGTAACAATATTTGAAAACAGAAGGCTACATTTGTGCATTTTGCTACAGTTTTGAAGGTATATCAGGTTTAAGAACCAAGGGCTTAAGGGAGGTTTTATGGAAGGAGACACAGTGGTGAAGAACTAGTTGGTATAAAGTACGACACAAAAGTTGCTCTAATTTTGGATCTAGGATTTGTTTGACATGACACCATCGCTCTCGAGCCACTTTATCTTGAATATTTGTGAACATGTAATTTTCTAAACTAGATCAAATCTCTTATTTCTGCAGGTCTAATTTGGCTATTAAATTATATTAAGATGGAAAGAATCACTAAAGTACACTTAGTTACTTAGGTATTTTTAACACATTTTATCTTAACGTTTTCAAAATATGTATTGTTGGAACAAATATTCCTTTGTCTAGAAACCGGTTTTCGGTTTAGAAAAGAGTCACCTACTGGGTCAACTTCTGCAGTGTACATTCTTTGTACATAGGTTTTAAATTATCGTGAATTTGTTCTCAGAGACCATTTAAAAAATACGTTTTTTCGGCTTAGAAAATTGAAGTTGAAATGTAGCAAATTTGAATAAATTCTTTAGAAACTCGCTTGGTCATATTTGATTAATTTCAAAGGTAGAATATTCTTAAACAGTCATGTTGTAATTTATACCCTGACAAGACAAGACGCATAAACCTATGCATAGCGACTGTAGTGTGCATACAGAACATTGTTTGGTTATTCTCTTAGCTACATTATCAAATATACATTTCTTAAAGTTTCCTTTCTACATAAAAATGATAAAATATATTTTCATGTTGACGAGGCTGTTGTATCTTGGTCAACACCGACACCGACTCCCAGGTAGAGTAGAGATGTGTTCCTCGCGCACAGACGTGCACAGGGTACGCAGCGCGGCGCGCACAGGGTTGAAGGGAGGCTTATCTCAAGGCGCGGAGGCGGCGGGCGCGCGCCGGAAGCGTTGCCATGGCAACACATCGATCCAGACAGCACAGGAACTCTGTGAAATTTACCATTTCTCCTCTAAGTGGGGAGCCATTATCTGTCACTCCTAACCTTTGCCGCCATTTAATTAACGCGGAGCTCAAACAAAAGTTCGGCACAAAACCGATATTCGTCACGCGGAGGAAATTAATTCTCGACAATCAAAGAATAAAGAGTTGCCAGGTGAAAAATTGTATCTTTGTGGGGTTTGTAAGAAGCTTTTTATAAGACATTCTGAACAGTTTTTAAATTTTTAGCTTACGATGAGAATGTACATAGAAATTTTGTAATGAATGTACTTTGACACACGTTGAACAAATTTTTGCTTGTTTTAATCAAATAAGAACATGAACAGTTTTTGAGGATACAAAATACTTGTTGTTGACTGAAGTTTTGTGTTAGTTTCATTACCGTTTGCTAAAATAAAATTGTTTAAAGAATAAAGTAGTACTATAAAATAAAGTAAAAGGGTCATCTATATGCAAGACTATCCTCGACGATGGAGAACCTAATAATTTTGTATCGTGCAAATGGTTTATAAGATCTAGTTTTCTTACCATTCGAGCTAAAATTTGGAGTGTCTCTAAAAGATCTATGGAATATTTAATTGAATGTAGCTAACTACAAATTTTCTTCTCTACACTACAATCAAATATATAACTGGATAAATGAATAAATAAATATTTTATTGAATTGACATGTTTACAAGGATGTATCTCAATCGTCTACTATTTGATATAAAATGTTGCATTCATCCACATCTAGATCCCTTTCAAACATACATAACACATTCTTACTATTCCCATTCCGAATTTTCCAGTCCGATTCTCCAATGTCCAAATTGTGTGCAAAAACTCGTTTGAACTGTAAAATGCTTCTGCGACCAAAACTGGTTTAGACAAGCTTTGAAAGCCTTTGGCTCTGTAGCACTTTTGATCGTATTTGGAAGTATATTGACAAACTGAACTGGATGTTACTGTTTATTGAATTTAATAAAACAAAAGCATGCTACAAGTTCCATTTTTATTGCCAATTAAAGACATCATTTTGGAGACCAGTGTTTGTCACCAGACCAATGTGTTAAATGTATACACGTTAATGGTCTTTATTTTGAAAATTAAAAGTTTTAGCAACATAAAGCCGTGTTTAAAATTCACTGAAATGTTAAATTGAATAAAATACATATGTTATCGCTGTGTATACATTTTTGAAACACTCTGTATTGATATCAAAACTCAAGTTGGATTAATGGTCTTGTTAGGACCTGAGATCAGCAACTTATCGTTACTACTGTATGTCAGGTACTCTCAACCTAGAATGTATACCAAGTTTGAGCCGTGTAACTTATTCATCTAACTTGCAAATATTTAATTTTAATATTATATTATGAATGTCAGTGTCGGCGAGAAAATACTTTTAGTGTGAGACAAGTAACCGGCTGGTCATTGGCACTCCCGGGAGTCTTGAGACGTCGGATGACTGACGCTTTTATTGGGTTAAAAGCTTGCATGGACGTCATTGTTCTGCCTTCCATTGAGTACCTTCTGGAAGGTTCTCAGGTGTTCATATATACACCCTCTCAGGGCCCGGCCAGTCGGTCCGTATACAGTGTGTGAAAGTGGTTCAGTCAGGGGTGAACAAATAGTGGTGTGAACATACAGGGTTAGATCTCTCGTTATGAACAGTACGTCTCCGGATAGTGAACTACTGCGTATTATGGACTCATCTATCACTTATCGTACGCTGTGCCTATTTGGGGTGAAAGTCAAAATACAAAATTTTTGTTCAAAATACAAAAGCAGGCTGTGAGGACTATATCTCCTTAAAATATCTAAAAGGCGTAATCTTGTAGAGATATTTTCGCGAAGCAAAGATCTTGACGTTGCCTTTCATTTTACATTTTGGAGTCGTTAGCTTTTCTCAGGCTGAATTTCTCCCATTTTGACTTCTCCACCACAACCTGCTTACCAGCTCCGCAACAATCACCATTGCCCATCCCAAACATTCACATCTTTCTTCCAAAAACACTTAACCTATAACGCAATAAAGTATTTAACAACCTACCCATTCCTTTCAGTTAGAACCAAGCCATAACAAATTTAGATCAAAAAATTAAAATCATTTGTAAATTTAGCCTGTTACACGTTCAGAATTTCTTTCAAGTGACATGTCTGTAAAGATTGAAACTGTGTAACACTGTAATAGCCTGTAAACGTTTCTTGCTTGATTTAATATTAATTCTTTAATGGTTAAAGCTATTTTTAGTTACTATATGTATTATTTTCATTTGACCTAGCTAATGCAATGTAAATATTGTTAATGTGGCTTAATAAAGACTTTGACTTTTGACCTTATGCCCAGTGGACATCTGCAGAGTCATTTTCCGACGGCATCAACAGACGTCGCTTCACTCCGTGTGTCAACCGACTGGAGAATGCTGCCAGGAGGACAAGCGAGTGGAAGAGAAATTCGCGCCTGATTGTGGGTACTGAGAGTGTGAATAGTGAAATGAAGCACTGAACATATCCTGTGTGTAACCATTTTGTGGTTATTAGTTGTTTCCAACATTTGTCTAAGTGTATTTTTAATCTATAATATAAAGTGAATCGCAAAATGTGTTGGTAAGCAATAAATCAACAACGCCTGGATAATTGGCCAAATCTTTAAAATGTTCGTTGAAGTTCAAGGAGGGGTTTTACGGCGAGAAAAAATTCGAATAATTGCCGAAACCCCTTTAAAACGATCCTTCCATACAAAAAAAGCGTGTCTAACTAAAACGTAGTTTATTTGAGCTTTATTGCTATTCGTTTGCCAGCTGATACATACATAAAACAAATCTTTTGACAGGACGAAGTCTGTCGAGTCCTTAGTTGTAAATAAATAGTGAATTAGCAAAATACTAACGACTTTATTATTTATAATAGTGAAAATCAGTATACAATTAGAATCCTATACTATAGTTCAAAGCAATAATCGATGCTCTGTACAGATTCGCTGTTTGTGTTAATGGCGAGAATCATAACGCAGCAAAAGAGTAACCAAAGGGATCAGAGTTAACCAGATATTTATTGTGTCTAGACTGGTTTGATAATCGTAAAGCCACCTTTCTGAGATACTGTTACATGTTTGGAAATAACCCTAGCCTAGTAGGCTAGCAAAAATTAAACAAATTTTTGTTAAATTAAATTATATAAAAAAGAACATATTTTTAGTTATTTTGCTTTGAAAACCATTTTTATACATTTAATGGCGCTCAAAGTTGCAATTTCATTCCTAGGAAGATATAGATTTGTTTGAAATTTGAATAACCTGTACTATCCTAATGATGAAAAATCACTTTTATGATCCTTGTACTGCAGGGACTGCTATTTCAATGAAACTGCCTGCATTTTAACACCTCGGCTGCGCTTCAGACGTTAAAACTTTGCTCGTATAAAAATCGCCAATTAATTAAGGACCTAATAATGAAATACGAGTATACCGTTACCCTACCTTATCCATCCGAAATGGTCAGAAGATACCAAGGTGTGTCTTCCTACAATGTTTCTTGAATGGTTATGTAGAATACATGTTATGTGATGGTCAATGCTGACCTTTGCCAGCAATACTCCGACTGGCATGCAAGTGACTTGTTAAGTGGAAACCCCAAGCTCCAGTTGAAATTAAACTAATCTTAATTTTTGTGATGAAGTTAGGACTATAAAGTTCTCTCTTCCACTCAACAACCACCCAATGAATGAAGCCCTTCTTTTAATGAAAAAGCTGCATTAAACAGTGTATTTTAGTCAGACTAATACGCATAAATCGCATCAAAAATGTTCATTTGTTTAAGATTAATCCAATATTAAAAGTGTATCTGATTAAAAATTAAACTAGTAACACCAGCTAAAACTATGCTTTAGTTCTTAAAAGATGCATCTAAATTGTGTCCAATCAAAGTTCCACCTAGTTGGGGATACAAGAAAAGCTTCAAGAAAAGGATTCCGATTTTAAAACCTACTGATCCTAAGAGCGTAGGCTTAATACGAGCAGTATCTCAGTTATTGACGGATACTCCTTGACCTTTAAAATATCTAATTTATTTTTAACACTTCATTTATCCCTCAATATCCAACTGGTTCAGGAGAAAGTGGGAATTTGACCTTTGCGAAGCAGATCACTTAAAGAAGGGCGTTGGTGTAAGTGGGACGGTTATTCTAGCGGTACTTTGCATCCGAGTATTATTCCGTGCGGGGAACTCGGAAAATTGCCGAGAGAGAGAGAGAGAGGCTTGAGCCGAGCAATTTGAGCGATCAATAGCCTCTTCTCTCCGCCACCAGGCGCGCTGGCTACGCCTACGATACACTCAAGTGACCTGAGGAACAACTCGAACAGCCAAGCTGAGTAAATCTGTAAAATGTCTGATTTAAGCATATCAGGTCCTGATATTAGTGCCTGGATTATTTTATATCCCTGTAACAATTTAAGACTTTAACGTCAGACTAGATTAGAATATTATGTCTTAAGGGAGTTTGACGGAAGATTCTAGTCTCTTAACTTATGCTTATAAACTGTTAAAATTCTATTTTTTTTATTTTAAAACTTTTACAAATTTAAATTAAAACTGTTGTCATCTCCAAACAGTATCTTCTTCTATACTATAACCTATTATTATTTATTTCAAAATTAACCACATTTTGCATCTTATATTTATAAAAAAAGGCAAAAGTGTACAAACAACATTGTATGAGTTGCATCAATAACAATATTTTACGGCCTTTTAACGTAAATAATTATCTGCCACAAGCTGATTGATCACGATAACACAACTGTGGTAATACATCATCAACATCTTAGGCCGCGTCTGAATTAATGAGTTAATCTCCTTAATCTTAAAGCGTAGACTAAAGTATGGCTGTTAAAAGTTGCAACTCATGGCAACTTTTAGATTTTTGGAGCGATATGTCACTTCGTAATTTTTTTAACTAACGCAACGTTATGCAAGTCGGGTTCGGTACTTTTTGTGCAAGTTAATATAAACAATGTAATGCGTAAACAATGTAGAACCCAGAATAAATCCTTGAGGGACTCCAAGTACCGTTCAGCTTCAATTGAAATAAGGCCCCTCTGGCTACCGCTCATTAAAATGAACTTAAGCGTAGGGACAACCATAATATTCAGTAAATTTTCAACAAGAAACAACTCAAAACTCATAGCATGGTATTAAGGACGCAAAACAGGCCACAGAGAACTTAACTCACGTAAGCCGCCCCCTCCCATTGGCTGTGCATAAATAGGGATTTTGTGTTTCTTTGTTACAGTTGGCTAGCCTGCTGCTAGTGTGATTGGCCTGTCACCGGCCAACCAGTTAGTCTAAGGTTAGCTCGTTCAGTTAGTGGACGTGTTTTGTGATTCGTTTTGAATTTACTCCGGTGACTTGTTTACTTTCATAGTGTGGCTTGTGTTTGTAATATTGTAGTTTTGTTTTCTAGGCTATTCCTAAATTCTAAGATTTAATTTGTTGTTTGACTTAACAACTACATGTTGTTTGGTAGAGTTTGACTGGTCAGCTACGCTGACTACTTTAGCTAGCTCATTTCTAATGTTCTGTGTTATGTTTTAGGTTATTTTCACCTGAAGACGGATCAGATTGCAGATCCCGAAACGTCGTGATCCTTTTTGTTCACTAACGATGGAAAATGTCCGCAATAATAGTTCAACTTCTGATACCGTTCAAGTTCACTACAGTACTTTTCAATCATTAATCTCGATTTGCTTGATGCGTTCTATAACTGCGTTAAGTTTCTTGTAAGAATTCCACACAAAATATGATATCCAGAGACGACTTGGGTGGATAGTGGTCGTGGTGAGGGTCAGTGACTGGTCACAGAGGGAAGTCACACAGAGAGAGGGTCAGCGTGTACTCGTTATACAGCATTGTGTCAACTGGCATGCTTCACTTGCCTCCCTCACACACACACGCACACACACACACACACACTCAATACGCATTGACAAGGCACAGATTTAAACTGTCCGGTCGGAGATATGGGAGAGTTATGCTTAGGTGATGAAGCACGTTTGGGTGTCTATAATGTTAAAACCATTCTAGCGGTACTTTGCATCCGAGTATTATTCCGTGCGGGAACTCGGAAAATTGCCGAGAGCTTGAGCCGAGCAATTTGAGCGATCAATAGCCTCTTCTCCGCCACCAGGGCGCTGGCTACGCCTACGATACTCAAGTGACCTGAGGAACAACTGAACAGCCAAGCTGAGTAAATGTGTACAATTTTTCTTTATTTACCATTAAAATGTCTGATTTAAGCATATCAGTTCCTGATATTAGTGCCTGGATTATTTTAGTATCACCTAAAACAAATTTAATACTTCAACGTCAGACTAGATTAGAATATTATGTCTTATGGGAGTTTGACGGAAGATTCTAGTCTCTTAACTTATGCTTATAAACTGTTAAAATTCTATTTTTTTTAATTTAAGAACTTTTACAAATTTAAATTAAAACTGTTGTCATCTCCAAACAGTATCTTCTTCTATACTATAACCTATTATTTATTTCAAATTAACCATGACATTTTGCATCTTATATTTCCCAAAAAAAGGCAAAAGTGTACAACAACATTGTATGTGAGTTGCATCAATAACAATATTTTACGACCTTTTTTAACGTAAATAATTATCTGCCACAAGCTGATTGATCACGATAACACAACTGTGGTAATACATCATCAACATCTTAGGCCGCGTCTGAATTAATGAGTTAATCTCCTTAATCTTAAAGCGTAGACTAAAGTATGGCTGTTAAAATAGTTGCAACTCATGGCAACTTTTAGATTTTTGGAGCGATATGTCACTTCGTAATTTTAACTAACGCAACGTTATGCAAGTAGGGTTCGGTACTTTTGCGCAAGTTAATATAAACAATGTAATGCGTAAACAATGTAGAACCAGAATAAATCCTTGAGGGACTCCAAGTACCGTTCAGCTTCAATTGAAATAAGGCCCCTCTGGCTACCGCTCATTAAAATGAACTTAAGCGTAGGACAACCATAATATTCAAGTAAATTTTCAACAAGACAACTCAAAACTCATAGCATGGTATTAAGGACGCAAAACAGGCCACAGAGAACTTAACTCACGTAAGCCGCCCCCTTCTCCCATTGGCTGTGCATAAATAGGGATTTTTGTGTTTCTTTGTTACAGTTGGCTAGCCTGCTGCTAGTGTGTGTGATTGGCCTGTCACCGGCAACCAGTTAGTCTAAGGTTAGCTCGTTCAGTTAGTGGACGTGTTTTGTGATTCGTTTTGAATTTATTCCGGTGACTTGTTTACTTTCATAGTGTGGCTTGTTTTGTAATATTGTAGTTTTGTTTTCTCTAGGCTATTCCTAAATTCTAAGATTTAATTTGTTGTTTGACTTAACAACTACATGTTGTTTGGTAGAGTTTGACTGGTCAGCTACGCTGACTACTTTAAACTAGCTCATTTTCTAATGTTCTGTGTTATGTTTTAGGTTATTTTCACCTGAAGACGCGATCAGATTGCAGATCCCGAAACGTCGTGATCCTTTTTGTTCACTAACGATGGAAAATGTCCGCAATAATAGTTCAACTTCTGATACCGTTCAAGTCTACGAGTACTTTCAATCATTAATCTCGATTTAAGCGATGCGTTCTATAACTGCGTTAAGTTTCTTGTAAAATTCCACACAAAATATGATATCAAGAGACGACTTGGTGTGGATAAGTGGTCGCGGGTGAGGGTCATGTGACTGGTCACAGAGGGAAGTCACACAGAGGAGAGGGTCGCGCGTGTACTCGTTATACAGCATTGTGTCAACTGGCATGCTTCACTTGCCTCCCTCACACACACACACACACACACACATTGACAAGGCACAGATTTAAACTGTCCGGTCGGAGATATGGCAGAGTTATAAGCTTAGGGTGATGAAGCACGTTTGGGTGTCTATAATGTTAAAACAATTTAAAAAGTTTGTCAAGCCGTGGATTTAAAGTTTGGATTTGAGTTGCAGGTTTGTACCATAAGGCGTGTCTTTGGTAAATGTTGTTTACAATTATTTTATCTCCTTTAATCTTAAAATAGACTAAAGTATGGTTGTTAAAACAGTTAAACTATGGCAACTTTAGATTTTTAGACGATATGTCACTTCGTAATTTTTAACTAACGCAACGTTATGCAAGTATTTGGTACTTTTGTGCAAGTTAATATAAACAATGTATGTGTAAACAATGTAGAACCCAGAATGTCCTTGAGGGACTCCAAAATACTGTTCAGCTTCAATTGAAATAAGGCCTCTGGCTACCGCTCATTAAAATGAATCTTAAGCTGTAGGACAACCATAATATTCAAGTACCAGTCAAGAAACAACTCAAAAACTCATAGCATGGTATTAGGACGCAAAACAGGCCACAGAGAATTAATCACGTAGCCGCCTTCTCCCATTGGCTGTGCATAATAGGGATTTTGTGTTTCTTAAGAAGCAAGAATAGAATGAAGAACTTTATTGCCAGTGTCGGCACAATACATGTATAAGGCATTGTCATCAGTACACATGATTCTTTACGACTAGACTTAAAATAAAATGTGAGACTAATTAACAATTATTTCAATGATTAAAATTCAGTTTTAATCTTGTTTGACTTAACAATACATGTAATTCAGATTATTGTACTAAGACTTGGTTAAAAAGATAGTTTGATAATTTAGCTTTAAAAATTTTAAATGAGACGAAGTCAGATTAGTTTATTAAAAATTTAATACAGTTAATTAGATGTGAGTTGCAATTTTAAATCTATAGTTGAGGCAAATCAAGCTTATTATTATATCTAGTGCTATAGGAATGGATATTTTGTCAGTTTGAAAGCAGAGAATTTTCTTTTGTATAAGCAATGTGCAAAATATAAAGAATAATTACAGTTAATATTTTGAGCTCAATAAAAAGAGGTCTACAGTATCCGGTAATTAGCCTGGAGAAATGGTTCGAATAATTTTTTGAATTAAAAAGCACAATGAGTAGACATAGTTTCCCCAAAATTAAACCATATGACAATGGAATTGAAAAAAAGCCCGTAAATAGGCTTGTTCTGAGGTAACGACAGACAAGTCTTGGTTTCCAAAACAAATGGTTAACTCTAGAGTTTTACATAATTTTCAATGTACGCTCCAGTAAGTTTTGAACCAAAAAACGCAAATATACATGTCAACTTATTTGTATTATTGTTACAAATTAAGGTATTGGCTATAGGTATTTAGGTATGTCTTTGTTACAGTTGGCTAGCCTGCTGCGAGTGTGATTACCCGTCACCGGCCAACCAGTTAGTCTAAGGTTAGCTCGTTCAGTTAGTGGACGTGTTTTGTGATTTGTTTTGAATTTATTCCGGTGACTTGTTTACTTTCATAGTGTGGCTTGTGTTTGTAATATTGTAGTTTTGTTTTCTAGGCTATTCCTAAATTCTAAGATTTAATTTGTTGTTTGACTTAACAACTACATGTTGTTTGTAGAGTTTGACTGGTCAGCTACGCTGACTACTTTAGGCTAGCTCATTTTCTAATGTTCTGTGTTATGTTTTAGGTTATTTTCACCTGAAGACGCGATCAGATTGCAAATCCCGAAACGTCGTGATCCTTTTGTTCACTAACGATGGAAAATGTCCGCAATAATAGTTCAACTTGATACCGTTCAAGTTTACTACGAGTACTTTCAATCATTAATCTCGATTTACGCTTGATGCGTTCTATAACTGCGTTAAGTTTCTTGTAAGAATTCCACACAAAATATGATATCAAGAGACGACTTGGTGTGGATAAGTGGTCGTGGTGAGGTATGTGACTGGTCACAGAGGGAAGTCACACAGAGGAGAGGGTCGCGCGTGTACTCGTTATACAGCATTGTGTCAACTGGCATGCTTCACTTGCCTCCTCACACACACACACACACACACACACACACACACACACACACATTGACAAGGCACAGATTTAAACTGTCCGGTCGGAGATATGCAGAGTTATAAGCTTAGGTGATGAAGCATTTTGGGTGTCTATAATGTTAAACCATTTAACAAGTTTGTGGTGGTCTGAACCCTTAACTTCTCAGATGCACTTTCATGCGATGGAGCAACATCAATGTGCATAACTGTGACCAGTTCTCCCTGTCTCAATTTCCTTAAATTTTGGACCAATCGGGTTTTGATTCCGACAACTCCACAGGATGAATATTTTACAAAGTACTTAGAATACTAATTCTGTAGTTTTTTCGCTTTAGCAGCTAGTCACCACTTCTGAACCACCCTCACCCTCACTCCCCTCCCCCTAGTGATGATGAAGACACCAGAAAGCCAGCGTACGGTCACTGTCACCATTGTCGAGTTTATCTACATAGTTGATTGTTTGGCGGATTGTTTTCGCGCCCCAATGATGAGCTTATTGTCCGTCCCCGCGGTACACCCGAGGTTCACACGTGAGGTCCACGTGACATGTTGCAACTGATACCTCCCCCCTTCCCCTCACCGACCGTGACCTTGCTGGCCAGGGGAGGGCTGTCATGGGTCACCACGCACCGCTCGAGTCTCAGGTAGTTTGTACGTCAGCTGGTGATAATCATAAGTGACGGGGTAAATTAGTGCGTGAGTGAATGAAATCAATATTTCTGACCTTGTGCACGATTTGAAATTGGTTTTGTTAATAAAGGCTTCAGGAAAGGAATGTTTTGGAAAAAGCTTTAATTTAGCAAAAAAAATTTTTTGGTGTTCTATATTATGTTTGTGTGTGATACATTTCAACGGTTAAACCACACAGACAAATATTCGACTAGTCCAGACATATTCAAAGATTAGAGAGCATATTTAGGGGCAAAATCTGTTCAGTCCAAAGGCATATATTTCCTAACATATTTGGAACATTAAAACAATTTCACAATGATGTACCAGCTCTAAAAGCTGCAAAATTGATTAGTGAAAAATGTGCACACATCCATTTTAATTGCACTCTCGTAAAACTGTGAAATCGTGACTGGTTATATTCTTTCACTTATTCCTCAAAATAATTTGTATTATATCGCAAAAATATAATCTAAATACCACTAATTCCTTTACTGATCTCGGGTTATCAAAACCTGATGCCTTCAAACGTAAAAAATGGCACAAATGTTCTTCATACACTAAGAAAGGGGTTTAAAATCGATTGCCTCTAAGAGCTAACCGAGTTAAAATTTGAAACTGTTAAAACAGCATCTTTTATTGATTTTCTGATCCCTTTAGGCAATATTTAATGAGCAACAAAGCCCAGTGTAACGAAACTTTACACGGGCTCCATGTATATTTGGGGTATGCAATGAGACAGAACATCCACATAGTTTTAACTACGCTGTGGATTTTCATAATTTTGGTACATTGCAAGAAAAGTAAAAGTACATGTTTTTCAAATTTTGAAATTTACATTGTTTGAAGAACATTAAAACCTCTTTAAAAGAGTACTTCCAGTAATTCGATTTTGCTGGATAATAAACTTGACCGAGATATTTACAAAAGGAACATTTGCACCAAATTTCATCAAAATCGGACAAAAACTGACCTGTAGAGGTTATACACAAATACATAAATAATTATGTATAAACAGTTTTTAAAAAATTCTCAAAACGTGTCTGGGAGTCAGGATTGGTGCTCATTTAATGGCCCTGGGTCTCATTTTTCCAATGGGAATTCGATAAAAAAGATGTAAACTAAAATCAGCTGATACGTAGCTTAACCTACATAAAACTAAATACAAGACAAAGATTGTGTAATGGTAGAATATGTGGCACCATTTGGCAGACCTTGGTGAAGAGTTGGCAAACTCCTTGGAGGGACGTAGTCGGGGGAGAGAGACTTAGCTCCAGCCACGATAAACAAAACATTTGTCAGACAAAGACAGTAGAAAATACACAACAAAACATGTCATAGCTTAATGTGAAGGAGAGAACATCAAGTACAAAAATGTACCTTTAATTACACATGTGGTAAAGTAAAAGTAAGGTGCACTGTTCCTTTTAATGAAAGTCTATTTTGTAAAATGAAACGCTAAAAATTAAATATTCTGTGAACGTTGTGATGTTTGCCGTTTATTAGTCCAGTCATACGGATATGGCACTGAGTTTCAACTTTCAAAACCTAATAAACCCATTTTTAAGATATCTGTTTGAATACCCCCACATAAAGAGAGCTGACCAAATCCTGAATCGCAAGTTGGAACACACTAGGTTTTGAACCAGACTCTGAACTAGAATCGGAAACAGAATCTGGACTAGAATGCAAAAATGAAACCAGATCCTGAACTAGAATGAGAACGAGATTCTGAAATTTATATTATTATAGAGTGTTCCCATAATTTGTATGGTTATAGGGTTTTATTTTAACTTTGTCCATACTTAAATATTTTATTTTATGTTTTTTAGTCTTGTTTGGCACATGACTCCTAAAATGGGTATTTTTATAGTGATTAACGAAATTTCTATTTCGTTCGCACCAATCCGAAATTGTTGCGGTAAATCACCTATTCTCCTTATGTCTCTTGACACTGAACGTCGTGTTTTGGCTGAAGAAATAAAAATGTTTCCCCGACGGATTGGGCGCGTGAACACGGGCGGGGGATTCCGCACGATTTAGCAGCGTTATTGCAGCCAACACGTCCCGGGTCAAGGAGGGCTTATCCATTGATTCCCCGTGCATAACATTAGCCCCCGGCACCCCCACGACACCCCCTGGTGAGGAGGGGGTGAAATTAGCGGCTATTGATTGGGGCGAGATCTGGCGGTGGCCACCAGCACCTTGAGAATGCTTCCTTGCACCTCCCTTCACACCTTCGTACTGCCAGTTTCATCTATTCAGAGACATTTATCCGCACGAACAGTGTTTTATTGTATTAAATCACGTGATCTATAGCGTGGATGGTGTTTATTGAAGAGCATGTACTAACCACTGTGGTGTATGCAACTGCCGCTGTATGAAACTCATTGAAAATAATGAGAATTATATACAATCTATACACACGTATCCAATTTATTTCTTGGAGGAACCCGGGGTTTAGTGTACGTGGTAGCACTATCATCAGCCTCTTCTTTGGCCTAACTTCAAACATAAAAATAATTGGATAAGTTTTTACAATATATATTCGAGTATGAGAATTTGGCTAAGGTCGCCCTAACCTAATTAGAAAAGTATTCTGCAAAAATATAATCTGAGGTTAGTGTTTTTTTCCTTGTTGTCTTGTAGATTCTAAAGATGCTCATATACAAACAGTAACAAATACAAACACTAACCTCAAATTTTCTCTTCACCCAAGCTCTTCTGGTAAAGTTAGGGCGACCAAGATCTAATTCTCATACTCCTGAATACACAGTACTGTAAATTTAAAACAGAAATCAAAATACTTTTCCCGTTTATTAGCTGAATACTACAATGTTAAGGGTTATGCTAAACCTGAATCCCTCCAAGAATAACTTTAGGCATGTACGTATAGTTGCAACTACAGTTAGGGTAGGCTGAGGGTTGGTTGAGAATAAGATAGAAGAAGTCGACTCGACAATTCTTTGGAATACAGCTGGATCGAGGGTTGACGTGGGATTATCTCGTAGATAGTGGCTGTTCCAAATGAGCCATTATCAGTACACTTGTCTTTGTCCTACATACCTTTGAAACTAGAGACAGGGAAGACTACAGAAGTGGGAGACACAGAATAATAGTTCATAAATGTTTGCTCTCATATGCAAGAGTTCAATTAGTCAACAGGTTTCTAAATTCTGTTAAAAATGTCCCAATGACCAAGAAATGAGTATGAGCTTTATTCCTTAAAAATGTTTACAATAATAATCACAATGTGTATGATTCAGGAATTAACTGACCACTTTGTCAAGTGTGGTTAGTGGATAAGAAAACAAACACTGATAGTGTCCAGTTGGAAAGTTCACTTGTCTCCGTGGCGTCTGATGAAATTTAAAACTCGCCTAAAAAAGGTTGATTGCAAAACTATTTTACAGCACCGAGGAGTTTATGGCATCACTCGACTGGGAGAATGCGTTAGAAGTCGACTGACTGACGTTGGGAATTAAGTTGAGACAATTCAAATAAAGAGCTGTGTGGATGTATTTATTTCCATTATGTTAAGAGATCTGCAGATGTGTTTGAGGGGAAAATTCTACTATAATACCGTTCCTCGATTGGCATGTACAGTATGTCAAATGTTATATGCACTAAAAGATTAATTTATATACATTTATTTAAATAAAATCTTTGTAACGCTCGTGACCTTATAGAAAGAAAGGCTGTGGGCGTAGAGAACAGGTAAGGAAACTCGTTTCATCTATGCCAGTGGCACTTAAGCGCTTAGCTGCGTATCGGTCTTGTTTTATTTATACTTGCAAACTTATTATTATTTTAGAAACATTAACATAGTGAAAATAAAGTAAACATTGTAAATGCTACCAGCTGTTGTAAACTGGTTAGAACATCAAAGTGTCAGTTACAAAAATATTGAAATTGAGTGCTACGGTCAATGGGAGTTTCTTTTGGACAGGCTTGGTGCTGACACCTCTTACATTTGGTTTGTGAGATTGCAGTCAGATTAAAGTTCATTTACTTCTTTCTTGATTGTAATGATTCAAATCAAACAACAATATAACACACAATTGCTATAGTGACGTTATAATTTCACAAATTAAAAAGGACAACATGAAGAATGCAACGCATAATTTCTATGGCAACTCAAGACAACACACTATTCAGTAGCAATCCTCAACCCGCTGCGGTCTAACGTGCTAATAACACCCGATTAGGTCCCTTGGTTAGCAGAGGTTACTCCGTGGTTACCCGTCTTCTTCACGCTCGGGTCTACATTGATAACACCCTATTAGGTCCCTTGGTCGGTGGAAACGAGCGTCAAGAATGTCGGGCTTGCACCGAGGATTGCTACCGGGTAACTTCGCACCCAATCCACGGGAAAGGTGAGTTTTTCTTGGTTTCACACCTATAAAACAAAAAACCTAGTTTTAACTCCGCTAAGCCGGTGGCAAGCCCGGGACTCGGCATCGAGAATGAGGAGTCGGAGTATCAACCTCGTTAAAACAGGAGGTCATCTGGCCCGGATGGTGGTTTCTGTAGCTCTTGCCAGGGTGACGGCAAGGTTTTAAGGGTGAATCAAGGGACCAGTCAACTATCCGTAGCGAAGCACGGGTAAAAAGCTAGTTCTTATACAATATAAAATATATACTGCAGTCTGAAGTTCTTATTAAAATATTGTCACGAGCCCCAAAATAGGGTTTTAAGGTCATTGTGTGTACATCTTTGACAAACGAGAGGTCACCCAGTATTGAAATCGTTAACGAAAATTCTGACCGACAATAAGCAGCGGTAGAATAACCTTTACAAACCATCCCAAGTATATCCACTTACCCCGGCACCAGCTCACAGCTCACAGCTGTGTAAGAGCTACAAGAGGTCTAGGTTACTGAGCACATGAGTGGTGTGGTGCGCCAGTACGGGCTCTACACTGGAGTGCTGGAGAGCTCTTCACGCCTGAATGTACCGTGATTACTGTTACAGTCACCGAGAGCCCTTTCCCGCTCATTTCCCTGTGTGTTCCGGCCCTAAACCTTATCCCCAGCCGACGATAACAATGCCTTTCAGTTCCTTTTTCATGTAAGAAACTACGAGTTGATTTTTCGAAAAGGAATGCGCATTTTGTTTTGGATATTGGGTTAATATATGATTTATGACTAGATCCTTTTGTTTGGCAAGTTTAAAGCTAACTGGAAGAATGGACATTTATCTTCACTGAATCATGTCCCAGGAGTTTTTAAATAGGTTGCTGACTTTTTATCTAGAAACCTGGGTGGCGAGTCAAAATCAACGAAGGATTTGGAGTAAAGACTCACGGCGACACAAAATTACTTTAAAATCAACCAAAACAAAACAAAGCACCGATTACTAATCCAAACGGTCTTTTATTTAGACTAGAGGTCTTATCTTTTTCCAAGCCATCTTTTGCTTAAATTTCGGTCAAGCCACGTGGATTTACGCAAATTTAGCTTGACCGCAAATAAGATCTACGGGGTTGGTCCCAGGCGCGGCACATCACGTGGATTGAGTTTATTTGAACAGCTCGATCGCATTTTAGACAATTCACGACATATAATTGTTTTTTCTCAGCCTTCAGCCTCGGTACTTTCCACGTGGTAGGAGTCACTCTTCTTTACCTTGGTCTTTGTGGATGTTTTATCACATTATTGCAAACCATCATCTCTTGACCCCAAACCAAAATCACGCAATGAACTGGAATGAGGCTAGTATAATACATCGAGAACCTCACTTCTTTAAAAGAAACATAATCGTAGACTGGCCTGTCACCGGCCAACCAGTCAGTCTAGAGTTAGCTCGTTCAGTTAGTGGACGTGTTTTGTGATTAGTTTTGAATTTACTCCGGTGACTTGTTTACTTTCATAGTGTGGCTTGTGTTTTTTAATATTGTAGTTTTGTTTTCTCTACCTCATAAATTCTAAGATTTAACTTTGCTTGCTATAACATACATGTTGTTTGGTAGAGTTTGACTGGTCAGCTACGCTGACTACTTTAGGCTAGCTCATTTTCTAATGTTCTGTGTTATGTTTTAGGTTACTTTCACCTGAAGACGAGATCAGATTGTAGATCCCGAAACGTCGTGATCTTTTGTTCCACTAACGATGAAAATGTCCGAATAATAATTCAACTCATTAATCTCTTCCTCGACCTTCGGTATTAAAAATCTTAAACTTCTTTAAACCGCCGCCATTTAGTTTTGGACACATTTTTTAAACAGAAATTTGCAACATTCAATTTCACCTTATTAGTTTGATATGTCACACGTCCTATAATCAGAACGTTCAAGTAGTTGAATAAAGTAGCTACCTTTAACATTTTTTTTATCTCTGCCTCAATATTTCACAGCACGTATTTCAAATAACTGTTCTCTAGCTTATCTTTTGGTTCGGAATTTCATTCCATGATTACATCGTTACTTGTTACTTTGTTTGATCACGGTATTCTCAATGTATACTCAAACTTTGTTGTTCAATATATCGTGTGATTCAAGCTTACAAACCTATCATACGTGGTTAAGTGGTAGAGAGGACTATAAGGTCCTAACTTTGCCACGTAAATAAAGACCTTTTTCATTTCATACTTCATACCTGTTATCTGATACCTAAAAGTCAACAGTGCAATGTTTCCACTTTTCAAGCTGCCACCCAACTCTACAACCCTTATGGAAGCAATCATTCAGCAGTTAGGGAAATAAATAGGAATATGAAATGATTTGAGTGTGTTTTGTGAGGGTGGATTGGATTATGTGTGTGAATGCCTTGGCGAGAGGTGCTGTATGTGAGGGGGGGGTAATACGTGTTGAAAGGTACCCCGCTGTTTCCCTCCCCCTTCAACCCTCCGGACACACAACGGGTTACCAGCAATAGGATAATAAACATTGTTGTGTATTTGGAGGACTTAATGATGTCATTATCAAAGTATAGGTCTTGTGAATTTGAAACTATGTGACCAGATGTAGTTTAGAAAAAGTAATATACCCTCTCTACCCAAAATAATGTTAATTGTTGAGCCATTTTTTCAAAATTTGTCATAAGTAAAAAAGGCATTGCATTTTCTAGGAATCCTCTAGTTATATTGAAATATAATTTCAGAATGAATTCAATTTCAAATATAACAATATAATAATAATTTTTAATCTAAATACCATAGGCGACACCGTAGCCACAAGCGTTACGGTGAATCTCAGCTTTTCAATAATGAAAACTTTTATTATCTATTTTAAACTATAAGAAAATCCTTCATACAATATTAATACTCTTATAATTTTTGATTCACCTTATTCACTCTATGGTTTTGTATGGTAAACCATCGATACCTGTTTAAAATTGTATTTGTTTTTAAAGAACAGAGTTGTTTCTTTTGTCCTAGGAAACACAGGCAGCAAATTGTATTCATTAAATACACAGTAGTAGTTTATCCAACCATAGTTATAAAATTAATTTTCTGCCCAGTGCTCTGATGTCAAAGTGAAGAAATTCTGACTATATAATTAAACTGAAATAACTTTAAAACGGTAGATTCTAGAGCAACGGGAGTTGTTTTTATCGATTGAGAGAGTAAAGTTCTACAATACAGGGTGAACTTTGTATTCATTTATGATAAAGCTACAATTCTATAGATAAAATAAAACCAAACTTTGAATGGTCACCATTTTGAAACAGAAGATTCGATTTAGCTGGTTAACGAACTTACCCCAAAACTGCGTGCAGAGTGGTTATACATACTACACAGTCACTACACACAAAATTCACAAAAACTATGTAAAAATGTGACCGGTCACAATACAAGTTGTAGGCCTACATCTGACTGGGTTATTTATTTATTTTTTAATTTCAATTGAGGATTACATCAAGATGGGACCTAAATTATTTATTTAACTAATGACGACCAATATGGAAATATAAAAGAAAAAAAGACAGCAGAAGATGGGTTGTAGTTAACCCGAAACTGGCCCTGCCAAACAAAATTTATGTTGACACCATCAGGCAATTATAAATGTACTAATTCAATAATCATTTTTAAGATGACAGACCATTTGAAAGGTTTGAAAACACTCACAGGCGCGACTGAAGTTTTCAAGCGTCAGCGCAATAATCATGACAATATTGATGATCGAGAATGGCGTGATATGATTGGTCGTTCAACACTTATTCCTCAAATTGACTTGTAAATCGTCAATTATATTATATCATTAGAGATAGTTTTGTTAGTTTCCATTCAGGAAATCAACATATTTGAGCCTGCGCCCTGCAAGTTCTGTTAAAAAGCTGGCTGAAGAATTCTAGAGTTGAAGAATTCATTCTGAAGAATTCAAGAACGTGTGCTCAAAACTGTCTTCAGTAATTTAGTTTTGAGACTGCTGTCAAAATACTGCCCTACTTACATACAGACCGCTGGTAACTTTGGGTTTTATTTAGGCTACATATTGTCTACAAAGTAGTGTTTTGGGGAAATTGAGTAAACATACTTTTAGAATAATCTTCTTCTGGAGATATTGGCAATTGATAGTAATGAATACTTTTGTAATTTTGTGCAACAGCCTGAAGATTATAGCTCGCTATCGAAAGCGCTTGTACAGAATAAAAAAATATTACATTGGTCTACTGTAACACATACATTCATGGCTGTTTACATTCATTACACTTTTAGAAGTTGTGTATTTAAAAAATCTAATAGAACAATCAATACTATCCAATAGAGAGAGCCGTACAGATCTCTGCATGTATGACGCTCCCCTTCCTCTACATTTTAGAATTGTCTTATCCCTTTCAAGTGTGAAGCCAAAATATGGAGCTAGAGGCGGGGATAACTACCAAGCTAAGAGTCACGGCAAAAGTTAATTTTTTAAATTTTCCTGCTCCACTAAGGTTTTACCAATTATGTCGAAGCATCGAAGTGGGGTGACTTTATATCACTGATTAGTTACAAAACAAAACTGTTACACTTCATACATATTGTGAACACTAGTTTTACTATACTAATAAGTAATTTTTAATTACTACTTTACATATTATACTAAAACCACGTAGTTAGTTTCCATTGTCAAGAAAGGTTCAATTTGCCAAAGATAGCTATCGGTGCGCAATGTAAATTTCTATGCAAGGAGTAAGTACAAAATATGTGTTCATACACCTTTCTTGCCGTTAACCTGTTAATCTCTATGACAACAGTGATGCAAGTTTGTTTCTAATTTTTGCAATAAAGTATTTTGGTACTATTTTTAAAACCACAATGGACACCGTCTTGAAAATCGTTAAACTAAACTAGAATAAGTCTTGAAATTAAGTGTCAATGAATTAGTATTGTAGTATATAACATACAAATAATGTAAAACTGTAAACCCCATTATTTCGAACAGCCTGCCCTATCTACAGGATATTCACGGAACTACGTGGGGTGGGGGTGACATCTGGCGGTGCCTGGTGTCGAACTGAAGAACTACAGTATCGACCAGCGCCGCGACGCTCTCGATGCTGCGATCTCTCGGCAAAATGAACAACTACTTCAAACGCCTACGTGGCTGAATCGCTCCGGTCTTTAGCAATAAAAACGAAACAGCTATTGATCTAACTTAGGTCAAAAAAAAAAACAAATTACTACAAAGTACAATAATAATAAGCAACGAAAGAACATTTAAAAGAATTTTAATTTTTATTTTAATGAATTTGAATACATCTAGGAGAGCTCTTTATTAGATTAAATATTAAAAAGTGTTATTGGACTGTTTGAGTTTCCGATCAATTACAACATTTGAAATTTAAATTTAGAAAGCTTGGATAAGATGACATCGTTGCCAAAAGACGTTTGGATTTCGGTGATCAGACTGTTCAGTGCCCTGAGCGCTTGTTTCTAGACGTGGTCGATCAAGACCACATCAGTGGTTAGGGTAGATTGTGAAAAGGCATGATGACGTCTAGGTGTATTGATGACGGTATGTTCTGTAATAATCTAACCACATTAACTCTTCTGGCGATGACTTATAGATTAAAAACATGACGATTGTTTTCAGGCACGTTTTCAAATGTAGTGAGCACAACGGCATATTTCGATTGAATTAGGAGATTTAGTTCGTATTTAATCGAATTTGGCAATCTACTAAGTTAGGTCAATTTCGAACAAATTCACGGCATCCGATTTGGAGATTTATGGTTGGTTGACTGACTCAGTATATTCAAAATAATTCGGACTAAAGTGGTATAATTTGAATGAAAGGAAGAGTGATTGAAAACTGTATGCTTGTTTGAGAATTTGATGTTAGTATGTAAGAAAGATGTATCTCCTAAATATTAACCATTGCTTTGAACTTATTGTGCATACAGTTGATAAGGCTTACATCGACTCATCTGTGGTTTTGGCAAAGAAGGGTTTAATGTATTGTCGATATCTTTAAGTTGTGTAATGAGAATTTAATTTTATTCTTTTCTTTTTGATTGTCTGCTCTGACGAATTCTTCCGATTTCCTCTTAAATTTATCATGTCAGATTTTCTAGTTTGTATCAAAGTTTACATTACATTAGTAGATTGTTGTTTTCTGAGGTGCTTTAGGTTTGGTCTTCATGTAAACCACAACAAAGATCACGCTCTAATTCTCCGATGGAAGCACTTTTTTGAATTCTTTTTCTTTTCACGCTCTTGTCTTCGATGGAGCACTTTTTGAATGTAGTTCTTTTTCTTTTCACGCTCTTAACCTTCGATGGTACTTTGAATGTAGTTCCTTTTTCTTTTCACGCTCTAATTCTTCGATGGAAGCACTTTTTGAATGTAGTTCTTTTTCTTTTCACGCTCTAATTCTTCGATGGAAGCACTTTTTGAATGTAGTTCTTTTCTTTTCACGCTCTTATTCTTCGATGGAAGCACTTTTTGAATGTAGTTCTTTTTCTTTTCACGCTCTAATTCTTCGATGGAAGCACTTTTTGAATGTAGTTCTTTTCTTTTCACGCTCTAATTCTTCGATGGAAGCCCTTTGAATGTAGTTCTTTCTCTTTCACATGAACATTGGTTGTCATCAAAGTATACTAATTAGTAAATGGATTTTTGGAATATCAACAAGATAGTTTTGCCATTTTCTTATTCTGCACATTATAATATATTAAAGTAGTGGTGGATGTAAGATATATTTGCCTTAAAATACCATCATGAGGAGGTCGGCATCTCAAATAGTGATTTATAGTGATTAAAGTGGAACTGAACTTGGCTTTTGATTTTCAAAAATGTGATGCATCATCTACTTACTGCATCATCGTTAGCCTGATTGATCAAATTTCCTCAGTTGTAACTTTAAATGCATACCTTTATCACAGTAATACTGTTTTCTTTCCGTACATGGTTCTTGATACTTATACTAAACAGCATTAAGTACTCACCCGTGGGAATCTCTTCCCAGCCCAGCTAAAGCATCAAAGTAGCAAATCATCCGAATGATTCGCCCACTACGGATCCCATCGTTACGTCATATTTACAAAAACACATCACCCTAAGTGCATCAAGCGCGTCAAACCATTAGGTATCTCCAGCAGCTCGCCCTGTGCGCGTCAGCCCATCGCGCAATATCAACAATGCGCTGTGTGGCCGTGATTAATAACATATTCGACAGCCGACTGGTACAAAAGAAAACATAAGTTGCGCGCCAGCACGCGTTTCCACTCAATGTACTCCCCGGGCTATAATTGGAGCTGCACAGGAGTGCATTAGATGCGCGTGCCGCCAGGAAATGGCTGCTGCGAGCGTGGCTTCAGATTAGTCATGGACCATCCCTCTATACCATCCCCCCTCCACCAGTGCATTGTACGGCCTATTTATTGCCAAAACAGTGACGGGGTTTCTCATCTCGCTCCGGGTGCAGTGCTGAAGACTGTTGGGGGAGAGTCAGAGGCTTGAAAAGAACAAAAAATCGAGGAAACGTTTTTTAGAATAGAATAATGCTTTATTTATCATCTTTGAGATTATAAATGGTGTCAACAACATTACTAGTCTTGATGCATCTTGAAGTGACTCTATTTAATTAGATACATACCAACTTTTGCCAGACTACACGTATGAGGCTAAACGTTGAAACTAGACCAATTTATAAACTGTTCATACACACAAAACCTTTTCCATCGACAATTTATTCTCAATATAATTGGATAGGTATCGAAAGAAACGAGCCAATCTTGCAGCATCATCGATAATGAGTTAGTTATTGGCTATCTTATCCGGCTAGGTTGTAATTGAATGTGGTAGTGGAGTTTTCGGATTTTTAACTGGTTGGTCATAATGATTTAAATAACACTTTTGAGTGAACCACAAAAACGATTTTTTAACAGAAACAAGACGCTTCGGCTACACTTTGAATTAATATAGAATGAATAGGTAAGACAATTAAGATAATAAAAAGAAACAAGTTAAAAATCTGTTATTGAACTGTTTGAATATTTTTGCGTATGTTTTAATATGTGTTTGTTATATACCAATAAAATGCTTTGTTTATAATAGCCAACATCAATGGATGTGAAAATTAGGTTATATCAGATGAGTTTAGAAACATTATAACGAATAAAAAAACTCAAACTGACCTTTATCTTTTTTAAAATTGGCAGAACTGTCTGTGTTAGTGATTACCTATCTGTGAGGTTTACAGGAATAACTATAAACCAAGTAGTAAAAGGTATGTATAGGCATAAAATGGAACTCGCACAAAAAGGGCAGCAGCTGTAACATCACTACACGTTTATGTAGTCATGTAGGCATGTTTATGACTGGGACTCATGGCGTGGTCCTGTAATCCAGCTTCATGGAGGTCAGGTTTTGAGGATGATATAGGTCTAAAGCGGCTCAAGATAGTCTCAGTGATCATCTGATGATACCCGCATCAACCCCACCATCGTTTAGACATATCAGACCATCACATGCGTGGTTCGGAAGTCACGTTAAGCCGTTGGTCCTTGTATTTTCATTGGTCATTGGGCTATTAATTAATGACCCATTCTAAGGAAGAGTCGGCCTTAGTTTGTAACAAGACTACACCTCATAACTCATTACTACACTCATCCTTCACCACATTTGCCTTAAAATACCCTCATGAGAGTGGTCGGCATCTCAAATAGTGATTTTAGTGATTTAGTAATGTATGTCTGTCAGTTTAAACGTCACCTCTTTTAAACAATATGACGTCATTTTGAACATCATCATGAAATCCATCTTCAAAACAAGAACTTTACACAATATTCAGTAGCTCTTGTACTTTCATGTCAAAACACAAGTGATGTTTACAGCTGTTTATCAGTCTTGGGTGTTTAGCCCGATGATCGACCCTGCTATTGATGAGTTAAGTGATTGAAGGTGTGGTGATGGGGGGAGAGTTGCCTCAAGCTAACAGCTAACTCGTACAGTGCGTTCCATGTTTACTTGACAGCTGTTACGTAGTTGAGAAATCAGTTCAGTTAAGGAATCAATTAACCAATGTTAAAAATACTAGATGAAGATTTTAACGGTATTTATTTGCCGTTAAGATAACTTTACTGTAAGTACAATATATGTATAGTTTGAAAGTAGGTGTAGGTAAGAAAAACGTAACTAATATTAAGTGGAATGATTATTTTAAATGCATATGAAACGTGTGAAAACTAATAAGTGAATAATTATGTACAAATAAATCTGTAAGGCAACAATGATTACGAAATATCATCTAATAAAGCGCCGAAACGAATGTGACACCCCACTCAGAAAGCTATGGGTCTCCAAAAAACATTGATCTACGAGGGACATTCAATAAGTAAAGAAACAAACTACTCTAGCCACATATACTGTATAGTCAACTATTTGATTTAATAGCTATCAACAATATTATTTGGCATCCTTGTGAACATATTAAACCAATTGTATAGTCGTTATTTAATGTTAGTTTACCATTTATAGTGTGTTTAAAATAGTAAGTCTTGTGGGAGATTGCGTCTAAGAAGAACGACAGACCGATATTTTATTTTCTGGAGGAGCAAAACCATCAGAAATCTACTCTATGTTGATAAAACAATACAGGAAAGTTGAATGAACCATGCAAACCTTTATAAGTGTATAGACCGGTACAAAACTCAAAAAATAAATGTGAGTGATTTGCAACGTTTTGGCCAGTCGGTACAGGTGTCAAATTCGTTGTTGAAAAAAATCGACACACTTAATCAAGAAGATCGAATAATACCTATGAGTCAAATAGCTAGAACATCTAATGTATGTGGTTGTACTATAAACAATTTATCCATGATAAGCTAAAATATGGAAAACATGCTAATGTTGCGTTCCAAGCCTCTGCAGTGTAGGGCGTTTTCTCCAAGACAACACACGCCCACATGAAGCTCTCGAAACCCTGAATACCATTGAAAGTTTGAACTGGGGACTTTTACCCCATCTTCCATTCAATCCTGATCTAGGCTCATGTAATTTTCAATTGTTTGGGCCATTGAAAAAGATCTGCGAGGAAAGAAATTTAAGAGTAACAGAGAGGTATAAGCTGCGGTGCAAGTATGGCTTGAGCGTCAAGGTACTGAATTCTGCGTGGACGGCACAAAAATGCTGGTACATCGATGGGAGAGGTGTATAAAGGTAGCTGGGGACTATGTTCAAAAGTAGGAAAAGTCTTAGTTGTGTAAAATAAAGCATGTTATAAGGACATTCGATTGTCTCTTTACTTATTGAACGTTCCTCGTATATGAACAAAGGTTACAATAATATACTTTAGATTAATGAAGTCACTTTTACCAGTACAAAATATTGATTAAGCGAATGTTTTGTTGATCGAAACTCTTTAAGTAGCAAGTTCAATGTTACAAGAATTAAATAAAAAGTATGTTTTAATGTAAATTAGTTATAGGACCATTCTACAAGAATACCATTTACCATTTAGTGGTTAATTACAACTAATAATGCATCACTTGTGGACAAGTGCTTCGTGGACATTTTTTAATTTGGAATGTGTTTTGTTGAATTTTGACGAAAAGCTAACTTCTACAGAATAAATACAAAGTGTTGGAATTTAATCGAGTTGATTAAAGGTTCACGACTTATATCTACCAAGGGTTTAAGGCTAAATTCACATGGTTGTTAAGTTAAAAATATCGACGCCCATCGACTGAGTTGTAAATTTGTATCGATTAAATATCCTCATAGATTAAAGAGATTCCTACTTTCAAAATGGGATGACACCTGGGCGCGTTCCGCTGTCCCACCAAACCCAAACTCAATCCTCCACAGTCCAACATTACTGTACCTAAAGCTTCAAATTTCTACTTCAAAGTGAAATTTAAAACTGAAACCTTGAGCTTGCAAACCAACTTTAAATAGTTGTTTTCCCACTAAATTATTATTTCAGAAAAAAGAACTTCTAATCCATCTTTCACAATGGTTGTAAAATTTACATTTCAATATATAAAGAAGACATATCAAACTCCATTTTAAATAGTGGCAAATCCCGTTTATCATTTATACTGTACAAGCAAAGATTATGTTGTGGTACGTAGATTGCATAGATCCCACATGGCTAAGGCAGGAAAATTAACATAGTTCGGCAGCCCAAGCACAGATTGCGTTGCTAGGGAATTCTTTTAAGAGTCTCAAGTAGAGCCACTGACGCACTTAAGTTTGTTCGTTCTCAAAAATCGCTCGATTTGGTCACATTTAAGTCATTGACATCGGACAAACTCGAGCATGTCGAACCAAGGGGAGAAAAACGCCAAGAGATAGTAGCGCTCTCAGCGCTATCTGTGCTTGGGCTGCCGAACTATGTTGATTTTCCTGCATCAGCCATGTGGCATCTATCTACCATAACATTATCTTTGGTACAAGGCTAGTAAGCGTGGAACGCAGTATAGTGCAGTAGGTGTGGGAAAGTCAGTTTTATTTACAGGCGCTAATGTGCGATCTCACCTCAGGGGTCTCCCTCCCACCATCATCCCATTACGTCACGACTCCTCGCACTTTGCTATGATGAATGTACCGACACCCTCGTACCACAACAACCTTTCTCCGCGATTGTGAGCCGGTCTGTGGTGCTGTTTCGTTTTCAGAATGGTTCTCGTACACTGATTAAGGTGCAAGAATGGAAACTTAAATGTCAAGTAACTTTATTTCCAACCGTGCAATAAAATACATATTTATGTGGCGTTTTCAAATTATGTGTGATAGCATACATATATATCTCATACCTTCACATTTTAAACCTATCATCCCTTATTTATCTAACGCGGTGGAATATTGTATAAAACAAACCTATAATTTTATGCGTGTTTACCTAAAAGCATATTTCTGAAATTAAAGGGTTGTTTTTCAACCAGCGGACTGAAATAATACATTTTTAAATTTTAAACCTATCCTTTGAAATGATTATATAAAAGTCTCCTATGTACTCTAGCGTGAAATATCGTGGCCTTCATATTGGTACAAATCTAACGTGGCTCACTTAGAGCTGGAATAAAGACGGCAGTTAAATCTGATACATTGGCTCATGGGTGAATCCTAATGTTTTTAAACAACAAATTACTCATTTAATAAGTTATTTCAAACCCCTTTTGACTGATGACCTATATATCGTTGGGGTTACCTTGGAATGCATAACATCTTTCTATAGTGCAAGATTTTAATTTAATTGGTTAAGTCAGATGGTTTGTTCGAGTCAAACATAAATGACAAAACTGAGTACGAAATTGTTAAATATTGGATTAACCTTTTGAGGAAGATAGCTTTCTAACAGTAAATCTAAGACAGAATGAAGTTGTTTCTACTCACCGGTTTTGGAAGACACTCTTAGAGATTCTGGCAAGGAGGAAGAAAAATAGGAATTTTTCGAAACCGGGCTTAGACCTGAAAACAATGTTTGAACTCAATAATTCAAACCCCTATTTTTATAAAAAATGTAATGAACTAACAACCGGCTTCCCCTAAATATGTTTGAATCTCTTATCTGTAATAACTTTCAATTTTGTTACATGCAATTGACTAAATATCAAACTATTTGGGTGAACATAACAGACATCAGTAAAGAACTTTGGTTGTCTAAGAGTTAATTAAATCGCTTGTTGCCACTATCCTCGTCTAACATACATTACAATTTTACGAATTAACAGTAATCAATAATTTTATACTATTGTAAAACATTTTGAAAAATATTATTCATTTGTAGAACTAATGCTTACCGGATCCGGAAGAGAAGTGAAGCCCATTCTTGTCCAGGCGGGTTTGTGACTCCATACCTGCAAAAGATTATTTGACTTTGTAAAAAGTACAAATTTAACAACAGTGTAAAAGTAACTTCCTTGTTTTAGATTATCTTCAAACAAGTACTTCAGCATGGAGTCAGCATGTATGGACTAAAACATGTATGCTCCCATTATGGAGAATTTTATTATTATTATCATCACCATGGAAATGTTATAATGTTTCAAAATATGCGTATTGTTGGCATAAACACTTTTTGGCTTGCTTTCATCTTTTATTTTAGAATATCTACTAAATATATAAAAACCCACTATGCAAAACAATCAACTTGACAATTTAGGTTGTAACTAGTAAAATGTAAGTAAAATTTATGTTCTCAAATTTAAAATACTCGTACTACATATTTCCTTTTTTGTTTGAAGCGTGTCATAGACTACTATATTAAGACAAGTATAGGCGGTGTATTTGGTTCTCTACCAAGTTGGTACTGTACCATGGTTCTCTTGTGAAGACGGTGACACAATGACTAAAGATAGTGAGTGCGCCTTCCAAGAAGTGGAAGCAATTCCCGCACGACATACATGTACCTACATTGCAGCTCGGCGCCGTGCTTCGAGTAACTGCGATCCCACGTTGCTAATGTGTAATCACTAATCACTATTTGAGATGCCGACCACTCTCATGAGGGTATTTTAAGGCAAATATGTGGTGAAGGATGAGTGTGATGAGTGGTAGTAATGAGTTATGAGGTGTAGTCTTGTTACAAACTAAGGCTGACTCTTCCTTAGAATGGGTCATTAATTAATAGCCAAGACCAATGGAAATACAAGGGCCAACGGCTTAACGTGACTTCCGAACCACGCAGGTGATGGTCTGATATGTCTAAACGATGGTGGGAGTTGATGCGGGTATCATCAGATGATCATTGAGACTATCTGAGCCGCTTTGGATCTATATCATCCTCAAAACCAGACCTCCATGAAGCTGGATTACAGGACCACGCCATGAGTCCCAGTCGTAAAAATAGTCCTGCGTTAAATCAATTTCCCAACTTTTGTGTGGGAAGAGCTTTAGGTCTGTCCCTTTGCATATTTGACTTTTTCTTATTGACGCGTTTTCAACTGTGAAACAGCTTTGAACGATTTTATACGGTTCTTATCCATTTTATAACGTGAACATTTTTTTCAATTTCGGAGTAAAACAATTACATGTTTGTCGATGTTAAAATATGCCCTTTTGATGTCTATGGTATTTGTGAATTCTCTTAAGGAAGCAGTTCAGGGCAAGGTAGAAATTGAATACTTTGGAATTTTGAGTATATTGCTCTATGGGATCATTAAGATTTAGAAAGCGTTCTTGGAAAAAACAAGTTGAGATGATATCTCCTAATTACTGTCCGTGTTGAAGTGGATCAGATCTAAGCTAAAGTCCACTGATGGTAACCTGTTGGCCGTAGTTGTCTAAAATGGCTGTGTTGATCATGCTCACTTTTGTGTCAGTGTGAAAAGTAACACGTGTTCAGTTAAAGGTGCTGAGTAATCAACGATTTTTTACGCAAGTTCAAAGAAAAACCTCATCCAAATTTAAATGCATTAACCCGTGTAAGATATCTTGCGCAACTTTTACTCCATAAATATAAGCGGAACCCAGAGTTGGGCCCGCTCCGGCTATAAGATATATCCACTTTAAATAAAACCTGTAATGTCTCGAAAATTAAAACACAGAATTAACACGGCTCACTACGAAGATTGAGAAGTATTCCTCCTTCAAGCACGCCCTGAACAGAAGCAAGAAACACTGTCGAATCTCTTTTGTGAAGAAACGGAGTTCTCATTGTGTAAATTATCTGCGCAAAGAGGCTGAGGAAATTGTAAAAATACGTCAGTGATAAAGTTGAACTCGGAAGCTGAGTGTCGTAGTCTGCGATGGCATCGTGGCTTTGTGCATATTATGGCAGATAATTATCACCGAGGTCTTGACAATTAAAGATGTCGTCGCTAGGGGGGTCTCGGGAGAGGTTGCGCGGGGGGTCTGGGGGGCAGGGCGGCCCCCGTGGCACCCTGACGCCACCGCTTCCGCCCCCTCCCACCGCCACCTAAGTATTTCCTCGATGTGAGAATTAGTTTGTGAAATATCGTCTCTTGTCTTGCAATATTTTTTCAAAGCGTTCTTCTTCAGTTTTGAATTGGTGCGGATGGAATTTCGAGAAAGATCTGTTTGATATTGGACTCTTTACGTAGGTTTTGAGATAAAATATCAATACTATTTCAAAAGCTATCTTATTCGATGTTAAATCCTTGCAAAACAATAGTAACAATTTAGTTTTTGAACTGGATATTCTAACGGCTCAAACAATTTGTCCGACATTCAGGTCGGTAAAAAATGATTGTGTTAGATACACAAAGATAGCATGAGTACCTTCACTTAGACCGGTAACGGCATTTTGCCTGTGAAAATGGAAACTCACTGTTCAAAACGGTGGTTATATATTCTTACATTTTTACAATTGTTTTATTAATAAACATTTTACATGTAAGCTACGCTTAGGACAGCTATAATCAATAAGATTCTTTATTGCGTTTAAAAAATTACGTTTTATACAATCGTCTGTATTTACTAGCTACAGTTTTTCATTCGATTATATACCGTCTGTCTTACCTTAAAACATACGGATATAAATAAGAGATCAGGATCGTGTTAGACCATGATAGTTAGCTGGCCTTTTTGATATTTTTGCCATTTGGGTATTAAGATGCATAATGACAATTCCCTAGTAAAGTTTAGTTTTGTATTTGTGTGTTTTTCTGGGCTTTTCGAGTAAGTAAATGCTGGGTTTGACCAGATTGGGAACATATACAAAATTGAACAGAATTTAAATTTGTAGTTACAGTCGGCTTGTTTTTTTAGGAACGTTAGCTTGAAATGAAGAACTTGTGGTCCACCGGCATCTTTGTATCGTAGTTCATGACGGAATATCGAGGTGGAGTTCTCTGCGAAACTGCGACTATTATCTTGCCCAAGGGACAGAAGGAGAGGGTGATGATAACTCCTTAATGATGGTGTTGGAAGTTTAGTCTCCCCATTGGCACTGGGATGCAGTTCTTGCCGCGTGAAATTCTGTCGGCTGATAGCTCATAGGTTCAGCTTTTCCAACCCTTTAATACGATGGTTCAGTTCGCTGACAAAGTTTTCACTAGGCGACATCTTAGTGCACACAGGCATGTCATACTTCATAGGCAGGGGAAACACCAACACTGGATGATCTCACTGATTATTTGCTCCATTTTATCTAACTTTATCATCATCATTAAACACTACTCAATCCCCTTAGACTCAATAATAGACCAGACACAGTTAAAAATCCTGTTAATAAAATCCTCTTCAATCACTGCGCGCTCGCCGTCACGGAACATCCAATAAATGGAGCGTCGCGAAAGCTAATCCAGTATGTATTCTATTAACGGAGGGTGCTGGTATCGGCGTGACGAGGGGGTGTAGGGGTCCTAGCGTGACGAGGGGTGGGGGTGGGGGATGCTAGCGTGACGACACTCAACGTTCCCACGAGACTGGTTACAATCATCATCATCCCCTACGTACCGCGGGGGTGACATCTTCATCCCTAGACACTATCAGTTACTTGCCGCGAGGGGAGGGGGCTTATCAGCAAGTGTGTGGGGGAGCAAGGACACTTTGTCCCTGACGTGGTTATCTACACCGCGATTTATTCTGTCAACTCAGTTGTGATAATTGCACGTGAGTGTGTGTGTGGTCTACAGGGTGGTCCTTATCTGTAGAGTGGTGAGATGGGCGTGTTGAGCTAGCTGATTAGTGCTACTGCAGTCACGTGGTGTACTGTCAGTGAGTTAGCCTAGTTCGAACACACGTAAATAAAAAGATTATTGGTTTATCCTTTCTCAGTTTGGGACCCTCTTTTCATCTCCAATTTTGAAGTCACGCCGTTGTTTCAATTAAAAAATAAATAATAAAGATAGTTTTTTTCTTTTAAGGCGGAATTAGTACTACAAAGTCTTTTATATACACGCATCACAATGTTGACCAGTCATTAAGGTTGTCATAACAAAAGTTCATAGTCACGTGTAGATTTAAACCCACAATCTCCAGGAGGTCTACTTATCTGTGAAACAATACCAAGCTTTAATATCTAAGGGTTCCGGTTTACACCGCGTCACAGTTGAAATACAAATATGCTAAACGTTTCGACCTCGCTGTGGAGAGTCATCGTAGTAGCTTCTTTGACTGGCTGAGACCAGCTACTGGGATGACTCTCTAACAAATTCAACTTTAACAGCTCATTAGGAATAATGTTGCAAACTTAAGGTTAAGAATACCAAGCTTGTTAACAACAAAATTGTCCTATCACTTAGAATCTACTGTCTCTTAAATGTAATAAAGAAGTTCACAAGAAGCTTGACTCATTTATTAAAGTTTCATCTGTTAATGAAAGCAATCGATGTTTTGAAATCGTCAAATACAGCTCTCAGACCATGACTGAAGTGGAGCTCTGGTATCGAAGGAGGGAGAGTTGCGTTCAACCAATGAGAGCGCACGACAGAGACGCTCTCGTGCGTCCAAGCGCAATGTCTCTACTACCAAGATATTCCTACTAACTAGATCTAGTGCTTTAACTAGACTTTTCGTAAATAATATTTTTATTACTAAGTAATTTAGTGTACTTGGTAACTGTAGGGAATTACTTACCGTGAACAAAACAGTAATTTACATTTATTTGGATGACTATTTTTTTGCTCCTCATTTTACGAACAAACTAAATAATTTAAACTTGAACTTCATTCAATTGAAACTAATTAAATATAGTTTTGTGTTATTTTTCTAACGTAATTAATTGTTTGGAACCTTTTGCAGCATTTAATATTTAATAATTTTTAAGTCTTCAATAATCACTTTTGCTGCATTACTTTCTGTTCTAGCCTTCAATCAATATCCTGACTCTGCCCTTAAAATTGTAAGCTATATTCGTTTAAGTCAAAAGTTTTACTGCAAAAAGAAAACGTTTAAGTGGCAAATGTTTAATGAAGGAGGCGGTCATTAACAACAACTCAGTGCATCATTAACACGCTCTTCAGTGTCGGTGTTAATGACTTTGTTATCTCTCATTACCATGAACCCTTCTTTCACAACTCGTCTCTCGTTAAAAGGGGGGTGAAGTTGGGGTAAATCGCAATCTATCGAGGCAGATTATCTGTAAATTGTTTTAGTTTGTTTCAATTTCGAAATTAAGTGGTTAGTCATAAATAAAGAAATCTTTTGGAAGAAAACCACTGATAACAATTCATTTTCATCAAGCCAACAATTTGAAATAGTTTTTATATTTACCATCTGTTTTAGTTTTTTTACTTTCAATTTAAATTATTTTACCTTTAAATTTTTCACTTTTATACATTTTTAAATTGTTTACGTTATATATATTTTATACTCTTCTTTGTCTACAACTGATGATATCTAAAACATTTTAGACGAAACGTTTTGTGTTTTAAAATCATTAAAACATTATCAGTGGTTTTTCTTCCAAAAAGATTTCTGTGTTTTAGTTTTTTCTTAGTGAGGTTGTAACATAGTTTTCCTTTAACCATCGTGTTTGATTAATTATTTGTGTTTAAACACCTTACAAACATGTATAATTCTTGTGCTCTACCATCTAAATAGCTC